>JAJKFI010000126.1:2236518-2287613 GCA_029204185.1 Lerista edwardsae | reverse complement strand
GGTCCACAAGCCCCCAACTCTGCTATAAACACTCCAAATTCACAACATATTCCACCTCTCACCATCATTGAGAAGTTGCTTCCCCTGCCGCCCAGTCTGGCCACAGTCACAAGTTCCGCTTCGAGCAGCCACTTCCCAAGAGCACATGCTGGCCAGGAGCTCACAAGCTCCAGGGCTCTTAAAGAGGCAGCAAGAAAGGGTGGGGCTGGCTGGCTCTGTGCTCTTACCCCATCCTTTCTGGCTGCTTGGTGGTGGCTCCTGCTGCTGCTGCTCTGAGCCAAAAAGGGCCATGAGCTACTGGTAATGATCCCGTGAGCTACCAATTGCTCACGAGCCCTGTGTTGCCTACCCCCGCTCCAAACAATACAGTTTTCACTGCTCATCCAAAAGCTGAAATGTTCTTGGAGCAATTGTAGTTCATTTTCACAGGAAACTGTTGTAGTTCATAGTTTTATTTTAAAACTCTCAAATTTTGTTATCTGATTGCTCAGGGTGTGCAAAAATGTATTTAATGTCAGTCACATGTAAAATGTAGCATGTATTTTACGCTATATCTTACCTTCTGAAAATGTCCTGTCAAGGGAGTATGACAATACTACAGTATTGCTCTGAAATAACAAGTTATCTCTTGCAAGATTAACCATCAAGAATGCCCTTCTGCACCTTGTATGAGCATGTCCCGTGTTTTGTGATGGTAGTGCACAACTAGCATTCAGATTAGACTGTATGTAGATTGTTTTTTGGCAGCGTGATTTGCTGAAAGCAATTATATTTATTTACTTGATTTCTACCCCATTCCATCTCCCCAAACGGCATATATACCTTGGTATGAGGTCATTTGCAAAGTGAACAATGTAGAGTTCAGAATCCCAACAAAGCAAGAGACTCTCTTCAGCTGCTTATATTAGCCTATAAGGAGCCGGTCACACTGTGCCATAAAACATCAGCCCTACCCGTAACTCACCAAGCTGAACACAGCTCACCAGTAGCCTGCTAGAGGCTTAGAAGCCATCCACCCCCTTTTGATGAGCAAAATGTGGCAGAGGTAGCTGAGCAGACAGAGCAATATGTAAGTTATTGTTCATCATTATTTATTGAATTTATATCCCACCTTTCTGCCCTATATTGGGGCACCTAAAGCGGCTTGCAACACTAAAAATACAAACAGTAAATAAAAGATAAAAACAATACAAAGTAAAGATTAAAACAATGACAAGAAACAGCTAAACAAGCAGACACCAATGGCTCTCAACAAATATAAATTACATTCATTAAAAATTTAAAATGCCAGCATGTCAGCAGTTTAAATAAACTGGTTAGATCCTGTTCAGAGTGATTTCTTTTCCTGTAACTCTTTCCTTTCAGCCTCACTTAGAAATCTCTATTAGGAACTTCCTTCCCATGTTTCGTTCATGTCCCCCGCTGCTGATTTCAAGTGAAGGAAGTTGCTCTTAGGGGCTTTTGCAGAGCCTTGGAAGTCTGAAACATTCTTTGAGGGTGCATTAAAAAACACAGCTCTGAGAACTACCCAACTTGCTATGGCAATTTGCAAAGCAGCAGGGGGGGCAGAACTGAAATAAAGAGAGACCACTTACTCTGTGTATTTTTCCCCCACCCCATGATGCCCCTAAAACTTTGCCAATGGGCTGTTTCTGCTTTTCATGCATCCTCACTTTTATTTTTCAAACCCATGAGACTCCTGTATTGGATTTCTGTATTGGATTTTTTAAAAAACAAAAACCACAAGGAAGCTCATATGCCCTTACCTGGGAGTAAGCCAGGGATAACAGTAGGGCTTACTTCTGTGTAAATGCACACAGGTGTTTGCTGAGAGAAGAGACCCTGCCCTCAGGCTCACCTCATCCAGGAAAACACAACAATGAAATTGAATGTATGCAAATCTCCACTGCCAGCACCTCGACCTTTCCCCAAAATGTCCCCAGAGGAAAACTGGGGTGTGCTGGGAAAGGAAAGGGGAGGGGAAAAAACAGCACGTGTGTCTGAAGGTCCTTAGGCGTGGTTCTTAGGTCCTCTCTCTCTCTCTCTCTCTCTCTCTCTCTCTCTCTCTCTCTCACACACACACACACACACACACACACACAGAGCCCGAGAGGCGCACATGTACGATCTCTCCCTCATACACATACACCCTCCCCGAGTCCTGGACTGCAGGATCCCCGGGGGCGGAGACCCCTTCCCTGCCTTGAAGGGCAAGGCAAGGCAGGGCACTGGTGCCTTTGGGAAAGGGGGGAGGACCACATGCTGCCCCAGCTCTGCTGATGAGGTGCCGCCCCCCCAGCTGTGAGCAGAGCTGCACAGCATAACGGGGGACCCAGGGGATCACGGGTGGGAGGGGAGGGGGAGACCCTGCAGGGGGGCGTTGAGCGAGAGCCACAGTGCCCCAGCCGCGCGCCCCATCCCCGGAGGATGAGCGTGTGGTGGGGAGGTGCCGCCCGCAGCGGAGCTTGCCCGGCACCACATCCTGGCGGTTGCATTGCCCAGCCCGCTGCATGGCGGCTGCCCTACATCCACAGCCAAAGGGTGCGGGGTGGCCCGGGGAGCGCCGGGAAGTTTGTAAACGCGCTGCTGGGCCCGCCACTTGTGCACCTACCTCCATAGAGCCTCGTCCTAATATTGAGCAGCTGCGGGGGGCGTCGAGCATGAGCCACAGTGCCCCAGCTGCGCTCCCCATCCCCGGAGGATGAGCGTGCGGCGGGGAGGCGCCGCCCACAGCTGAGCTTGCCTGGCGCCACATCCTGGTGGTTGTGTCGCCCGGCCTGCTGCATGGTGGCCGCCCTACATCCGTGGCAAAAGGGGGCGGGGCAGCCCAGGAAGCGCCAGGAAGTTTGCAAGAGCGCCACCGGGCCAGCCATGCGGGCACCTGCCTCTGTAGAGCCTCGTCCTAATGTTGAGAAGTTGCGGGGGAGCGCCATGTTGTGGGGGGGGCGCCATGCACACAGCACCCCTGAAAAATGGCGCCCATGGCTCTTGCCACTCCCCGCTAAACCCTAAATATGCCTTTGGCTGCAGTTGTCCCTGGGACCTCGGCATGGACATTAAAGTCCCTAAGCACCAATAGGCAAGGAAACTCAAACACCCTGCTCAAGGCACCCCGCTGCCTCCTAATCTGTTCGGGATACAGCGCAGGCCAGCTGGCCGGCCTGTACCCGCAAAGGTTAGGGTTGCGCTCTTAGTGGGTCACAAGCTATGAAGGCTTGATTTAATGGATTTTTTTTAAAAAAAAGAATAAAAATGTTATTTCAACACTTAGTCACTCAGAAACAAAACTTTAAGTAACATGTTGGCCAATTTAAAATGCATCAGCTGCATAAAAACTGCAGTACTTTTTCAGAACCTTCATATGATATTTTGCTGCAGCAGCTGCAGAACAAGCCTCCTTTTGCAAAACATACCCCTCTTCTAGCACATAGACACACACAAAAACTGTATGATGGGCAGATCTGAGCAAATTGAAATTCTAATGAGCCTAGTTAAGGTGGTACTGCAGAGATAATACCTGGAGGGATATTTGGAACTGGCCCTGGAGTTGTGTCTTTTCTCCCATGCCTTAGTCTAATCCCCTCACCAAAATACCAATGATCTGGAGTGTTCTCACAGAGCTGCCAGTTTGCTCAATTACCATTTGCTCACTGGGATGGGGAGCAGATGAACTTGAGGCCTGACTCCCTGTTGTGAGATTTATGGGTTCTTCCTTGACTCTTGTGTGTCCCATCTTCAGTCTCCACTTGTTGCTTTTAGTTATTCATTTTTTTCTTACAATGTGAAATCAATAGTATTTATATACCTCTTTTCAACATAAAGTTCACAAAGCGGTTTACAGTAATAAAGTTAAATGGTAGTAATAAAGTTAAATAGTTCCCTGTTCCAAAAGGGCTCGCAATCTTAAAAAAATGCAAAACACCACCAACAGCCACTAGAAAAGACACTGCGCAGGGTTGAACAGGGACAATTGCTCTCCCCCTGCCTAATATAAGAGGAACACCACTTGAAAAAGTGCCTCTTGCCCAGTTAGCAAGAGTTAGCAGCTAATACAAGCAGCATTTACCTTTTAAAAGGAATTTCTAATTCTCATGGATGCAGACATTATTAGACATTTTGAAATGCTTCTATCAAGACTTTGCAAAGGCTGGCTTGGAGTTTTCACAAGTAAAGGTAATCATTTTGGAAAGATGCTGTAAAATGCAGTACATCTGTTCCCTATAATTCAGTGTTTGTCATTTTCATGAAAACCTTTACACGGCGTTATTATTTGTTTGTTTGTTTGTTTAACACTTTTGTTGTGCTTCACTGTTTTGAGAAAGAATTGTATTTCCATAATTACATTTAGGGAGTGCTCTGCTAACAGGAATGGGAGTTGCGCAGATATGCCCTGTGGCTAATTCTGCCTAGCACACACAGTATAACATATGTCATTTTTCTCTCCATCCCGTTCTCTAAATGTTTATGAAAAATGAACTTGTGTATTATTTGATGGTCCACTTTCTCACTCATCATCAAAGGGTGATTTGGATGGGACCCATATCTGCATGAATTATGACTCAGCAAATTGAATGTAGCCCCTTGGGCGTGCACATTGGACTACCAACCTCCCTTTTTATTGTTGATTGAGGCTGCTTCTGAAGCTGAACAAGAGGATGCTTTTGGACTGAAGGGTCACAAGGTGTGCCAGTTTTCTATAGTTAACATGGTGGCATCCCTAGGACTACATGCTGCTGTAGAAAGTTTGCACAGTTTACTAGGCTGGAGTTGGGTATTATTCAATGTCCTTTCTTCTGCTCCCAGTGTTAAAAGGGGCTCAGGAGAAAATATACTTCCTTCCCAGGCCCATGAAGGAAATGTATTAACATGATTGCAAATTGTCAGTGGCTTGTATTTCACACCATCTTAGCCCTTGGCAGTTTTAGAAGTCTCTGGTTCCCTCTGAAATACATTTGCACTCATGCCCTCTGTGTGTATATTTAGAGAGAGCAAAAGAAACGTGGAAGGGATCAAAAAGGTCCATCTCCCTGTTCCAAGATCTTTGCTGCAAATCAAGGCTAGAAAGGCTTTTCAGATTTATCTACAACACTGTGGGTAATTTTTTGTAAATCTCTCTGTTCTCACTTTTGTTTGTATTACAAATGCAACTGCTTATTTATTCAGTAATCCTCCTCGTTCAGATATAGTATCCTCTCATCCACAACTGCATATTCTTTCTATGAATTCAGTATATTTGTAGTTTTAGATTACCTAGTGCATTACTCTCTTTATCTTTGGTGGCCATTTAGGGTTGGTGATATT
Source organism: Lerista edwardsae (assembly GCA_029204185.1). Lineage (NCBI taxonomy): Eukaryota > Metazoa > Chordata > Lepidosauria > Squamata > Scincidae > Lerista > Lerista edwardsae. Next base: position 2,282,312 of record JAJKFI010000126.1, on the reverse strand, counting down.
CATTTAGTACTTCATTACAGTTGGGGAAAATGAACTATCACTATCTGCAGGGTCAGATTAACTTTGGTACCTGCCACTAATGAAAGGTTTGTTGCTTTGTGAGTCTTGTAAAGCATCTGGGCCACCATCCTATTAACAAAACCTGCAGAAGGTGCTTTGTGGAATTGGACATCACTTCTGCTGTTCTGAATGGTTCTGATTGTTCCAAACATTCCATGACTCTGTATTCTTGTATATCTATACAGGTGATGGAGAGTGAGGAATTCATGCTCCTTCCAGCCAATCAGCTCATTGACATTATATCTAGTGATGAACTTAATGTCCGCAGCGAAGAGCAGGTGTTCAATGCAGTGATGGCTTGGGTGAAGTATAGCATTCAGGAGAGACGACCTCAGCTTCCCCAGGTAATCTCCAGGTGTTTTTCTTATGTGAATATTCTTTTAAAACATTGCAGGAATAAGCATTTATACACATAAAGTTCTTTGAATATATACGGCACCCACAAAAACTTCAGCAAAAAGTCAGATGGTTGCCCCAAGGAACATGTAATCAAAATTATGACAGTGATGGAAAACAATAGGGAGAAAGGAGTCTTCTATGTAGGGCTGTAATCAAGAGTGATTTTTTGGACCTTTCCTGATTTTTCACTTTTTTTAAAATGCTGGCATCTATTTTAGTGCTTTTACTTATGGAGTTAAAAGGAAATTGTACAGACAGTAATTTCCTTCTAGAAAGTAAACTTGTCTGAGTTTGCAAAGCATGGTTTGTACTAACTGTGGATGCCACAGCAGGTCATTGCTACAAGTATTTCTGGGAGAGCCCCAGCGCCCCTTCTAGGGGGCCTTTAAAAAAAAAAAGGAATTGGAACCACTTCCTGATTTGTGATGAAAACAGGAAGTGGGTTTTTATTGTTTTTATTGTTTACTTTTTTAGAGGCTTGGGGAGCCCTGCTGAGCTGTCTTCAGGGCTCCCCACACCCCCAGGAGGCTGGGGCTTGCTTAGGTAAGTTGAAAACAGTTCCGCAGTCCCAGGCAGCAGCACAATCCTGGGAATTGTGCTGCTGCCTTTGTCATGGACCTGCACAAACTTACCTCAGTTCTCAAACTCCCAAGGAGTATGAGAACCAAGGCCTTCATAGTATCGTAGAGAATACATTCATAGGTACAAGCAGATACTAGGTTCCCCTGTGCAGGTGTTGCACCCCCATTCTCTGATTGGCTGTTGTTGACTTGCAGGTGTTGCAACATGTCCGCCTGCCACTGCTTAGTCCAAAGTTCCTGGTAGGCACAGTTGGTTCAGATCCACTCATAAAAAGTGATGAAGAATGCAGGTATGTTACCACTGCCTGAGAGCAATTTCTTGTATTAGTTACTCTGAATTGTGTGGAACTCCCTTGCATTTTTAAAGCACTTTCCAGATTGCAGCCTTAATCTGCTTCTAATGTATGTAAAAATGAAGGTCCTGACTGACTCATTGACGTCCGTGTTATTCTGAGCATGCTGTGGGCCCACTTCCTAGGACCTTTTTCTATCTTGCACAGCTTCCTGCCAGAGAGGGGTACATTCAGTAGTCTTCTCTTCCTCTCCTCCACAGTCACCTTGGAGGAAGAACCTCACAAATGAAAAAATGTATGCAAGTACACATACATATCCTTCCCTACCATGTCCTGGATATTTGATCATGTCCTGCCCTGTATATCCCCCATCAGGCCACTGCCTTTGGAATAGTCAGACACACCCCTTCTGCCTGTAAAAGAAGATGTGCAGCCAGCTCCCCTGTAACACTTTGCAATGTCAAAGTTGCTGGGTGCATTTGGCACTGAAGGCATGTCTCTGATGGGGGGGGGGGGAGTCTCCCTGCCACCAGACCCCCTGCCCTGGGCTCCTTCTCCCTCCCTCCTCCATGCTTTTGGCCCTAGTCTGCAAGGATGGCCTCTCGCCTCTTAAAGATAGCAGGTGTGTCTCCAATGGGGCCGTTTCACTGCCAGTCACCTGGCACGGGCCCTTCCCTGGTGGTCTGTGGGGCTCAACATTGATTGTGAGCCCCCAAGCATCATCCCCAAGAGGGATGTGAGTCAGATACACGTAGGTGGATTCCAAACACACACTATGCAGAATGTCCCAGTTTTTGTCTCCAGGCAGAGCTGGAAAAGGGCAAAGCCAGTCAGACGCTTCCCACTCGCTCAGGCCTAAGGGACTCTCCTCTGGTCTTTCAGAGTTGCCAGGCTGAACCTGGAAATGCCTAACTCTTCCCCCCATCAGTTCAAGTGCACACACTGGTAGCTCTAGCTCTGAACGTGCCTTGCAGCTCTGGGGCCCCCAGACAGGAGGACAAGAGACCACCTCACCAGTACAGTGCAGGTTCACCACATCACACTGAAGGCCATTGCAAAGTGCTGAAAAGTGTTGGGAAAGAGGTTGCAACTGAACAAACATCCTTCTCACCCTTGTTCTTATTGGAATACATACAGCAGCACCCCTTCAATCTTGGAGAGATCAGGGGGCTGGAAAACAAGTCCTATGAGGAAAAGTTGGGGGAACTTGGTATGTTTAGCTTAGAGAAGGCTGAGAGGGGATAGCACAAGCAGAAGGGCTATATCAATATCTGAAGGGCTGTCATAAGGAAGAACTTAGTTCTCATCTGCTTTTGGCAGTAGAACTAGGTCCAATGGGTACAAACTGCAAGAGAGGAGATTCTGGTTGGACATCAGGAAGAATTCCTTGACAATAAGTGCAGTTTGACAGTGGAACAGATAGCCGAGGGAGGTGGTAGATTCTCCCTCACTGGAGACCTTCAAGCAGAGGCTTGAAGCTGTTAGCCATAAATCAACACCATCATTCAAAAATGCATATCTTGATATCTCACAGGTTGGCTAATTGTATATTCTTATCCAGTCATTATCCAGGTAACGGCGTTCCGTGCGCTACGGCGTATAGTCATGCTGGCCACATGACCACGGAAGCTTGTCCTTGGACAAAACGTCGGCTCTACAGGCTTTGAAACAGAGATGAGCACCGCCCCCTACAGTCAGTCACGACTAGACCATTCACCTTTTTATCCAGTCATTATATCCTTATATATTTTTTCCACAATGTTAAACTACTAAGAAATATGTACTTCTTGACCAGTCTTTTACCATTCAGTTGCCAAAGAAATCAGCTCTCCCTATAGAACGTTGCTATCAGTTTTAATAATGCTACTTTGAATACAAGTTTCAGAATATGTGGGAAAGGTGATCTGAATAATACGTTGAGCTCTCTCATTTTGGCTTTTAATTGCTGCATCTTGGAGCTTTGGTATAGCTAATTTGTGAATGATCTGTTCAGAACAAACCTAGTGTATGACATACCTTTCCTGTACAGGGACCTAGTCGATGAAGCTAAGAACTATTTGCTATTGCCTCAAGAACGACCCCTCATGCAAGGACCAAGAACTCGACCACGCAAACCCATCCGCTGTGGAGAAGTACTCTTTGCAGGTATGTGCAGCTAGATTTGGTCAGTGAGAGAAAAGAATTCAGAAAGAAGGATTTCAATAGTAAGCGCGCGCTCTCTCTCTCTCTCTGATTTCTTTCTTGCTAAAACTATTCACAGGAAAACATTATACCAAAATTCCTATTGATACTTCTTTCTAAATCAGATTGGAATGCTAGGATGGTGTGGGAACAATGATACCACAAATCCGGTGTGGACAAATAAAGATTCTCTTTCAGGAGTATCAAGTACACTCATGTGAGCTGGTACAGGGAAGAAAATACTCTTGGGTCCAGGATCCTATTTGTTGCATACACACATCCTTCGAGATATTCTGTACCCACTCCATCAGAGCCTGTCTGGTGTAGGTTTTCTGCAATAGTGAGCAAGTTATACTTTCTGGCAGGCATTAAACTGGAAGTAATTAGCTGTAAGCAAATGTTTCTGCATCCTGTTTCTGCATCAGAATAGCTTTGGCTATTCTGCCATTCGTAATATTAAATCATACTCTGCCTTTCCATTACCTGATTTCTACAGTGGGTGGCTGGTGCAGTGGGGACGCAATTTCCAGTGTCGAACGTTATGACCCTCAAACCAATGAGTGGCGAATGGTGGCTTCCATGAGCAAAAGGCGATGTGGCGTTGGTGTCAGTGTCTTGGATGATCTTCTGTATGCTGTGGGAGGCCATGATGGCTCTTCTTATCTCAATAGTGTAGAAAGGTAAGCCTTTGCCAGACAAAATTTTTGGTTTTCTGGTGCATATCTATACTGGGATCATAGCGACAAATGTCTAATTCACAGTTCTGTATTCGTCCATTTTGTGTATGTGATCTTGGCTTTCGAAATGCTGAGAACTGCTTTCAGGCCAAACATTTAAAATATAAGCTATGAACAAGCATAACAAAAACCTTTTAAACAGACGCATGAAACACTTCAGTACATGACATAGGAACCATTTCCAGTCACTCCAGTTTTAAGTCTGGTGTGCAAGACACTGGTATCAGAGCAACATATTAGCTTCTAGGGTGGGGGACAGTGGCAAAGAGATTTCAGTGAGTGGGGACCAAGGTTCAAAGGCCTGCTCTTATTTTTTTATATAAAACAAAGTTGCAAACAAATGTGTTTTTATTTGAAGGCGTTATTTGTAGGTGTTATTTTGCAATGAATTCCCTCCCTCTCCCTCTCCCTCTCTCTCTGTCTCCCTCTCCCTCTCTCTCTCTCTCTCTCTCTCTCATATGCACACATAAAATCAAAATATGGAGGGATTATCCTTGAAAATAGTTTCATTTCCTGGTTTAGTATAAGTAACCTTGAAGGGACCAGTATTCAATTTCTTTGTGAAATAGACCAGTGAGAGGTTTGGGGGAAGTCTTAAGAAGTGAAACTTTCAGGATTGGAAGATTGGGGTGGAGTGGTGCTGAGGTGTTATCAAGGAAATCTCACATGTTTGTCCTTTCTAGATACGACCCAAAGACAAATCAGTGGAGCAGTGATGTAGCACCCACCAGTACCTGCAGGACCAGTGTTGGGGTGGCAGTTCTTGGTGGATACCTGTATGCTGTTGGTGGCCAGGATGGTGTTTCTTGCCTCAATATTGTTGAAAGGTATAGATGTAGGAGAAAGGAGGAAAGAGCAATGTGAAATTTATCTCAGCAAATGCAGAGAGGAGATGGAATTGCTCATACTTGAAATGAGATGCTTTTGATCTTTTGCTTTAGGTATGACCCAAAAGAGAACAAATGGACTCGGGTGGCTTCTATGAGTACTAGACGCCTTGGAGTGGCTGTAGCTGTGCTTGGTGGCTTCCTTTATGCTGTTGGAGGGTCAGATGGGACATCTCCTCTGAACACAGGTATTGCCCATAAGGTAGCTGTTATCCTTTGTGCACCTGCTATCACTAGTCTGTCCATCAGAAGCTGCTGAAGAACTTTACCAGACTTGCTTGAAGATGTAACTCAGAAAACAATTCTTTTGATAGACAGTAGAACTGATTAATAAGGATTTTGCTTCTAATAGTGAAGCAGCGTGTCATGCTTCACTAGGTCTATGTTAAATAGAGGTTCTGCTCAACTCTGCCTGGTGAGTCAGTTTCACTGGCGGAAATTGCCTAAGAGGCTGGGGCTGAGATGGGGAAGAAATCCTTAGGCCTTGGGATAGGTCTGGTAATGACTATTACCCATGATAATTGATGGATAACTATGACAAAATAAATAAATTGAATATTTGTATTCAGAGACGACAATGTACCTCATACCAGTTGCTGTAGGGCCAATAATAAGGGAGGATTGTTGCCTTCATGCTCTGTGTGTGAACTGCCAGGAAGCATTTGGCTGGACATTGTTGGGAATAGGATGATGGGCTAGATAGGTCTTGGTCTGATCCAGTAGCTCTTATAATGTTCTTATGATGGAATAGAAATGGGAACGAATAAATGCTTGCTTCACTTCTTGAGGGTTGTTTTGGGATTCTGTTATTTTGTAATGAATGCAGTTTATTGTTTTGCGTAATGTATATTAATTTTCCCTAGTGGAACGCTATAACCCTCAGGAGAACCGCTGGCACACGATAGCGCCCATGGGCACACGGCGTAAGCACCTAGGTTGTGCAGTATACCAAGACATGATCTATGCTGTGGGAGGCAGAGATGATACCACAGAACTCAGCAGTGCTGAGCGATACAATCCTAGAACGAACCAGTGGTCTCCTGTGGTAGCCATGACATCACGCCGTAGTGGGGTAAGTTGTTCTCTCTAAACGTTAGGCTTTCTGCACACAAACCACCTTTCAAATAGGCTAAATGTGATAGGGAGACAATTGTGTCTTTAGGATGCAGAATTTGACAGCTAAAGTCTTCACATTTGGAAAGAAGCATGTAGCTAACAGTGTTGAAATTTTGATCATGTGAATTGTGCATCTTTCATGGAGAGTGCCTTTGCATTAGAAACCTTCAGATGACAGAACAACAGTATGTGCTTGTATTAGTAGTATTCCTTATGCATTGGACTACTGAAATATTACATGATTATATTTTAAATAATATTTTAAAGTCAGTTTTATAAGAGAAACTGAATATGTTAATAGATTCTATTTGTGCCATCCTTATTATCCAAAATAGTTATCTGTTGGCGGTACATACATGTGTTTGCGCACAAGTGCATATCAATCAATCAATCAATCAATCAATCAATCAACAGGTACTTATATACCGCTTTTCAACACGAAGTTCACAAAGCGGTTTACAGGCAAATAGTAATAATAAAGTTAAATGGCTCCCTGTCCCAAAAGGGCTCACAATCAAAAAAAAAGGCAGACTGCCAGCAACAGCCACTAGAAAGACTGCGCAGGGGTAAAGAGGGACAATTACTCTCCCCCTGCTAAATATAAGAGGAACACCACTGGAAAAAGTGCCTCTTGCCCATATTGTAGATTATGCCTGACTGTAGACTTTTTGTTCATAATTTTAGTAGGTATTACATGAGATACAAGCTGTGATATTTTTGGTCTATTTTTAGGATTGTATAATTTGTATTGCATATATTTGTGGCTATTATCTCCCTTGGATCAGTGATGAGAGAAGCAGGATATACATTACCAAATAAATAAATAAATATATGGGGCAAATCAGCACAATCTTGCTGGGTCCAGATTTGAGCTCATTTTGAGTCTGGTCAAAATAATGTTTTTTTTACATTATTCAGATGTATTAAGTCAAACTATTAGACCATAAACATTTATAGCAATTCATTATCAGCCATTCTTTCACTAAAGGTAAAGGTTTCCCCACGACCAAATGGTCTAGTTGTGACCAACTGTAGGGGGCGGTGCTCATCTCCATTTCTAAGACTGTAGAGCCAGTGTTTGTCCTCAGACAAGCTTCTGTGGTCATGTGGCCGGCATAACTATACGCCATAGTGCACAGAACGCCATTACCTTCCCACCAAAGTGGTACCTACTTATCTACTTGCATTTTTAAATGCGTTCGAACTGCTAGGTTGACAGGAGCTGGGACAAGCAATGGGAGCTCACTCCATTGCGTGGTCTTGAACTGGCAACCTTCCAGTCAACAAGCTCATAGCTCAGCGGTTTAACCCGCTGAGCCACCACGTCCTATTCTTTCACTAAGGGGCAATTAATTATGTGCGGTATATGTAACCTTACTGAAAACCTTTGGCAGACTTGACTGCCTTTCGAACACTAGGCTTCATTATGTGATAGCTTCCCTTTCTTAAAACAATTACATTTTTAAAGAAGTTAAGCTGTATTACAGAAATCTCAAAAATAGCAAGCAAAAATAACCCATAACACTACACTTCAAAAACCTGTACTGAAACAGCCTAGCTTACTGTACAAACAGCCTAGAGTAACATATTATCATCTAGGTTGGTCTTGCTGTGGTGAATGGACAATTAATGGCTGTAGGAGGCTTTGATGGCACAACATACTTGAAAACTATTGAAGTATTCGATCCAGATGCCAACACATGGAGGTAAGCATTTCTAATGAGTGAGTTGAAGACCTCAGGCAAATGGCTTTGGTTGGGTTGTAGTGTAATGGAAATATGGTTTGGCATACTAATGAATGAATGTCAAGGCTTGGAAACTACCTCCTCCTCTTGTGTGCTAGTTTTCTCCCTTTCCAGGAGTGTGTCAAGTTATAGTTTGCTTTTACATCAAACCAGGCAAACTGTGGTTAGCCCACAAATTAAAACTTGGAATCCTGATCATACTCTGGTTTCCAGTTTGGGGTTTGCATACAAATTATGGTTCATACAATCTGATAACACAGGTACTCAGAGGTTAGTAACTGCTCCAGCAAAAAAAAAAATTGTCTAGAGAGCCAGTTAATTTGACTGTAGCATTTTCACACTTCCTGTCTTAATATAAGGGAATACTTGCCACACAGACTTGTCTGTGGAAGAATCCCTGCATTTTGTATGGCATATTCCTAGGTGTACCACACATGATTCACTTAGGGCACTGGCCAAATATATTGGGTCTTGTCATCACTGTGTGAACCATGTTCAGTGCTCTTTTACAGCTGCACATCACAGAGAAAGATGAGTAGCTGTGAGTAAGTGGACATTTTCAGGGACGTATTAGTGATTTTGTCTCCTAACTGGGGTGAGGAACCCCCGTGTTCCTAAAAAAACAGATTGAAAGCAATCATGCTACATCAGTGCTTGCAGAAAGCTTCAGGTCACAGTGCAGTGTTGGTGAAAAATCAAATCACTTGCCATTGTGAAGGAACTCCAGCAAAGCCTTTGGTGATCAGATAAAGTACTGGGAGCAACTTCTTGCACACATGTCCTTATGTCCAAGCAGGGTATTATTTTCATCTCCTATTTATATCTCTGAAGAGATTTGCTGCTTGAAAAACCCGTCAGGTGCAAGGTATGGAAAGAAATTAATCTTGTGGAATTAATCTTGTACATGAACTAGAACAGGGATTCTAGCTGACACTGAAACTGACAACTGAGAAGGAAAATGCATTGAGCCCTATGGAAAGTGAAGTCGAGCTAAACATGCATTGGCTCCTACTGAAGGTCAGGCAGCATGGAATTCAAGGCCACCAGAATGGCCCCAATGTGATTAACGTGGAGCTCAACAAATGCTCCAGAAGGCAGCCCTCCCCCCGTAGTACCATTAAAAACCAAGGCTTGAGCTGGTAAAATGAAACTTTTTCCCCCCCTCTCCTTATCACTCTGGGGCTTTATTGTTATTTAGAGCAGCAGGCACCAAGCCTGGCCGATGGGCCAGATCTGGTGCCTGCAAAGTGCTGTCCCTGTTGTGCACAGAACTTACCGTGCTGTGCCGTCTTATCTTCCAATCTTCTTGCGAAGTTGCAATAGGCAGCCGCTTCCACTGCCCCATCACCCCAGCAGGATTTCCAGGCAGAAGCAACTTTGGCCAGAGTGACTTTGCAAAAAGATAAGAAAGAAAGATGAGATGGTGCAGCACGGTACAGTAAGCTCTGTGCACAAAGGGGAAGGCTTTCCCCTTACACCGTAGTCCTATGGTTTGAAGACCACGGGGAATGTGCTCAGATTTCGTCCCAGCCCAGATTTTGGAGTGACTTCTCTTTCCACTGGCAGATAAATGCAAAGTCTTTTTCCAAAATGATTTTCTTTCCCAAAAGATGGGGAGCGAGTTCAGTTTTTTATAGGAAAGTAAGAATGGGTAGGGCTGAAATGCAATCATTTGGGCAGGGTTGGAGGCTATTGCAGAATTCACTTGGTGGAACAGGTTTGGTTTCCCTTCTCATCTCCCCTTATTTGTTTTACTTTAATTGTTTATTTGTAACCTGCCTAGTTAGGGAAAAAGGTGTGATTTCTGTACTTGCCATAGGCAATTTCAGCGCTTGCTGCGTTTTCAGGAAAGTACTTCCTGCTTGATGAGGAAAGTACTTTCCGGCAGTGACATCACTTCTGATGGGTTCTAACAGATTGTAATTCTAAAAAGTGGGTCCCAGTGCTAAAATGTTTGAGAAGCACTGAACTATATTATTAGCATGGAAAGTTTACAATTTCCCATGCAACACTGGGGTTTCCTTACTCAAACAAGTGTTTGATGAAGTCCATGTAAGATCTTGACTTACATATTCATTGTATGATAGGCTTATGAATGCTTCATGGATGATAAATAAATCAGCTATTGCAAACATTTGCATCTCAGTCAGCAGTACCGTATTTAACATTATATTTCTGTATTTTTGAGGGAAGAAGAGGCGGGAAAGCAAAGGCTTTGAAGGAGAGTTCTCAGATCATCATACTGTGTTTGACATAACAGGGGACTCCTAAAGAGCGCAATACCACTTTTCAAATAATCTTTTAAGGAGGGAAATAGCTTAGTTCTGGTGTAGAAATTTCAACTTCCATGATCTTGGAACAAATTATCAAAATACAAGACATTATTGGATTTATGTTATAATTCAGTGGGACTTCATTATCAACTGGGATTCCATTCTAGGACAACAACCCCCCCCCCAATGGATAATGAATTCCAGGGCCTTGGTATGCCTTTAAGGCCAAAAACAGTCACATCCTATTTTCGCTGAAAATTGGAAGTGACTTTTTTTGCCTAAACAGTCACTCAGAGGCCGCAGATACACACATGGCCTCAGAAAAACAGACCTGAGCAGAGTTCAACTCCAGTTGGGTTCAGAGGGTCAAGGTGGGCCCTGGAGAGGGTTGGCATCCGCATATATTGAACCTCTGGATAATACAGGCCCACCTGTATTTTCCCAACCAAATGGCCTTGGGAACTGATTACCATTGTAAAGGAGATGGCTGCTGTATTTGGTTATCATTTCTTCATGATGTGAGAAATAAGGTCCTAGTACAAAGTAGAAAAGGTAAAGGTTTCCCCACAACCAAATGGTCTAGTTGTGACTGACTGTAGGGGGGCAGTGCTCACCTCCGTTTCTAAGCTGAAGAGCCGGCATTTGTCCGAGGACAAGCTTGTCCTAGGACATGCGGTCATGTGGCCGGCATGACTATACGCCGAGGTGCATGGAATACCTTTCCACCAAAGTGGTACCTATTTACTGGCATTTTTACGTGCTTTTGAATCGCTAGGTTGGCAGGAGCTGGGACAAGCGATGGGAGCTCACTCCATTGCGCGGTCTCAAATTGCCAACCTTCTGGTCAACAAGCTTGCAGCTCAACGGTTTAACCCACTGCATCACCACATCCAATGCAGTACAAAGTAACTTGCTGACTAATTTGAACATAACAACCCAATCCTAAGCTGCGCTGACACTGCAAGGCAACATGACCTGCACTGCATCTAAAGCTACTTAGTAGACTGCTGGAGGTCACCTTGGGGTAAGGGGAAATTTTTTCCCCTTAACCCAAGTAAAGCCTGTATGGGGCTTCTTGGATTTGCACCATATTGCTGGAGCAAATCCAGGAAGCCCATGTAAGGCTGCCCGGGATGGGAGTTAGGATGTGGTGTGCGGGTGTTTCAATTTTGCACCAACTTGCACAGTAGGATTGTGCCATATACAGTCCATCCTGTTTATCCACAGATTTGGAACCCAGTTTTGACTAATTGTGAGTTCTGAACCCATGGTTGGACCCACTACAGACCTTCCAGACGCAACTGGAACCTTGTTCTGTTCACATCTGGGAGGCTTTCTGAGGCCAACAGAGACTGTGCACGGGCCTCAGAAACCTGCTTGGAATAGTTTCACCAAAAACCAGAATTTGCCTTTAAACTGCTCCAGGGCTTAGAACGGCTCTGGTCACAATTGGACCAAGGTTCTGGTTGCACTTGGGAGCCCCTGTGAGTCTGCAACTCGCAGATTTCATTATCAGCTGGTTTAGGTATCCATGTGGAATCCGGGAACAGATCCTCATGGGTACCGAGACTTAACTGTACCTAGCTGTGATTATGGACAGGCAGTGGTAGTTGTTGTGAGTCTTGCTTTCTGCCCAGTCCCCTATCTAGACAGGCTGCTTGTCATTCTTCATAGTCTAGCTGTAGGCCCACAAGTTACTAGACTTAGGGCTCAATCCTAGCCAAGTTTCCAGCACTGATACAGCCCCAGAGTAAGGGAATAAACATTTCCTTACTTTGAGGAGGTATCTCTGAATGCCCACCTCCACCACTGGATGCAGCAGACGCCCTGTTGGCATGGCTGCATAAGCACTAGGAAGTTGATTAAGCTGTTAGGTGCAAACCAGATACGCACTTATTCCATAGGAAAATGCACCACTATTCAGGTGCATAAAAGGCTGTTCAGGACTTTCTTTGCAGTACAAACTGAGCCAATCTCTCCTGCCTTAAAATTGCCCTTTGGGCAAATCCTGCAAAATTGCAATAATTGCCCAGGTGCTTAGAATCATAGAGTTGGAAGGTACCTACAACTCTAGCAGGAAATCCTCCTAGAGCATCTCCAGGAGGTTCCTGGCAATCCTCTGCTTGAAGGTCTCCAGTGTGTCTGCCTAGTGTTTTGGTGTATGGAAAACTATGGCCATGGCCTAACTCAATTTGCTTGCTGCCCAGGATGACCAACCAAGGTTGGTATAGCATGGGCTGGTGACTGCAGCAGTGGTTATGAGTTTGCAAGGCTTTTTTCTTGTCTGCTAGAGAGAACTATCTACACTGAAGGTGTATTGCAGCAATCCTGCTCTCTCATTGTTTTTACTATGCCCACCAGTCCTTTTGATTCTTGTTCTTCCTGCTCTCTTTTTAATATCAGAATAACAAACCATGCCTTCTCTTTGCAGATTGTACGGAGGAATGAACTATCGTCGACTTGGAGGAGGTGTAGGTGTTATCAAAATGACACATTGTGAATCCCATATATGGTAAAATGTCAGTGGGAGGGATCCCCCTTTGTATTCATTCCGATTGAAACTGGTCAGTTTGGTGACTTCTGAGCTCTTCAAGGCTCTAGTAAAATAGATCTCATTTATATTCTTCACTGGTGCCTCTTCCTATGGGACTTTAAATGGATGTCACAAGCATATTTCCCCTTTGAACATACAGAAGACCACAATAATCAACACCAGAAAATATGGAGCACAATTTTCCTCATCTTTGTCTCCTTTTCCCCATCCTGACTTACTATTTTTCTGAAGAAACTGGACTTTAATATTACTCTAACTTAAGTGATAACTAAGATCATAAGGTCTTTGTCATAAGATTTTTGTCGAAGAATACATGGGGAGGTGAACAAGGCAGATGCCTTGTTCGTAAGATAAAAGCAGGTTTCCAAAACATTTATCATTTGGCCTTATGTACAGAAGTTAGACTCACATACACACACCTGGTGGTTCTTTGGCACTTTCTCCAGCAGAAAGAGTGGGACTTGTGCAACAGTCTGTTCATTTCAGCAGAGCTTGGGTAAGAAATGCTTTGAGTGGGTTTTGCTTCAAATTGATGTTCTTCAATGTTGATTCTATTGGACAGACTGTTTTCTGTATAGCATGGGCTGGTGACTGCAGCAGTGGAAAACTTTCCATTTAACATGTATCATCTTGTATTGATACAATGGTAAACACCTTTTCCCATCTAGTAAAATTCTGATGTGGGGCTGCATTACATGCAGCTTTCTAGATGAAGCGGTTTGTAAGCTCCAGCCTATAGCCAAGATCTTTGAAAGTGCACAGCTAACCAAGAAACCTTGGTGGTGTCACTACAGAACTGTTTCAGGAAAATTAGACTTAAAGCTCATGGTGCTTGTAAGTTATTGGAACAAGGAAAACAGAACAGGAAGTAACTTTGGGCACAAGCCACCACACAATTCTCTGTGCATAAGCCTCCCAAGAATGCATAGGGGTAGAATAGTGTACTTGTACATTGCACTGGGGTTTGTGCAAGAGAACTCTATGGTGGACTGTGTCCTCTGTGTAATTCTGAGGCTTAGGGTCTGTACATATGTTGTGTCTCCCATTGTGAGCTGGAGAGAATGCTAATGTTGTGAAGAATTCCTGCATTATACAAGCAGGCCTCCCAAATCCAGTATCAACAGATCTGGAGGGCCCCCCCTGCGTGTCCATTAAGTTTACTTTCTATTTTTGTATTTGCACTGCAAGCACAAGTGAATTTTGCATTACTTTGCATAAACTGAAGAGCAGAGCCTGTTGTTAAGCAGCCTGAACACTAGAGGGCACTAACTGAAGATTAACAGGAAGTAGGAGCTTCCTGTTAATGTACAGGGTCTTCTCTGCAGCCTTGTTGCCTGCAGGCTCCCTTCTGCAGTTTAAACAAGAAAGTACAGCAAGATTCACTCACACGACTACAAAAATAAAACGCAAACCTAATGGGCGTGATCAGGGAAGTTCTGTTTTTCTAGTGTTCTCCTGGATCCCGGGGGGTGGTTATTGGGGGTGGTTTTCCCTTATTCGGGGGGGGGGGGAGTCCCAACTGAACCCCTGTGGATATTGGTGCGTGCCTGTAGTGGCTTCAATACATGCAAATATGAGCTGTAGTCTTGCAGTTATTTGAACTGAAAAGGGAAAAAAGCTTCCTATGAAAAGTAGTTAATTTATTACGCAGAGCACTTGCTAAAGAAAGTTTACAGTGCAACCTTGGTATCTGTAGGGGTTCTGTTACAAAAACAGAATAGCATGGTCCCATTTTAAAGACATTTAAATACCAGAGAAATAGGAAGACAATTTCCCATCTTCATACGGCAAAACAATGCCATTTCCCAGGCACTCAGGGCTAAAAATAGCTCTAAAGATATGGGAAACCCCATTTTTGCACTTTTTCCATATTTTAATATGGAATATTTTAATAACTTTAAAATGGGATCCTGGCATCCATAGTGAGACAAATCCCTGAGTGCTAGAGTCCCACTGTACTTTCCATGAATGAAATATGTATAGCTGTATTTTGAACCATGATATAACAATGCCTGCCTTATCCCACTTTTGAAACACCTGGTTAGAACTGTAATAGGTGCCTTGTGATTTTAGACAGCTGCCTCTGTCCCTAAAATATAATTTCATTCACATTAAAGGGAGGGGGCTGCAGGCTTAAAAAAAATCGGTAGGATATTAACTGTGCAAGGACGCCACTACTATAGCTGAATTGGATTGTTTAAAGAGGGAAGAGCATGTCTGTACCATATAGTTCTGTACTATAGCCATGCCCCTGTTCTTGCAGTCCCCAGCAGGCAGCAGAAAGAGAGCTCATAGGTTTTCAACTTTCTAGGCTACAAACTGTATAAGCTTGGGAAAAGAACTAAAAGGCTATGTTGTGCTGACATATCCTTTAAAAAATAGCTTTATATATAGCTTCAGCATATTTGGGTAGACAAAAAGTTAACACAAGTGGATTGTCAGGGAAGATTACTCCCTTCCCTTTGACCTAGAGGTTGACATTCTTGTGTTTACATTTTTGACCATTTGCACCTTGACAAAAAGTATTCTGTAAACAACTGTTTACATGTCATTTATGCTTTTTCTAGCATGAGTTAACTTGTATAAATAGTGTTATCATAATAAAATATCATTTGGTGTGTCTCTTCTTCTCCCATCACGCTTACATTCCAGTTTCTAGGATGCTTTAGTGGCAAGCCAGTATAGCTTCAAAATACAAAAATGTCAAAACCACCATTTCTCTGCTAGTGTGGCTTCTATTATTTGTGTTTTGCTTATCCTGCCCTTATTCTTTTCTGTCTAGGTGCTAGGCCTTCTGCCAAGCTAATGGCTATGTTAATCCCCACCCCAGTGCCTAGTGTACTACCACACAGATGTTGTAGAATTTTGTTTCTCTGAGGTTACAGTAAACCTAGGAGTAAAGCAAAACTCCAGCTGTGGAACGTAGTACAAAATGGCCTTAAGCAGGAGAGAGCCTGAAGTGTCAGGTACGCTCAAAATTCATCTGCTAGAGGACTATCCATCTTCTCTGCTTGTACATATATTTAAATCACCATATATACTTGTGGGTAAGTCGAGGGCATGTTTTAAGCCAAATACCATGGAATTTGCTATGACCCATGGATAAGTCAATGGTAAAACTTGGGTATGTGACATTCTTTGAATTAGTTGATTTTGTCTGATTTTACCAGAGGCCAGATCCTGAAAAATGACCTACCAGTAATTGTTACCTAAGAACTGTATAGTCTACCTATTTAGTGAAGAGTAGTAAAAAATAAAATTATATGGTGCGTTTTCAATTAACACAGAATACTAAAACAAGCCTGTGAACCAGAATCAAAGTGCCTTATTTCTTGTTGCTATAACCTAAGAGATGCTTAATGTGGCTCTAAATGCCTTCTGGAAATCCTTCAGAGTCTGATTCTTTATCAGTGCCTCCAAATAAATGGTGGGCAGAAGAAGATGAGTTGATATGAGACTAGCTCTCCCCCCTTCCTACTTCGCCTTCTGGAAAGATTTTTCAAAGTTCTAGCAGGAAAATAAGAGGCACTGGGATGTGAGCCCTTCCCTCCTTACTCTGTCTGCTTTGCTTGTTCTCAGCCTAACCCCCCACAGTTTGAAGCTGAAGAGGTTTTACCAGCTCTGGCAATGCAGGGCCTTTTGGATGTGTTTAGCAGCCCCATTACTGGCCTCCCTCTGGAGACCTGTTTGAAGTAGTCTTTCCTGGCAGTATAGGGCAAAGCAGCACCCTAAAAGGAACTTGTGGGGTTACAGGCCTGTTCTGCCGCCTGCCTTGCTCCTCCAGAGGTCTAGGCCTTGTTCTGTCCACCATGTCACTCAATGCATTTAGCGTATTAACCCATATATAAGTCAACTCCAGGTTTCCTGGGGCAATTTTAAGGCATAAATTTTTCAACATACACAAGTAAATATGTAGTCTTATGGTAAACTATTTTTGAAATCTTGCAGCTTTCTTTACTCTTGCTAGTTTGTTTCTTTAAAAAAATGGGTCTTCCTTTGCAACTCTTCCTGGTAACTAGCCCATATGTTAGATCTTCCTTGCTGGAGCCAGATGTTTAAGAACTCAAGGCAAAACTCTAATCCTTCTACAACTGAATTCAATCCTCAAAGATCTATCCCTTGCCTCTTGTGATGCAATGTCAGTGATCAAACTGTTGTATTATAACACTCATATAATGCAACTGTTTTTAAAATCCTTTAAAATCCTTACACAAATCCTTTTTAAAATATTTCACTTTAAACCAGTACTTTTACACATTATTCCTTTATAGCAGGGGTCTCCAAACCCTAGTCTGGGGGTCATATGTGGCCCTTGGAGAGCCTCTATCTGGCCTGCAGCAAGCCTCCGCCTTCCTGACCTTGTTGGCATGGGTCCCCCTCCAAGCTGTTCTCTGGTTGTATTGTGTGTGGAGGGTATTCTAAGGGCCAGGGAGGCTGTGCGCATCCTCCCTGACCTTCAGACTGCCTTTGGAAGGTTGAAAATAAGTTATTTCCTGGTTTGCCCAAAGACCCAGAAATGATGTTTTTAGGCCCTCTGAATGCCTTAGATGGCTTTTTGCAGATCAGGGAGGTCATCAGCACATGCTCTGGGTGTTTCCTTCCCAGTGATCTGCTGGGTGTAGAATATTTACTCCAGCACATGTAGGTAAGTTGCTAGTGAAGTGGGGGAATGGGAGTCCATTAAAGTCTGTGCTATATTTCTGTGATATATGTTGATGCTTGGAGGAATCCTGGAACTTTGAGCATTCAGTCATCTAAGTTTCATTTCTAACAGATTTATTTAAATTTATTTATTTTTCTGGCCTTCAGCTGAATGGTGCAGGCCTCCAGCTAAAAAGTTTGGAGACCCCTGCTTTATATTTAGGGTTAATTACAGAGCTGCAGCCCACCTCTGCTTCCACTAAATAGACAATAAATAGGCTCAAGGCATGACACTTGTAAATCTCAGTAAGTTACACTGAGCTCAATTGAACTTTTTCTCCTCTCCACTAGAAAAATGCAATGGGATATTGCAGATGCTGGGCCCTGCCAGATGCTTGACACAGAACTAGAGAGATAATGTATCCAATTTCCTAAGTCTCTAGTGTACACCTTTCTACTAGCCATAGATTGCCTGAGTATTCCTTTTCCAGCACAGAAAGATGTGTGGGCAGATTTACCTCATCCCAAAAGTTACAAGGTGCACAGGGATTTTGTTTGCAACTGTATCTATACTAGTTACTGTATATAATTGTGTTTAAATAAAAACATTTGTCTTAAAATTATGCGTTACGGCCTGGCAACAAGCACTGTGGGGGCATGACCCCCCCCCTGGTGACCCCAGCGGGTGGGGTGCACATGGGGCCCCACATGAGAATGGTAGAAAACAGCCGATATCGGCATCAAATCCGTAGTTTTCTGAGTCGCCAGGACAGGTGGCAACACTCCTGACGCCGTTGGAGTCCGGGTTTGGCCACCCTCGGCATGGGGGTGGAAAAAGGGTGTAAGAAAGGGTGTAAAACAAAATGTCCGAAATGACCAACATTACTGTCAAATCCACAGTTTTCGGGGTCACTAAGCTGATTGGTGACAGTCCCAATGACATTTGTTATCCGGGCAACGCCGGGTACCAAAAAGCTAGTTAGTTCGAAATAAACACAACACTGCTATCAGCCTTTTTTTAAGTATAACACTGCCATCTACCAAACGGACAATTTTAGACTTCCTCTGATAAAGAATCAGACTCTGAAGGATTTCCAGAAGACACTTAGAGCCACTTTAAATAGGGTTACCTACTACAAACTAGGATAGAGTGCCTACACCTTTAACCATTGTATAGAAGAGGCAATTTTGGCAGGTGCAGCTTTTGAGACCATTCCTTGATGAACTGCACCTGCCCAAAGTCACTCTTCTGTACAGTGGTTAAAGGTATAGGCACTGTAAAGAGCGAAAGGAGGTTAGATCATGGTTTGACTCCATTTTGTCAACATGACTCAATTTTGTGGGAAAGAGCTAAAGCTGCTAAAATTCCAGCTGGTGGTAATCAGCTCACTTCCCGACATAATCAGGAGTGTAATTTCCTATCTGCTTTGTTTCTGCAGAAAGGTATGAGGTCATAGCTAGGGTCAGGAAGCATAAACCTAATCAAGAAGGTTCCATCCAGCTAGTGCTGCAATCAAGAAGATTCCACACAGATGAGATCCATCACTTAGGATGTGTACCTAATCTTTTCTGACCATTCTGTGACGTCCAAACATTCCATCACCCCGTTAGGAGATGGCTGATAACTGATTGTGTCAGAGAGGTATAAAGATACCCAGTTTGGGGGGTATAGTTCAACACAGACCAAAGATCACCAGACCATCAGAATCCTTCAGACCTCCAGATCACCTTCTCCAAGCCTGTCCAAGATGCCCAGCCTGGACCTGCTGCCTGCATTGGACTGAGAAGGTGGTGAACCAGCAAGGCCAGCAACCTTGCATGTACTAAGGCCTAGTCTAGTGTTAAGCAGCTGGTTCTTTTTTAAGGTGTATCTTAGTTAAAGTCTCTGTTAGTTCTTTTAAGCCTTTCCTAGTTTTAATAAATTACAGTTAATATATAAAGCGTTGTGAGTATTTGGAACCAGACTAAATTCAGTTTTGCTGCTTGGGTGCTCTATCAGTTTAAGTAAAGCTTTGGGATAGAGCCCTGCAGTTAGGGCTAATTTTGCCTGTGGATTTTTTTAAAAGTTAAGAGGCTGTTTATTGCTGTTAGAGGCTGTTACTCTTAGCTGTGACCCTAGGCTGGTAGCAGAGGATGTGTGCCTTGTTGCCTTCGATTGTAAGTGCTTAATATAAGGACAAACTCTGCTGAGTGTTCACACCTCATATGGGCCCTGCGCTGGTTATAGGGCATGTGAGCCTGTGAATTACAGAGACCCTGTTTGTATCTGGTAACCCTAACTTACAGCAACAAAAAATATAGTTTTTGGCTCACAGGCTTGTTTTAGTATTCTGTTAAATGAAAATGTACCTTATATTACTACTTAAATAGGTAGGCTGTACAGTTCTTAGATAACAATTACTAGTAGGGCAATTGTCAAGATCTGTCATCTGCTAAAATCAAAATTATCTAATTCCAAGATCTACATATACCCTCTTTACCTTCAACTTATCCAATAGCCATAGCAAATTCCATTATTTTTGGCTTTGAAGTTACCCTTGACTTATACAGTATATATATGGTATTTTTACAACTTATATATGAATATATGTGGTATTTTATATGATACTTTCTTTGACACTTCTTCTCCAACCTTACTCAGTTCAATGGAACTTACTCATTCAATCAAGGCACACTAAAGACCACTACTTTTTTGTCTATTCTTCTTTTATAAAGAAAAAGCCAGCTTTCATGTACAAGCTCCTAAGAGCTAAGCTCGCTGAGCCCCTGAACCTCTTACCATCTGCTATAATAGAGGTAATTTGAAAAGGTAACTAATATTGAAGCTTTAATAACTACTATGGATATATAATGGATCAACACAATATTTGATTTGCTTTCCTAGGCTAGTATCATGTATGTATACCTGACTTGTGACCTAGATGTGCATATATGCAGATACACATGGTAAAGCCATTTCAAGAACTACCTTAACAGCCCCATCAGAGAAGTCACTAATCGAATATGCCCTTATACCCTAGAAAGGAGTTTTTAAAGGAGTTTGTACTTTTAAGGTTTTGCACATTTTTGCCATAATTTCTAGAACTGAATCAAGAAATGTGAATAAAGGTGGAAATTCTTGGTCCGTTGCATAATGTACATAACAATTTTAAATAGAATTCAGCTCCATAGAACAATGAGAAACATACAAAGCAGCTTTTAAGCCACAAACAATCCTTGTGCTAGACAGATTTTATATAAGTAGTGAACAAAAGATATTGCATAATAGATTATCACAGTATTTTTGAAATTGCCAGTTCTGTCAGCAGCGATAAGACTCCGATCAGGTGCCGAGTGTGCAGAATCTGTAAAAAGAAATGAATCTCAATAAAATTCTGTGGCATCAGATTCGCCTTCCTCCAGGGTAGCTGCACTCCAGGTCCATCAGCAACAACAGCCCAGCAGATCAAGAAGCAGCCACCTCCCCCAGCAAATCAGCAGTGCCACCCACTGACGAGCACAGTGGACATGGCCTGCCCTGGGAGGCAGCACCTGATACTACCGGGGCTGGGGTAGACAATCATCAGATATTTGTGAGCTCTTTAACAAAATTACTAACTGGCAAAGAGCTATTGTGGTCCTCGCTCTCTGGGATCTGACCTGGGGCCCCACATGGCTTGCCTTTCCAGCTTCCCCAGTGAGCTACCAGTAGCTCGTGAGCCCCATGTTACCTACACCCACATCAGAGGAAAGGCAGAGCAGACAAGGGAAGCTGTTGAGCTTCCGGCCCTGCCGTAGGAGAATAATGGCCCTCAGGAATAAGCAAGAGCACTTGGCTGGCATGGGGATGAGGAGACAAACTGGGTGGGGTGGTTTATGGGGCCAAATCAGGCAGATAAATAAGAAGCCTATGATGGGACTGGGGAGGCAACCAAGGAGAAGGTTCATCAGGAGGATGCAACACCCTCTCCATGTGATGCAGGTCACGCACCAGTGGGTGCAGGAGGATGGTAAAGCAAACCCCTTTCCCAACCAAGCTCTGAGGCTCCTGGCAGGAAGAGAACACCAACTAGGCTGACAGCAGCAAGATGATACTGCCAAAGTAAAAATGTCAATTAAAGTTCCAAGGGGTAAAAAAACCCTGAAGCTTCAGTGTTCCCTTTCAGAATTAACTTAGCAGATTCATACTTCTAGTTTCTTATAGATTCAGAAGATAAAAGAAATCATTGCTGCTTTTTCGATTGGATTACCAAATAGGAACATGCTAAGGATCAGAGTTCAAATGTCTTGTATATGAAGCTGACTAAGTGACCTTGGGATAATCACTTGCAGCCTAGCTCTCCTCACAAAGTTGTTGCAAGCACAAAGTGGGGCAACCCCCATCCATGTAAATCCACCCTCAAAGAAAGAGTGGAATACAAATGCATGCCAACAATATTACAAGAGGATTTTCAAATGTTGCAAGTATCTTCAGCAATTTGCTCCAAAGTAAGATTCTGCCAATCATCGTGCTCCTGCAGCAAGGGGGCATAGGCCTTCATACTTGCCTCAGAGCCTTCATTCGCAAGACCTTTTTGGGATACTGGCTTTAACTAGGCAAACACAAAACTGGGAGGATTGTATGAGCATGACTAGTATAGAAAGCTCTGCCAACCCAAGTAGATTTTTATCCCTCACTGCAGAGAAGAAATTCACAGTAATTCACAAAATTCAAATTTTGAAGATTATTCCTCAACAACATAGAGAATGGTTGCCTTGCCAACAGGCCATTTGGGGAAGGTCACTATATAAAACAGCACATTGAGGAGATTAATTTCTGACAAGGGCTTTAAGATTTGTACATCTTAAATCAGGTCTTCAATACTTGCTAGTAATTGCATGCTATAATATTTTAAAGCAATGTACTTTAAGCTTTCATAGAAGAGTATATGCCTTGGGTATTTCTTAAAGACAACCCCAGAGTTTCCTCACTGATCATAGCCCAGTTGCATTCTAATGATAACCTACTGTACTTGTCAAGTCAGCTTTGTATGCTGTAAAATATCTCTCAATAAGGTAGCTCTTTCTAGGCAGCTTTGAACTAAAACCACACCCTTAACTAGTCACTATTGGTTAGCCAGGCTCCATACCTTTATTTTCCCATCAGAATGGGCAGAGGCTATAGATGTGGAGACTTTCACCAATCTTGTGGCTGACAGGTAGATTTTGAAGTGTCTATAAAAGTGGCAGTAAAGACTTTCCATAAATAAATCCACTTCCTCTTGTCTCACTTCACCTTGAATCCTATGGACTGAATCCCAGAGGGCATTGGCATCTTCTGGGTGGATGGCATAGGAAATATCCAGAGGATAAGGCTTGCAGGGTACAGAAAAAGTCAGCTCTGTTGCAACTATATCCCTGTCTGTCTTAGAACCAGTCCATATCACAGCCATCCAGGCAAGATTGAGTGAGTTGATGGTCAAGGGGCTGAAACAACAGTCAAAGTTCTGTTGAAACCAAGTTCCAACAATGGCCAAGAGATTCTCTGGCCCTTTTGCAAGGAACAAGGGCAAACAAGTGAAATCCTCTGTGACTGCCTCCAGAAGATCATCTGTACAAGTACAGCAGAACCAGCCTGCCCACACAACTTTTTCTTCTTTATTTTCAGTGGCAACCTGAGACCTTTGCATGATCTAGGAAAAAGAAAACACATTCTTGGACAATAAATATTCAAGTTCCACAGAAGCTTTAGCAATTCTTAGGAAATTATAGCTATGAAGTCTCTTGAGTCAATACAGTTTTGGAAATCAAACCTGATAATCCACCTGTTATAGTAAGCAAGTAAGGAAAGCATATTGAATAAATACATACAAATAAATACAAAACCTTTATTGGCATTCAACACAGTAAAAAAACAATTCATGGCTTGATCTCTACTCAGGGTTAAGACTGGTAGTTGCATCAAGTGAGATCAAAAGGCCTCCTCTATTAGAACTACCTTGTCATTCAGGTCATATTTGTTATCACAATCAAATCTAAAAATGAGGCAAATTGATTCAATAAAGAGGCATCCTTCATATCAAAGAGACGCTTCTGCAATTCTACAGGATCAGTCAACGTAAGACAACAAATAATTGGGTCCAAAAATTTAGATCTCCCTTCTGCATGCCGCGGACAGATAAATAGAAGGTGTTCTAAAGATTCCACTTCTCCCAAGGGGCAGGGACAAATACGTTCTTGGGGGAGCAATCCCTCATATCTGCCCCAGAGCACAGCAGATGGCATCGCATTACAGCGTGCCAGTGTCATTGCTTTGTGATTTCTAGCACTCTCCACTAGCTGTAAATAAGAGGGCATTGTCCCTGCAGGTACTTCAATCTGTAGAGAGAGTGGAGAACAAACCTTGTTGGCCTCCAATAGCAAGTTTTGATCATGAATGGCCAAGAGTCTGCCTTTAACAGTTCCAAAAGCCCCCGCAAACGGGAGAGCGCCTAGTAAATCAGTTGATAAACCAATTTGGGTAATCTTACGCTGCCAGGGAAGATCCGAAAAATATGGGTCTGCAATGAGATGTGCAGTCAGGCTATTTGGGTCAACAGAATAGTAAATTTTTAACCAATATTTCAACACCTGGATCCATGCCAGGGTATCCAGCTTACGCTGTCCAGTTTCCAGACACAACCCAGAATATGTAACGCAGTTCGGGAGCCCTAAAATTTTCTTTAAAAATGACGCTTGGATGGCTTCGACAGAATGACTAAAGGCAGAAATCCACAATGGAATTCCATATAATAACTGTGCGATACTTTTGGACCTAAAAACTTTAAGGGCTGCTGGAACAAAGGAACCCCCTCTATTATAGAAGAAGCGAATAATGGCTTGTGAAGATAAGGCCGCAGCTCGTGCAGAGTTTCGGTGCTTAGCCCATGACAAATTGTATGAGAAATGAAGACCTAAGTATTTAAAGGACTTAACCTGCTCGATCCTATGATTATCAAAATGCCATATTCGAGGTCTCCATGATCTGGAGAAAACCATTATTTTTGATTTATCAAAATTTAACTGAAGGTTGTTATGTGCTATATATTCCAGGCATTTACCAATTGCTCTTTTCAGGCAATACGAGTGCGAGCCAAAATTACCGCATCGTCCGCATACAATAATAAAGGAACATGTTGCGTTCCCAATTTTGGAGGATGGCTATCTACTTTAGCGAGATGCTGCGCCAAGTCATTGATAAAGAGGTTAAACAAAGTGGGCGCAAGTAAGCATCGAAAGCATATAGACAGGCATCATGTCCCCAATGTCTCTTCAATGAGAAGCATTTAGAACATCCAACACATTGATGACAAATATACAACAGTAATAACGTATGCTAAAGCAATCTATCCAGCTTGGAGTGACAGCCATTCATCTGTTCACATGATCATGTGACAGACCTCCAATATCATGATCCTATGAATCTTTCCTTAGAAGACTCAGTTCAATGGAACTTACCTTCCAAGGCCTATGTTTAGGATTGCAGTCTTCAGTTGTTGAGTGGTGAGTAGGGAGAGAAAAGACAACAGAAGACTGTTGCTACTTGTGAGTTTTCCAGAAGCATCTGGCTACCTGCTATGGAAAACTGGTACTGGATCTTTGAACAATAAAAGTGGTTCTTCAATTTTTAGCCTGCTACCAGTTAAAGCACAATCCTGTTTTCGACTCTTCCTTGCCTAGTTTTGCATACAGTTTGATTGGAAGTGGAAGTTGAATCTGGTACAACTTCTTGCACATTATATCAAATTAGTAATAGCTTGCTGTCACCACAACTAGGGGATCGTTGGGCTTTAGTAATTCTTGGAAATTTAGTAATGTCTTTTAAATCAAAGATGTTCACTTGCTAAATTTTGGGAACACCATCTCTGGGAAGATGGGATGCTGGAAAGAGGGAGGGATGTGTCGTGGTATTGCTTGTGTCAAGATTATATGTAGACTTTTTTCTTTCTTATTCACTTTACTATTGGAAAATGGCTGAGAAATAACCCAACATATTGCTGCTTTCTCAGGAAAGCAACAGGCTCTGGCGTCATAATGATGGCACTTCCAGCCATGACACTACTTCCAGTGGGTCCCGGACAGCTTGTCATTCTAAAAAGTGGGTCCTGGTGGTAAAAAGTTTGAAAACCACTGACCTAGGTGGTTGCAAAATATCTGGTAAAATAAAACTAGTGAACCATGCAGCCCTAACATTCAAAAATTGCATATTATTTAGAAGCAGAGAGTGATAATGTCAGCATCCTAAGCTGAATGACAAAGTAGTAAATGGGGGCTGCAGTTCCTACCTGAATGAGTACTACGGGCTGGTCTTGTTCTGTGGTTTTCAATGCTGTGATTGAGGAGAAAGTCACTTTAAATCCAGATTCAGGTTCAATTTCCACAATAGGACTTTTTTGCTTTTCAGCAGCAATAAAGAGATTGAGCTGTCTAGAATATTCCTGCAGTTGGCTGTAAGAGAATTTGTACAGGGGAGTAACACTATATAAGGTCCACTGCTTACGGAGAAGAAAGCTTATCCGAGGATCAACATTTTCCTGTAATAAAAAGAAAAGTTTCATAAGTTTACAGGTAAGTGATGTTCACAGTCTATTTTTTTCAGTCACAATTTCCAGAAATCACCTCAACTTTCTTATCTCAAGGCTAAAAGTCAGCCCAGCACTTCAGCCTTTAACAGCCAAACTCTTTCCATTCATTGTAGTTTTCTTCTCTGCACTTGATCAAGATGCATCCGATTTTTTTTAAAAAAACTGCTCTGTCATCAACGCTTTTTACGTCACAATTCCAAGTTTATCTTTTCCTTACCTTCAGGTGAGGAGTTTGTGGAATCTTTCTCTTGGCTGGGGTCTGACCAAAGAGGTTGCCTCTCTTGATGCCCTTGAGGGATAACCTGCCTCTCGAAAGATGTGCATTGTTACTGACATTTACCCCATAGTCTGTAGTTTTTCCTCCAAAAGCAGTTCTTCTGCTCAAGTCAGGAGCATTAGCATCCTGTGAACACAGGTAAATTGCCCCACAATAAGCCAGAAGGAAAAGAAGTTAGCTTTATACAAAATGAGGAAGACTCAGGAAGTCATCAGCTTAGCAAGACTCAAATACCGTATAGAGATTGGAGGCCAACCTAGGTATATAGATTTTAGGAAACAAAATGTTTCTCTCCTGGCTGACAGTTGAAATAACTAACAAATTAGATGAGACCTACATGAGAAGAAATTCTATTTAAGTCCAATAAAGGCTGCAATCTTATATATACATATTTGGGCATAAGCATCACTTAATATAGCAAGACTTGCAGGGCAATCCTAGACATGTATATTTGGAACCAAAGCTCAAAATGTATGACATGTCTATGAATCTATGAAGTACGGCCCCTGAACTCTGCGATTTAATTCAAACATAAGTTATTGTTACTGAGTTATCCCTACTGGATGGTTCATCCTTCCAACATTAGGTTTCAGCAACTGGCAACTCCTGGGTAGGTAAAGGCTTACATTTACATCACAAAGACAAACCAACCTTAACCAGAACCCCCCCCCCCAAAAAAAAATCTATTTAAGCAAATCAGACCTACAACCAAACAAAAAACAAAATAGCAAAGAAAGAACTGGCTTCCATCACAGGCTGAGTGAATTTCACTTACTCAGTCCTATTCCCTTGCCAAAGAGGTCCTCAGTGGAGACTACTGCCGGCAAGGACATCCTGGGCCAAGTGAATTCCCCTGCTCAACCCCATTTTCTTGCTTGAGAGACCTTCTGTGAGAACAACTGCCAAGTCCTACTTTCAGAAGCAGAAAGATCTATTGCAGGGTAGGGTTCCTGGGGTTGGGTACAGTAGCACTGGTGAGAAGTTGCATTAATGGAAGTTGCATTAATGCACCAGGAATTATTGCATTAATGACTTAATTGTCAATTTTGTTAATTGTTTTGTACCTGTGGTGTATTTTATCTGCAGTGAGCTGCTCGGACAATGCTAGAACAAGCATTTCTTAAAAAATTAATAATCGCAAAATGTTTAAGGGGTAAGTTTCTTCAGTTTCTGTCAAATACGCGGCTTTCGAGTATATGTTGAATGCTTCCGCCCTCCCGGTTTTTCCAGCCTGTTGATTTTTTTTAAAAACTGCATACCTTAAAAAAACTATATCCCCCCCAGTCTAACAGTTACCTCATTCGCTTTATAGTTCTATTGCAATCAAAGGCGCTCAATAATCGAAGAGCTTAATATTATTTAACAGAAGAGCTTAATGGGAAGAGACCGCCATCCCCCAGCCGGAAAGAAACGGAGGATGCAACCCTAACTCTTTTCTTGAGCGTAAAGCACTATTGAATACAATACTTCCAAGTAAACATGCCAAGATTGCTCTATAAGCTCAGCCCCCACCCCTCACCTGCTGTTGAATATGAGCCATCAAGACTCCGACCAGTCTTCTCCTCCCTTCACAAACGGGAAAACAACCCAAAAAACCACCACCGACTAAGGCGGGCGCTACTTTTGAATCTGCCTCCCACAAGTCAATTCGGTGGCGGCGCAGTGTTGCGCATGCTACAGATGGGCTGGGCGGAGAACTTCCTGCCTAAATATCAATCTGCCTACTGCAAGCAGCTTTTATACACTGGAGAAGGCATGACGTCATTTTCTTGAAGCCATGGATCACACAATATGGCTGACTCAGATCATCGCCGCGAAGGAGGAGGATTGCCGCGAATTCAGGAATTAAAAGCTCCCTGCACGCGTGTAAAAGTTAATCTCAACGTCTTTAAGCATGCCTGCGTGTTCTGCATACGGGTGTGCGAATCGCTGTACGAAAAATGGGATTTAATTTCCGCGGAAAGATTCATGTATTCACATTACATCGGTTCAATAAAACTACCGTTCAGTGAGTACAGAACTTTTTTTAAGGGGCATGACCGTTTTATTTTTGCTTGTGTAGATTTCAAAAAATAAGTCTGTCAAAATAGTGCAATCCGAGCCGCGGTGGTTGTGTAAGCCGGCAGCAACCCATGCGTAAACGGGGCTGAGATTAGTGAAACGCCGCTCGCACGCCTTTTGCGTGCCTCGGTTCCAAGCCGGCGGCTCAGCTCTTGCACAGGCGGCGTAGCGGGCTACGAGAATAATACACGTTTTTATTTTGGTAAGTTTTTACTTCAGGAGTAAACTATTCAGTCCTAAACAGTACGCGCAAAGCAATTAAATCTGAAATGCTTGGAATCAGCATTGTTTTGAGTTCAAAAACATGGCCGCTAAGCCCGCCCCCTGGCTTCAATTCGGCAGCATTAATTCTTAAGGCAGGGCCATGGGTTGGCCTACTGAGGTCGCGATAGTGGCCGCGAAAGGACAATTCGCATGACCTGTGAAATACGCGAAAGCCGGAAGGACGCAGCTCCGATGGAGTTAATTTAAGAAAACGGGGAACGAAGAAGCTTGGAGCTTCGTTTCGTGTTCTCGGCGGGCCTGTTTCTTCAGTTTCTGTGGCAGGACCATGCATGGCCTGCGTCGCCTTTACAACCCCGTGTCGTTACTGGTGCCCAGAGAAGCGGCAAGAGCCTGGCGCAGATGCATTTGCAGCAGCTTGAGATTTAATGCCGGCGCGACCCCCGCAGGTTTGTGGCGCTCGTGTTAACCAAAGGGCTCCAATGACGTGCAGACGAAAGTGTGCGTGCCGAGTGTTTTCACTGCTGCTGACAGCGTGCAATACTTAATTATTTTACACTGTGAAATTTAGATCGTGGGAATGTCTCTAACTCCAGAAAAAGTAGTTTGTCCATTTTTAGGTGATTGTTTACAGATCGATCTTGTACCTAGAACATCAACCAGCAATCCCCTGTGGGTTGCACCCCTGCAATTTAGATCCTATAAATAAGATGTGTGCTGCCAAAAAACCCAATCCCTGAGGCTAGGTAATGTGGAGCATCAGTGGTGGGTTGGGGGGTGGGTTAAGGTGGTGGGTTTTGGGTGCCTGTGCCCCGAGTCTGCTGCCTTCTGCCAGGCTTGAGCCATATTGATCTTTCTACCTACTAAATGTGAACAGAAAGTGGGTTGTGTGCCTTTTATCTGGCTCCTGATGTGGTTTCCTGAAAGGTGGAAGTGCAGAACTTAATGTAACTCTTTCCAGATGCCACCCCAGAGATGGTCGGCAAGTTTTTCCCCTTTGGCCAAGCTCAGCTGCAGCCACTAGAAAGCTCATCAAGAACTCTCTGCAAGAGACCCAGCCTGAGAGCAGCAAGCTACCACCACCTTGTGAGGAAGCCACTCAGCAGACAAGCCGACCTCTTCTCCAAAACACTCTGCGATGTTAGCAGCAGGCTGCTGTCCGTCTCTGAGTTGAAGGGCACAGGGCACAAGCAATGATACTCACCTCTGCATCCTCTGACTCAAGAGTGACAGTAGTCCGCTGCAGAGTGGGTTAGAGCAGAAGTCGGCTCACAAATGGCCTTCTCCTGACGTGTTTGTGCCTTGTGGCCTCCGAGCCAGGAAAAGAGTGTGTTGGCATGCAGCTTGTGGTGCATAGCTCTCTAGTACCAGTTGCATTTCCAGCGTGGCTGCCTGGGAGGAGGGCATTGTTGAGGCAGGCAGCGAAAAGAGGGAGTCAGATTTACCACGTTACTTTAAAACACATTGTGTGGGGTGAATAGGGACTACTCCCCTTGCTAAATATAAGAACACAACTTGAAAAAGTGCCTCTTGCCCAGTTAGCAGGGGATAATGCGAAGATACTTTGCCTAAGTTCAGAAAAACTTCCTTCTACCTTGCAATTTCATTTGGCCCTTGTTGGCTTGAAAAAAAATAGCTCCTGGCACTCAGATGGCTTCCATTGAAGCCCCAATGGTGCAGCTAAACAGTAGAAGCAGGGCTGAACCGGCTGGGTCCTAGAGCCCCCTCATTACTCTAAGGCTGTAATCCCATTCACACTTACATGAGAGTAAACCCATTGACTATGATGGGACTTCTGAGTAGATTTGCAGAGGATTGGGATCTAAGAATGGAGCCTTCCTCTTCCCACAGCAGAACTAGAGAATGTAAGGTTTCCAGGTTTATGAACAGGTAAAGGGCGGGTAGATGTAGTACTCTGCATATAAGTTAAATAAGCAGGGTGACAGTATACAGCCTTGTCGTACTCCTTTCCCTATTTGAAACCAGTCAGTTGTTCCATGTCCAGTTCTAACTGTTGCTTCCTGACTTACATACAGGTTTCTCAGAAGACAGATAAGGTGGTCTGGTACTCCCACCTCTTCAAGAACTTGCCACAGTTTGTTGTGATCCACACAATCAAAGGCTTTAGCGTAGTCAATGAAGCAGAAGTAGATGTTTTTCTGGAACTAAACTCTCTTGCTTTCTCCATGATCCAGTGAATGCTGGCAATTTGATCTCTAGTTCCTCTGCCTCTTCGGAAACCAGCTTGTACATCTGATAGTTCTCGATTCACATACTGCTGAAGCCTAGCTTGGAGGATTTTGAGCATGACCTTGCTAGCATGTGAAATGAGTGCAATGGTGCGGTAGTTTGAACGATCTTTGGCATTGCCCTTCTTTGGGATTGGAATGTAAACTGATCTTTTCCAGTCTTGTAGCCACTGCTGGGTTTTCCAAATTTGCTGGCATATGGAGTGCAGCACTTTGACAGCATCATCTTTTAAGATTTTGAGTAATTCAGCTGGAATGCTGTCACCTCCATTCGCTTTGTTGTTCGTGATGCTTTTTAAAACCCACTTGACTTCACACTCCAGGATGGCAGGTTCGAGCTCAGTGACCGCACCATTGTGGTTATCAGGAACATTGAGATCGGCCTTATAGAGTTCCTCTGTGTATTCTTGCCACCTCTTCTTAATGTCATCTGCTTCTGTTAGGTCCTTGCCGTTCTTGTCCTTTATTGTGCCTACCTTAGCATGACATTGTCCTTTGACATCTCCAATTTTCTTGAAAAGATCTCTAGTCCTCCCCATTCTGTTGTTTTCCTCTATTTCTTTGCATTGCTCATTTAGGAACAATCTATCTCTCCTTGCTGTTCTCTGGAAATCTGCATTCAGTTGGGTATATCTTTCCCTTTCTCCCTTGCTTTTGGCTTCCCTTCTTTCCTCAGCTATTTGTAAAGCCTCTTCAGATAGCCACTTTGCCTTCTTGCATTTCTTTCTCTTTGGGGTGGTTCTAGTTGCTGCTTCCTGTACAATGTTACAGACCTCCGTCCAATGTTCTTCAGGCACTCTGTCTACCAAATCTAAGCTCCTAAATCTATTTGTCACCTCCACTGTATATTCGTATGGGGTCTGATTCTAGGTCATACGTGGAGGGCCTAGTGGTTTTCCCTACTTTTTTCAGTTTAAGCCTGAATTTTGCAATAAGAAGCTCATGATCTGAGCCACAGTCAGCTCCAGGTCTTGTTTTTGCTGCCTGTATAGAACTTCTCCATCTTTGGCTGCACAGAATGTAATCAATCTGATTTTGGTGTAGACCATCTGGTGAAGTCCATGTGTACAGTCGCTGTTTGTGTTGCTGGAAAAGGGTGTTTGCTATGACTAATGTGTTCTCCTGACAAAACTCTATCAGTCTTTGCCCTGCTTCATTTGTACTCCAAGACCAAACTTGCCTGTTATTCCTATTACCTCTTGACTGCCTACTTTAGCATTCCTATCCCCTATAATGAGAAGCACATCTTTTTTGGGTGTTAATTCTAGAAGGTGTTGTAGGTCTTCATAGAAACGGTCTACTTCTTCCTCTTCAGCATCAGTGGTTGGGGTGTAGACTTGGATTACTATGATGTTGAAAGGTTTGCCTTGGATCCAAATTGAAATCATTCTATCAGGTTATACCCCAGTACTGCTGTTCCCACTCTCTTGTTCACTATGAAGGCTATTCAATTTCTTCTAAGGGATTCCTGCCCACAATAGTAGATGTAATGGTCATCTGAATTAAATTATCCCATTCCTGTCCATTTTAGTTCATGAACTCCCATGATGTTGATGTTCAGTCTTGACATCTCGTGTTTGACCACATCTAGCTTACCTTGATTCATAGATCTGACATTCCAGGTTCCTATGCAGTATTGTTCTTTGCAGCATCGCACTTTCCTTTCACTTCCAGACACATCCACAGCTGAGCTTCCTTCCGGTTTTGGCCCAGCTAGTCCACTCTTTCTGGAGCTACTAGTACTCGTGCTCTGCTCTTCCCCAGTAGCATAATGGACACCTTCCGACCTGAGGGTCTCATCTTCCAGTGTCATATCATTTCGCCTTTTAGTTTTGTAATCCATGCTTGGCAAGAGTACTGGAGTGGGTTGCCATTTCCTCCTCCAGCGGATCACGTTTAGTCAGAATGCTCTACTGTGACCTGTCCATCTTGGGTAACCCTACATAGCTCACAGCTTCATTGAGCTACTCAAGCCCCTTCGCCACAACAAGGCAGTGATCCATGAAAGGGGTTATTGCATTAGTTCAGTGTTATTCAAACTGTGGGTTGGGACCCACTTGGTGGGTTGCAACCCGATGTCAGGTGGGTCACGGAAAGCTGGGAGCAACCATCTTGGAAACTGCAGACTTTACTCTTATTATATTTCTTTTGTGAATGTTAACAGTTTAAATTATCAAGTGAGGTCTTTTTTTAAAAAATTTTTTTCTTAGTTCAGTGCTTTTACATCATATTTTGTCCTGATCTTGCTTTCTGTCAGGGATGTTTCATGGTTGTACAATTGCTGCAGTCCAAGAATGCCAATTTGCATTTTAAGGAGTGTTACAATGACAGCACTTCCTGCTTGATGATATCACTTCCTGCCACAACATCACTCCCTGTGGGTCCTGACACAAATGCCATTTTAAAAAGTGGGTCCCAGCCTGAAAAGTTTGAATACAACTGCATTAGTTTATAGCAGTGGTTTGCAAATTTCTCAGAAGTTGAGAACCCCGTAGGTTTTTGCAGGGAGCGGTGATGGCACCACAGTGTTCATGCTGATGTGTTGAAAGAGCTTTTAAATGTACCTGGGGGGAAGCTCCGGCCATTGGGAGGGTGCGGAGGACTTGCAGCCCTCTCGGCCGCCTTTTCTGCTGCTTCAAAGTGCACGTATCTCAAAGTGCACGTATCTCAATTTGTGACCCACTTCCAGTTTTCCAGAGACAGCTGCAAGTCCCCCACACCCTCCCAATGGCCAGAGTTTTCCCCCAAGTGTGTTTAAGAGGCTTTTGTCACAGAGGCAACACAATCCCCTTAAGGGGGAATGTCCTTCTTCTGATTCCCCTGGTGGGTTGCCACCAGCGGCAGCATTCAGCCGGTACACTGGGCGGGACTTACCTTTGACTGGCAGTCTGCCCGTTGCGTAATGGCGCGTTCCGCCACTTTCCCGCCCACCCCGGGAATGGTCCGGCGGGCGGGAAAGCGGCGGAACGCGCCGTTACGCAACGGGCGGACTGCCGGTCAAAGGTAAGTCCCGCCCAGCGTACCGGCTGAATGCCGCCGCTGGTGGCAACCCACCAGTTTGCAAACAACTTGTATATAGAGATAATGTATACACTATTCACTTCTTGTCATTTTTGCTTTGGCATCTTTACACTGTCTTTATAACTTTGATACGCTGATGAAAGTTTCATTTGAGCTTTTACACTTATGATGAACTTCCTTATAGCTGATTTGATTTTTTTCTATCCAAGATTTCAATAGTTTTGTTGCCCGGACCAAAACTTGTGGTGAACTGCGCTCTAAACATATAGGTCAAGAGGTCACCTTATGTGGATGGATTCAGTTTCAGAGGTAAGTGAAAAATAAATGCAGCCTGGAGAATTGCAATTGGAATGCTGGTGTTTGGGCAGCTTTTTGGTTAGATGCTTGTCTACTCTAAAGGGTTTTAATCCTGAGTGCAATATGCTTTGGCTATGTTCAAGCTCTTTCTCCATATCTGTGTTAAGAACTGCATTCTTGGATTGGATCCAGAGTCTATTTATTACCTATATAAGCCAACAAAAGCTTCTGGGAGCCTCAAATAGGAAATAAAAAGAAGACCCAGCAACTATTCAGAAATATGCTGCTTCTGAACACGGAAGTGTCATTAGGTTGCTTTGGGTCCCTTCTGGGAAAGAAAGGTGGGATGGTACATAAATAAATAAAATTTGGTATTGTGGGTAAAAGTCATGATCTATGATGTATGAATTTGTCTAATTCTCTTTTAAAGCCGCTAATAATGCAGTCCTCTGCATGTCTTCTCAGAAATAAGTCAACTGAATTAGACTTACTCCAGGTATTATAGTATTGCAGCCTAAGCCGGTGGTTATCATGTGGCAGTGAATTCCATAAATTACCTGTTTTGAAGAAGCACTATTGCAGTTAAAATTGTCCAGGATTAAAGGCTGAAGTCTAATAAAAACGTCAACACCTAACGAATGGTTATAAATATAACTGTATGCTTATGTGTCTTGTAAATTAGACAGGGGCAGTTTGTGATTTTGAGAGACTTCCAGGGACTCACCCAAATCATCATTCCACAGGATGAGGTAAGCTATCATGGGTTGTTTCTATCGTGGTACTACTTAAAATATTTATCTGTTAGGAGACAGTATATAACCAAATGTTACTTATTGTCACATACTCAGAATGGGAGTTGCTGCAGAAAATGTTTTGTTAGCTGCAAGTGTGACATTTTGACAGTACATACCCTTGCTTTGTAAATTTACAAACACATTGGCGGGCATTGGGAATTGTAAAATAAGCTGTACCACAACTGTAGGGCTAAATATCGAACACTCCTGAGAAAGATTGAAAAATGTAGATCTATACTGAAAGCAAAAAGTTCTTCCAAATGTGACACACGCATGTTGTAATGCATCATTTCCTCTTTTCTGCAGGCTGCTTCCCATTTGAAGAAGGTCCTCTGTGATGCTCCTGTAGAGTCTGTTGTAAGAGTGACTGGAACCGTTGTCCCTCGGCCTCCAGGACAAGCAAACCCTGTGAGTGCTCTGTGGAGAAGCCAACTTTACTTTTGCTCAAGTGTAACTTGGTTATTTTGAGACTCTAGTTATTGTTTTCTGAAAACACAATTTCGTTTAACCTGCATAGTTCATCCTCTCTCTCTCTTACCCAGAGGTTTCCTGTTTTCTTTGCTGAAAAATGCATAGACTGCAAGGAGTTTATGTGAAGCAAATATGTGGTGTTTTCTGCTAAACTCAACATTTAGTTAAGTTGGAGATTATCCTGTGGCTTCCAGGAACATAAAACAAGTAATGAAACTGGTGGTTAAAAAACGGAGACATTTCTTGTCAAGTTGTTCTTGACAGGATTAATTGGGACTGTCCAATATTTCATAAATTTCTGACCCCATCCAGCAAGCACATCTAGCAAAAATGCTTCTTATGAGAGAGAAATAATCCCTCCTTTTCCACTGAGAAACAGTGGTGGTTTTTCACGTGGTTTGGGCTTTTGCAGAGCTCCAGTGTCACACACTGCTGCTTCCTGAAGAAATCTAAGATGAAAAAAAACCCCGCTCTTTCTTCCTTGTTTTCAATGTAATGGAGAAAAGTGAGAATAGTTTCCTTCCCCCACCAATTTGTTTTTTTGTAGGAGGCAGCAGTAAAATGTTTTGCAATTTCAGCAAAAGCCCAATTTGTAGGAAGGAAAAATACTTTCACTTTCTGCCACAAAGACTGGGGAAATAAGAAGAGACATTTTTTGGATCTTTTCCCGGAAGTTTGAGCTTTTGTAGAAATTATAGATACCATCTCTTCTTAGGAAATCCTTACAGTAAGGGAAACTTCCTATCTCTCTCAAGGTTCTTTGAAATAGGAAGTAGTTCAGTCCTACTTTTCAGTACAAAAAGTACTACTTTTTGCTGTTTTACTGGAGGCAGCCATGAGGTGCTGCTGCACTTGTGCAAAAGCTCAAGTTGCAGGAAAAACCTAGCTGCTCACTCACACTCACTTCTCTAGAAAGGAAAGAAAACTCACTTTTGTCATCAGTGGGATTTTGTGTGAGAGAGTAGCAAGAGGCGTATCTAGGGAAAATGGTACCCATGGGCAAGCACTGAAATTGCACCCCTATCAAAACTTGACACCCATCTTGTAGATAAAATACTGTATGTTACATGAGTTTTGAACCTTGATGAGGTAATGTAATATACCTATTCATAGCTATATGAATAGGGTCACCAAATACAAACAGGGACAGCGTGCTTTTACATTTAACTGTTGTATAGAAGAGGGAATTTTGGCTGGTGTAGCTTTTTAAGCCCTTTGATGAGTGGCACCTGCCAAAATTTTCTCTTCTATACAATGGTTAAAGATATAACCATTGAAGGATTGAAGACCTTCCTATTCCAACAAGCTTTTAATTGTTGACAGGCTGGCTGGTTTTTATACTCTTTTTATATATTTTAGGATCTATGGGGTTGGCTGTTCAAATTTTAAATTTTTTAAATTTTAAATGTTAATTATTTTAATATTGTTTTAAACTATTGTTTTTAATTCTCAAATATTGTAATTTTATTGTATTTTATTGTTGTAAGCCGCCTTGGGTGCCCATGAGGCAGGCGGGGTATAAATTGAATAAATAATAATAAATAATAATAATATAGGCACGCTGTCCCTGTTTGTATCCAATTACCCTATATATGAATAATGCACATATCCTTGCACAAACCCTTTGCAGTTTCTCTTTCACCACCTCTTACACTACAGCTTACACTGCAACAATTGCATTACCTGTGTCAAAGTCCAGTGACTTTGACAACTACTACTAGGGTTGTTTGAGTGTAGCTTAGTTGAGTATAATTAGCAACCAAGTCATACTAAACTCATTTTACTGTTTAAAATGCTCATTAATAATTTAAAATTGGTGAAAAAGATCCTGCAATCTGTGAGCCAAGTTTAAGAATACGCCAAGATAGGAAAATCCCTGCTGAGTCTGATCAAAATCCAGCTCAGCCTGGCTCCGGCTGTCTATTTCCAACTGTGTCTCTGGATACTGTCCAGAAAAGCAGTAGGACAACAGCCATCCTTTGTTGCTCGTTGCCAGTACCTATTATTCAAAATATAGACTGCATCTGTACATGGAAGCTTCATTTAACTATTGTGACCAATACCAGCAATTCGTAATCATAATAAGCATTTATAGAGATCTGTAGAGGCTTCATAAGGGACGTGGTGGCGCAGCGGGTTAATTCGCTGTTGCTGGGCTTTCCAACTGGAAGGTTGGGAGTTCGAGACTGCGTGACGGAGTGAGCTCCCGTGGCTTGTCCCAGCTCCTGCCAACCTAGCAGTTCGAAAGCACCTAAATGCGAGTAGATAAATAGGGACCACTTCAGTGGGAAGGTAACGGCGTTCCGTGTGCTACGGCATATAGTCATGCTGGCCACTTGACCACGGAAGCTTGTCCTCGGGCAAAACGCCGGCTCTACAGGCTTTGAAACAGAGATGAGCATCGCCCCCTACGGTCGGTCACGACTAGACCATTCGGTCGTGGGGAAACCTTTACCTTCACCTTAGAGGCTTCATAGTACTTTGAAAATATCTCAAGAATCCTTGCAACCCCACAGCATAGACAAGCATTTTTATCTTCCTGTTGCAGATTTCGGAAGGAGGGGAGCTGAAAGATGATAGCAGGCAGCTGAACTGTCCTGATTCACGGTTCCACATCTTAACTGTTCCACTACAACATTTTGGGTAGTGGAACCCATGAGGGCCCCATTGTATATCTGACAGGGCACTGAGGGCCAGAAAATAAATTTAAATTTAAGTAAATGTATACATTACAGATGGAACTTAGATGAATGGATAGATTTTACTCAGCTTATGATAGAACACATGAAAACTTTGATGCAAGACCTGAAAACTTACAAAACACATCATAACTTTGTTACAAGCACAGAAGAGCTGATGTCTGAATTTCAGTATTTCACTACTCCTGGCCACACAATTCCCTCCCACCCCCCAAAGGATATAGATTACAAATGGGCAAATACATTCATGAGTGGCAATGGGGCACATGAAAGAGGCAGGTATTTCACCCAATAAGTATATACCGCAAACACTCACCCAGCAGAAGTAAATTAACACAGAATAGGGATTTCAGAACCAAAGGAGGGGAGGGAGGCAGGAAACCCTCCTGGATTGCAGCAGAAATACACACTCACCCAGCAGCAGTACGTTAACACAGATTAGGGATCTCAGAGCCAGTTTAGCCTTGCCAGGCTGCTGTTGCAGTGTTCTCCTCCCAGCTCTATGCAAACAGGTGCCCCTCTGCTCTGTTTGCGCAGCAGTCCCCATTCCTGCCTCTCCACATAGTCCCTCTTGTGGTGTGCTGGCCTGCAGAGCTCGTTATCATCCTGCCCAGCTCTCCTGCCCTGCTAACTTGCTGTGGATGATATCTGCCCTGGGGCATGATTCAAGCCATTGTGAATCTGGCACCCCTTTCAAAACCACCCATGGCAGGAACAACATCATGCCCCAGAGCAGAAATGCTTCTGGAGAGTTGTAATGATGGACTTCTTCCACTTTCTACAAAAGCTGAACACAGCTCTCTATTGCCAAAGTTCTCTGCACATGCCTCTGGACTAGGGGAAGGGTTTGCAATGACTGCAGTCCAAGCTACAGTGTGTGGATTCCTCTTCTTCTGTCAACCTTTGAACCGTATTTTAATTAAAAGATTGTTTAAAAACATAAGAAGATCCCTTCTGGATCAGGCCAAAGGCCCGTCTAGTCCAGCTTCCTGTATCTCTCAGTGGCCCACCAGATGCCTCAGGGAGCACAAGAGACAACAAGATGCCTGCATCCTGTGACCAGTCCTCTGTACCTGGCATTCTGAAGTAGCCTACTACTAATGTAAAGAGGTTGCACAACCCATCATGGCCTATAGCTCATGATTGACTTTTCCTCCAGATATCTGTCCAATCCCCTTTTAAAGGCACCTAGGCCAGATGCCATCACCACATCCTGTGGCAAGGAGTTCCACAGCTTAGTTACCCACTGCATAAAAATATTTCCTTTTATTCGTTCTAACTTTCTCAACACTCAAGTGGATGTCCCCTGGTTCTGGTGTTGTGAGAGAGGGAAAAGAACATCCCTCTATGTACTCTACCCATCCCATACATAATTTTGTACATCTGAATCAAGTCTCCCCTCAGGTGCCTTTTTTTCTAGACTGAAGAGCCCCAAAAGCTGCAGTCTTTCTTCATAAGGGAGGGGCCACAACCCAGTAATCATTTTCATCACTCTCTTCTGCATCTTTTCCAACTCCACTATGTCCTTTTTGAGATGTGGCAACCAGAACTGTATGCAATAGCTTGATCAACATGGGATATGTATGTTGTTACTCAAGTGTCCACTGACTTTTGGTCTCGCTGAGATTCTTGCATGTTTCTTTCAAGTTCACCTAACCTGAAAGCTGGCTTGCGTATTCCAAACTAAGATTTAACCTGCTGTAAGAAGCCAAATAAAGTACATAACTGTTCCATTTAACCCCTGAATAAAGGGGTTAACCCCTAACCAAGGTTTCTTTGTTCCATTTGAAGGTTAGTCTAAGAAAGCACCATTGAAACAAGTTGCTTGTGATGGGCAGCCCAGTCCTACCTAACTCCCCTTACCCAGTGCAGGGATGCCAGCGGAGTATGTGCTGCATTCTAGGGTAGGGAAGCAGTTGCAGAAGTGTTCTCAGGGTAAGGGAACTTTTGTTCCCTTGCTCTGGGGAAAGCCACCACTTCCCCATGGGAAGGCTCCTTGGTCCTACACCAGCTATTTTGTAGCAGACAACCAAGGAGTAGAATTATGTCATAGAGGGATATAATCCAGCTGCACATAAATGCTGCCAATTCCACCCCTTCTTCACCTCTTCTTCCCCCACCGCACACCCTGCCCCACCTAGAAACTCGCTTGCTCCGCCCCCTACCACTCACCTTGTGCCTGTAGATGGGGTTGCCTTTCCATGCCTGCCCAGCCCCCAGCCATTTTATTTCACTGTGTGGAAGCGATGTTCCGCCAGCGGGGCGGGGGGGGGGTTCGGGTTGGGTGGGGGGGGGGGGAGGATTGGGCTGTAACTTAAGTACTATGAATTACAGAGGAGTTAAGCAAGCTGAACTTTAAAGGATATAATCATCTTTCTGTTTGCCTGTGTGCAGATCTGGCCC
The DNA here is from genome assembly GCA_029204185.1 of Lerista edwardsae. Taxonomy (NCBI): domain Eukaryota; kingdom Metazoa; phylum Chordata; class Lepidosauria; order Squamata; family Scincidae; genus Lerista; species Lerista edwardsae. The sequence continues at coordinate 2,241,769 of JAJKFI010000126.1, read as the reverse complement.
ATCCATGAGGCCAACTGAAGAAGTTGCTTCATTCAGCAGATTGATGGGAGGCACCCTTCTTTGTCCACCTGCTAGAGCCTGCTGCTCTTCCTCTTCTTCCTCTCCTTGGTTTGGAAAAGGATGAAGGGAAAGGAAGGGGCTGCTGAACTAGAACGTTGGAGAGTGGAAGGAGCAGAGGCTGGCACTTGGTTGGATAAGCAGGGGAAGCCTTTGGCATACTACCTCAAGGGTCAGGAGATCTTGGGCCAGCCCTTCTCATATGAGTCTCTCTTTTATGGAAACTGTATATACTGGAGTCAGACTCTTGTGACCATAAGAGAACTTGCGCTCGGGGCAAACATGGCTCATTTAAAGTAATTATATCTATGACCTGAACCTCTGCTTGTTACTCAGCAGTCCCACTGAGTTGATATAACTCTTGCTCCCATGTAATTGTGTATAGGGTTGCAACCTTTGAATTTGATTCTGGTAGCTTTCATATTGAACAGAACCATCAAGCAATAAACAACACTTATAGGAACACAAAGACAAAAATAGGTTTGACACATTTGTCTGCTGGGCACTTCTTAGGTGCAGATAGCCCAGACAGTAGTACAACTATGTATAAAATGAAAAAGGGAGGGCTTTCATTTACCTGCTTCTCTCTTATGAATTTTAGAGATTGCCAACAGGTGACATTGAAGTGGAGGTGGAAACAGCAGAGGTCCTGAACTCCTGTAAGAAACTCCCCTTTGAAATGAAAGACTTTGTCAAGGTGACTGTTCCTATTTTATTACTGTGTGATGGACTGTTTGTCAGTTCTTCTAAGATCTTGTTCTTCCAAACCTTGTCACACTTTAGGGCAGCAGTCTCCAAACTGGAGTCTCCCACAGTGGAAAAAATCATCCCCAAAACAAATGGGGCTTTGCATTCCGCTGGGGACGGTGTGAAAGACCACTACTACAGCTTGCAGAGGTCTTTGCAACCTGCCGCGCACGCACAGAACACCATGTGCATGACTTGTTGGGGCAGCAGACCCTGGAGGTGCCTGGCCACGAAGACCCCTGGGAGCTGTAGTAGGGGTCTTTCACACCTTCCCCAGTGGAACACAAGCCTCTGCTCATACCAGAGAAGGAAAAGGGAGGCACCGGATCTGGCACATGGTCCAGAGTTTGGAGCCCCCTCCTTTAGGGAAAAAAAGGTTTGAAAAGAAGCCTATGTATGCAATTCCAGTTAACAAGCATAATCGGTTTCCAATTTGTTTGTCCATCTGCTTTGAAAACAGATTAAATAGTGATGAGTAAATGAGTAATTAGTGATGGCTTAGAAATAAGGATGTCCATGACACCTCTGGAGTTCTGTGACTGTGAATAGCATGGTGCAGAAGCATTGCTGTACTTCAAGATTAGAATGCATCTCAGTCAAAGGTGTACTGTTTTAAAATAAATTGAAAGACTGCACTGTTTAAAATACTGTTTAAAATAAACTGAAAGACTGAAAGAAAGCTCAATTTTATGATTTATATAAATTACTCAAATTGAATAGATGTGTAAATTCAATAGATTGAGAAATTGGTTTATTTTGTGTTATTCTGCAATTTTTAATTAGTAGAATTTATTTTGATTTTGCTAGTCAGGAAAAGGGGCAATCAGCTCTACAGAAAGAAAAGGGGCAATCAACTCTGCGAGCACTGAAGTCTCTTCCTCAACCACTTACACCTTCTCCTGTCCTTTTGGCTTGTGAGTTTACCAGCTATTGCCCATGCCCTTTTACGCATAGCTTTGTAGCAATAATTCAGTGCTCAGTATCTAGAGGTGTTTCTTTCCGGTGAGTGGTACAGCTTTACTGAACCCAATAGGCTTACTTCTGAGTAAAAGAAATAACAGTTTTCAAACACCTCTGTCAATATCCCATTCTTTGTTGTCCCTAAATGGCGGCCTACATGGAACTTGAATTTCACGTTTCAAACAGGAATTCGCTAGTGGGACAGTTCAGGCAGGTTCAGAAGAAAATGATTAAATCAATATATACCCATATGCTAAACTCTGGGAATGGTGTCTTTGCTTGTTTAGGACAAGATCATTAGTGCGGTTTGTATTATTTGTTATTAATTCATTTACACTTGACCTCCTGGTTGAATAATGAGCAAATACCATAGTGTACAACATTTGCATGTTTGTAGTTTTGGAAGCAGCTTTGATATATTTCATTTATGACTTTCCTTTTAAATATAATCTAGTTTTCTTACTGTGTTTAGAAAAATGAGGCTTTGCGAATGCAGTATCGCTATCTGGATTTGCGCAGTGTCCAGATGCAATACAACCTTCGGCTGAGATCACAGATGGTGATGAGAATGCGGGAATACCTCTGCAATCATCATGGTGAGAGCAGTACATTTTATCTGTCATGTAATTATTTCTATTTTTTCTTTTATCGACTATGTTGCTAACAAATATATTGTTTTAGGATTTGTGGATATAGAAACACCAACACTTTTCAAGAAGACTCCGGGGGTAGGTATACTCATCACTCAACCTGTACATATTCGGCCCCCAAACCCTCAAAATGTGATTGGAGCATCACATCCAGAGGGTGTTTTGAAGTAGGCAGAGGTGCATTTGTAGGTGTCTGTTTCTGGGAAAAGCACAGAGGTAAAAGAGAGCTTGACAAAAGGGATATTTTTGAAAGCTTCTGTTTTGGTTTAATAATCTCAACCAGAACTTTCTGCAGGTTTACACACAAGACAAGCTAGTCAGTGCAACTTTTACTTCACATTACATCTTCTTTTACTGTAGGGTGCAAAGGAATTTGTGGTGCCATCTCAGGAGCCTGGGAAGTTTTATTCACTGCCTCAGAGTCCACAGCAGTTTAAGCAACTGCTAATGGTAGGAGGCCTGGACAGGTGAGTTTCTAGGGCCCTTCTTAGCATGGCCTAAGTGGTGGTGGTAAAGAACTCTATGGAGCTTTGAGTGCAAGGACTAGGTCATTATGACCTATATGCACTCAAAGTGTGATGTATCCCTTTCCTGCAACTTTCTCCCCCTTTATTTATTTATTTATTTATTTATTTTATACCCCGCCTTTCTGCCCGAAGGCACCCAAGGCGGCTTACAACAATTACAATACAATAAAATTGTATGTGAAGTTAAAAACAATATTTAAGGTAAAGGTTTCCCCACGTTTAAATATAAAAACAATATTTAAAACAATATAAAACAATAAAAAATATAAAACAGCCCACCCCGTGGATCATAGAAGAGGATGTAAAAACCAGCCAGCCTTTCAGCAACTAAAAGCCTGCTGAAACAAAATGGTCTTCAGCCCCCACCGAAATACCGCCAAAGAGGGAGCCGTTCTCAGCTCTAAGGGGAGGGCATTCCAAAGTTGGGGGGCCACTGCCGAGAAGGCCCTATTCCCGGCAGCCATCCCTTTCACCTCTCCTGGTGGCGGCACAGTCAAAAGGGCCCCCCCAGATGACCTTAGAGTACAGGTAGGATCATATGGGAGGAGGCGGTCCCTCAAATACCCCGGACCCGAGCCGTAAAGGGCTTTAAAGATCAAAACCAGCACTTTGAATCGGGCCCGGAAAGGAACCAGCAGCCAGTGTAGTCGCTGAAGCAGCGGCCTGACAGAGTCGAACCGACATGCCCCAGCAACCACCCGAGCCGCCGCGTTCTGTACTAGTTGTAATTTCCGGACTGTCTTCAGAGGCAGCCCCACGTAGAGCGCATTGCAATAATCTAATCTAGATGTCACTAGGGCATGGGTCACTGTGGCCAGGTCCACGCAGCTCACATATGGTCGCAGCTGGCGAATCAGCTGAAGCTGAGCAAAGGCTCCCCTGGCCACTGCCGCCACCTGGGAATCCAGGTGCAGCTGTGGATCCAGGAGAACCCCCAAGCTGTGGACCTGCTTCTTCAGAGGGAGTGCACCCCCATTCAGAGCATGGCGATAGTCTAATACCCGAGCTGTGGATTTCCAGACCAAAAGCACCTCTGTCTTATCTGGATTTAATTTCAGCTTGTTCGCCCACATCCAGCCCCCAAAGGTTATGATGGGTAAACCTTTGACCTCCTCTTTGGTTCACATTTGATAGGGTAACCAGAAGCCAGGTAAATTTATGTGGTGGGCTGGGTTTGATATTATCCTTGACCTGGATTATGGAAGCTTTAGAACCATTCAGACTATCCTAAGAGGATCACTAACTCTTTTTTTTTCTTATGAGTAATCACAGCAGTCTGTCTTGTATGCAGATGTCAACAGCTAACAGCGCAATCTTAACCAACTTTCCAGCACTGGGGTAAGGGCAATGCATCTCCGAGGTAAGGGAATAAACATTCCCTTACCTTGAGAATGCCTCCTCAACTGTTCCTCGACTGCATCACATGCTTCTTTGGCACAGCTATGTCAGTGCTGGAAAGCTGGTTAGGGCTGCACTCCCAGTAGCCCTGAGATGTCACATTGAGAAGGTGATGATGGTCAATAGACGAAATGATAAAGCCTTCCAACTGTCACCCCTTCTCACTATTGACTATTGCCCTCACTTTCTGCCTCTTTCTCTCCCTCACCTACTGGTCGTACTCCAATTTGAGAATGTGGAAGGAGCGTTAGGGTGCAGTCCCAACCTGTGCTGGAACAGGCCGGCCAGCTGGTCTGCACTGTATCCAGTGCAAGTTAGGAGGCTGCTGGAACCTCCAAGGGGCAAGGGCACGGTGGGCTCACCCCCGCCCCCAGGCCAGCCCTCCCTCCCGGAACTGCCCCTGCACCAGCCGAATTTGGCTGGCGCAAGGGCAGCTCTCCACCCGCACTTCCAGTCCAGTGCTGCATCCTCCTTTGGATTGCGCCCTGAGTCTCCGTTCTTGTCTGCAGGCTGCCTGCCTGCTTCATTGCTATAAACCATTTCAATGGTTAAAGCAAGACAAATTATTACTTCATGCAAATGGAGTGAAGATAAACAAAGGAAATAGGTGCAGGAAGAACATGGGGCTTAGGCGATACTGGGGAACACCTGTATTCCTTGTATTTTTACTTGTGGTTATGTTTGTGTGCAAGTTATAGCTGTTGTTCTGGCAAGATCCCACCTTTTCCAGCCAAGGAATGGTTGTTTTTGTAGAAAAACTAATAATAATAATAATAATAATAATAATTAATAATAATTTGCTTCAATAATCTACTTCATAATCAGAAAGTAACCATGGTGCTCTTCTATTTCAATGACAGGTACTTTCAGGTTGCCCGCTGCTATCGAGATGAAGGTTCAAAACCAGACAGG
>JAJKFI010000126.1:2224323-2234893 GCA_029204185.1 Lerista edwardsae | reverse complement strand
TGTGTGCCCCGGTGTTGATATGTCCCATCCCTGACCCCACCCCCACTCACATGTGTGCCCCGGTGTTGATATGTCCCATCCCTGACCCCACCCCCACTCACATGTGTGCCCGGGTGTTGATATGTCCCATCCCTGACCCCACCCCCACACACATGTGTGCCCAGGTGTTGATATGTCCCATCCCTGACCCCACCCCCACTCACATGTGTGCCCGGGTCTTTATATGTCCCGTCCCTGACCCCACCCCCACTCACATGTGTGCCCGGGTGTTGATATGTCCCGTCCCTGACCCCACCCCCACACACATGTGTGCCCGGGTGTTGATATGTCCCATCGCTGACCCCACCCCCACTCACATGTGTGCCCGGGTGTTGATATGTCCCATCCCTGCTGCTGTACTGTTTCTGTTGCTCTAGGTGTAGTAGCCCTCTGTTTCATATCCTGTAGTTGTTTGTGACGCTGCTGTACTGTTTGTGTTGCTCTAGATGTAGCAGCTCTGTCTCTCTTATCGTGGAGTCTTGTCACGCTGCTGTACTGTTTCTGTTGCTCTAGATATAGCAGCTCTGTGACGTAGCGTTGCAAGTTTTTTTCCCCCCCCCTCAGGTGTTTCCTGTGTACGCTGTTGTTTCATCTTTGTAGCCTTTGGTTGCATCTGCCCAATTGCCTTACATTACACAGTGAAAGTAAACTTTCAGAGAGAAAGTAAACTTTCAGCAGCCACAGCACCTTGTGCCAACTGTCCACTGCCAAGCAGGGACCGCCCACATGTCCACAGAACACATTGTATCGGTTTGCCTGCGTGAAACCTGTTTGCTGCTGTTTGTCTTCAACTGTCAAGAGTTCAGTTGCTGCCTGAAGATTCCGCATGTCATTTGCATGTACTTTGCATCTCATCATGACATCACCAGAGCCTCGGAATGTTCGGTTCAGCCCATAGCCGTCCATAGAGAACCACAAATTCGCTTGTACCCGTGCCCGTGGGGGCGCGATCCGTTCCAAAACCGCGCAGCGATGGTTTCGGGGGGCCAAGGCACCCGCGTGCCGAGTTTGGCGCGAATCGGTCCAGGCGTTGCGGAGCCTATGTGGAACAAACATACACACATACATACACACACACATACGCTCTTCTTTATATATATAGATAACTTGGTTCAGTTGCATTTGTTCTATACTCTGAGCTTTAGGCGGAATATTGTTGTAATTTTTGGTTTTATGCAGTAGAGTGTGACATTCTGCTCCTAGTGAGTTTCAATAATGCTAGGTGTCAGCTTAACTAGTTTTAGTTTTATTTCCTTGAGCAAACTCTATAGAGTTAAGGCGAAACGTTGGAATACTTTCTGTACTTCTTGAATGTGGTCTTAAAACCTGAAAATGAATTTCTCAGTAACTAACAAGGGCTGTTTTCATCTCCTCCTCCTCAACTCAACTCAGCCACTTCTATTCTCTTCCCTCCCTTGCTGGGGGCAGTCAGCTAGCCAGGGCAGATAATTTGTTGTATTGTTTTCTTGAAGAGAGGGCCCAAAATACCTGAAAGCCCAGGTGCCTGGCCATGGGTTAATACAGCCCTTCCTGTGACTATATTCTTCCACTTTTTCCCTAAAGGTGGATATTGAGATGTCATTTGTAGACCAAGCTGGGATTCGGGCTCTGATTGAAGGCTTACTCCAGTATTCCTGGCCTGAGGAAAAAGGGCCTATCTCAACACCTTTCCCTTCCATCAGCTATAATGAAGCAATGGCTACCTATGGGACTGATAAGCCAGACACTCGTTTTGGAATGAAGGTACGTTCTCATCTACCTGAAATATCCAGCTAAGCTAAGAAGTCACCTGCATTGAAGTTCCCCTTTGCAACAACATAAGAAAACATAAGAAAAAGCCTTGCTGGATCAGGCCAAAGGCCCATCTAGTCCAGCTTCCTGTATCTCACAGTGGCCCACCAGATGCCTCAGGGAGCACACAAGACAACCAAATACTTGTGTCCTGCTGTGTCCCCTGCATCTGGCATTTTAAAGTAGATTATTATTACCCTTGCACCACCCCCAAGGAAAACACCAGACTGAGGTTGGGGTTTAACTTTATTAAGCACAAATCATGTAACCTACTGAACACCCATCCTTCCCTCTCCAGTCTGCGGTAGGCAAAAAAACTGCCATCCATAATTGGCCAATTTGGATGACAGAAAAAATTCCTATCCGGCCCTCATGATGAGCAACCAGCTAATCTCACATACCCATCATAGCTTGTAACCTGTAATGGAGTTTTCCTCCATAAATCTATCCAATCCCCTTTTAAAGGCATCCAGGCCCAATGCCATCACCACATCTCGTGGCAAGGAGTTCCATATTCTAATTACACGCTGGTTAAAGAAATTCTTTTGTTTGTTCTAACTCTCCTAACACTCAGTTTTAGAGGATGTCCCCTGGTTCTGGTATTGTGTGAGATGGGGAAAAAGATTCCCTTTGTTTACTCTATCCACTCAGTGCATAATTTTATATGTCTCAATCATGTCCCCCCTCAGGTGCCTTTTTTCTAGACTGAAGAGCCCCAAACTCTGTAACCTTTCCTCGTAAGGGAGGTGCCCCAGCCCAGTAATCATTTTAGTTGCTCTTTTCTGTACTTTTTCTAATTCCACTATGTCCTTTTTGAGATGCGGAGACCAAAACTGTACGCAGTACTCTAGGTGTGGCCTTACCATTGCCTAGTACAATGGCAATACAATATTGGCTGTTTTATTCTCAATCCCTTTTCTAATTATCCCTAACATGGAATTTGCCTTCTTCACTGCTGCTGCACACTGGGTCAACATTTTCATTGAGCTGTCCACTTAACACCCCAAGATCTCTCTCCTGGTCTGTCACTGACAGCTCAGAACCCATTAACCTATATGTGAATTTTGATTTTTTGCCCCAATGTGCATTACTTTGCACTTATTTACATTGAAACACATCTGCCATTTTATTGCCCATTCTCCCAGTTGTGAGAGATCCTTCTGGAGCTCTTCACAATCCTTTCTAGTCTTTACCAACCGGAAAGTTTAGTGTCATCTGCAAATTTGGCCACCTCACTGCTTATGCCTCCAGGTCATTTATGAATAAGTTAAAAAGCACTGGTCCCAGGACAGATCCCTGGGGCACACCACTCTTCACCTCTCTCCACTGTGAAAATTGCCTGTTAATCCCCACTCTCTGTTTCCTAATCCTCAACCAATTCTCAATCCATAAAAGGACCTGACCTCTTATTCCCTGACTGTGAAGTTTTTTCAGCAGCCTTTGATGAGGGACTGTGTCAAATGCTTTCTGAAAATCTAGATATATAATATCTACTGGTTCACCAACATCCACATGCCTGTTAACCTTTTTGAAAAATTCCAAAAGGTTTGTGAGGCAAGACTTACCCTTACAAAAGCCATGCTGATTCTCCCCCAGCAAGGTTTGTCTTCTATATGTTTTAGGTCAGGATGTAACATATTTAACGACTTTGACTGTATTTCCAGAAATTGTAACTGATTCCACCCCCCCCCCATTATGAATTTGTAGGAATAAGTGAAGACCCTTGTACGACAATGCGACTCTTCCCATTGGTCCTTTGACTTCAAGGACAGGAACAGTTTAGAATAGTTTCTTGCAGCAACTGTCCATGTGTTAATTCAGTGGCTCGCACTCCAAGCACAGCTTTCATCTGCTACCCTGCCTCCTGAAAGCAGGGACGAGAAGCAAGCAGCATTCAGGGCTGTAATCCTAGCACAAGCGGCAGGGTTTTTTGTTTTTTTGTTTTTTTGAGCTCACAGCTTTTGTTTTTTAAAAAAGGTTCCATCTCCTTTACTTTATGTAGTTGTAAAGAAATGTGCAGACGGTACCTGTATTCTACCCAGCTGCTGAGCAATAAACCTGCTTCAACGCCCTAGACAGTGGCATTGGATGACTGATGCATATAGCATTTTGTTGTTTATTTTTATTACAATGTCATTTTATTAAATTATGCATCTCACCGGTTCACTGCTTCACATTAACTGACATTTGGCATGAGTGAGAAGCTGAGGTGCATGAAACCTTTGAGGACCATAAGACCTACCATGCTTAATTTTGTCAGAAGCAAAGGCGTGTGCTGGAATCAACTTGCTAGTCTGACAAGAAAGAGAGTCTTGTGGCTGGAATTTGTGTGGCAGAAGAAGAGAATCCTGCCAAAACTTCATAGCAAGGACTTCATAGCAAGGTTACAGAGCACTGTCTGTGTCTTAAGTGGATGCAAGCCATGTACTTTCAGAAGGGATTGGGAAGGTCTTTTGAGTTTGGGGACCAGTTTGGAACCACACAGGTTAGTCCCACTTCTTATTGCATTCAAAAGCTAAGCACGTCACTGCTTCCTGTCACCTTTTCTGTGCTTGATTCAGTCCTAAGCGGCGCTGGAACAGCGAGGCTGGCAGGCCTGCGCTGTATCCAGCGCAGCTTTGGTGTGCTGGGGAGCTTCTCCAGGGCAAGAACACATTCGTGCCCTTGCGCCAGGGGAGGCTCCAGCCTCTCTGTAGGTTTCCTCGGATCTGCGCCTACTAAATAGCAGATGGAACTCATGCGACCCGAATCAGCCCGCCCATCCCCACCCGGAAATGCCCACCCACCTGCCCTCCCCCTGCCCAGAAATACTCTTGTGCCAGCTGAGTTTAGCTCCTCTGCCCAGAGCCATTGGGCCAATGTCGATGCTAGCATTGGCCCAACGGCACTAGCGCTGATGCCGGTTGGCCCTCCTGCGTTGGCGCTAGTGACATTGGGCCGGTGTAAGCATGTTGTGTCAGCCCAACATCACTCTTAGGATTGAGCCCTCGGTGATTCTACCCATTCTTGCTTTCCATGCTCAGATAGTTGATGTCAGTGACATATTCAGGAACGTGGACGTTGGATTTCTCCAGAAGATTCTCAGAGTGCCTTGGGGCACAGCCAAAGCTATATGCATTCCCCAAGGAGCGGTAAGCGATGCTGTATTCTGTTTTGTCTGGGTGAGGGAGGGAGTTGTGTGTTTTGTTTTTACACTTGTTAATCAAGAAATTTCAGCCAGGAAAAAGGTAAATAGAAAAGAAACATTTTTATCCCTTCAATAAGAAGATACATATTTTGTTAATACTGGGCCACAGCCCCAGTCTGCTGCACCGCTTGTACTCTAGCACCCATCTGCGCCTACTCCCTGCTACAGCAGCTCCTCTGATAGTCGGAGCAATGTCACACTGCTGCAGCCTTGCAGTGATTCGTCATTCCTCTGTGTATCGGAAGGGTGAAGTGCCAGGAAGCCACTTGACTTTGCCGCACTCCACTCTTCCAATTGTGTATTGGGGGGGGCGGGGCACCAGGAGCCCACTTGGCTTCCCAGCACTTTGCCCCTCTGATGGGGGGCATGCGAGTGGGGGGTGTGCATCACATTGCCGCTGCCCCCCCAAGCCCAACCTGGGCATTTGTCCCTTTTGTCCCTCCCAGGTTCGCCACTGGTGGTTTATAGCATGTACTTTAAGCAGTGACTATGTCAGGAAAGGGACGTGGTGGCACTGCAGGTTAAACCACTGAACTGCTGACCGAAAGGTTGGCAGTTCAAGACTGTGTGATGGAGTGAGCTGCCATTGCTTATCCCAGCTCCTGCCAACCTAGCAGTTCGAAAGCACGTAAAAATGCGAGTTAAGTAGATAAATAGGAACCACGTCGGTGGGAAAGTATCGGCGTTCCATACGCCTTGGTGTATAGTCATGCTGGCCACATGACCATGGAACTTGTCCTCAGACAAATGCTGGCTCTGCAGCTCTGCCCCCTAGAGCACTGCCCCCTAGAGTCGATCACAACTAGACCATTCGGTTGTGGGAAACCTTTACCTTTTTATGCCAGGAAAAAGGAAAATTTGGAGGGATTGGAAGACTAGTGAGTGTTCACAGTTTGAATTTTCAAGTGAGGTTTTTAAAAAGAAAATGTTTTTAGTTCAGTGCTTTTGCATAATATTTTTACCCCATCTTGCTTTCTGTCAGGGATGTTTCATGGTTGTGCAATTGTTGCAATCCAAGAATGTCAGTTTGCAATAGGAGTGTCAGTTTGGAATAGGAGTGTCATTTGATTATGTCACAATGATGGCACTTCTTGCTTGATGATGTCACTTCCTGTTATGACATCACTTCCAGTGGGTCCCAACACAAGTGCCATTCTGAAAGTGGGTCCTGGTCTCAAAAGTTTGAGAACCACTGAGTTATTTACTTTAGGATGACCTCACAATTGCCACTAAAGACCTCAGGAGGCACCTTTTGAATTTTGAACAAAGGAAATCCTTTGGCAGAAACATCAACCTCATTTGAGTTTGGAACAAATTACCAAACAATAATGCGTTATATGAGAATATTTTGATGAGAATATTGTCACAATATAGTGGTATCTCCAGTTTAAACTACCATTGTAAAGCAGGGATCCTTTTTAATAGCCTACCATAATTTGATAATGGATTAAAGTTAAAATTGCCAGTTAAAAATTAGTTGAAAGTAATTAGGGCAAACCAGATAATTTCTTCCCAAAATGGTTCTTTTTTTAATCTCTTGATGGTAATTGAGATGGAGTGTGCTAAATAAACCTGAGTATGACTACTTCTTTGTTTTAGTATAGCTTAACATGATAGTGTTTGAACTTTATTAGACCTCTTAAGAACAGTGAGGACATTAAAACATTTAGTGGCAGGAAACCAAATTTTATTTTATTCATTATGATTTTTTTACGTTTTCTTTTTTGGCTTGTATTAGTTTGGTGAAAACATCCTGATTTCTTGCTGATTTCTTACTGCAGTGTGAAATGTATTAGTATTTTTGGAGAAAACTGCAAAATGTAACATGGAACAGTGTTTAATAAAATATGGAAAACTTGGGAGGAGGAGAAAACCTAGCATAATTCTGAATCCAAAGATTTCATGTGGAAAAGAAGCATAGGCAAGAAGCAGAGAATTATTAAGTGGGATATAGCTGACAAATCAATTACTTGTGTTTCTCTGTTTATCCTTTTTTCCCCTCTAGAGACATCTTCAGAACAAAGATTTTGAGTCCTTAAATGAATTAACTAAGTCTCAGTTTAACCAGGTAAGGCATATATACCTCCAACTGTTCATCAGAATCTTCTCCTGTTTAGTGTGAGATATGATTTTGTGTGGGTCCCATTCATTTTAATGGGCTGAGAGGACTTTTCCGTAGATTGTGCCTGAGGTTCTGTTAATTTAACAAGGAAAGGGGGAAAAATCATGGTATAAAGCAGCAGTTTTCAAACTCTCAGGGAGTGTTTGGGCTGCTGTAAGTGTGTGTGGGGGCAGGTGGAAGGCAGCAACGCTATCTCCAGGATCAGGGTGCAGCCAGGGGCAACAGAGGCTGCAATTTACTTATCAGTTGCAGCACAGAGCTCTGGGGTCATAATAGAGAGAAAAAGCAATCATGAAACTAGTGGTGGGGCACAATCATGTTTTTCTCTATTATAATATTTGGGGATCCCTGCAGAGATTCCTGCAGAGCTCCCTGGAGCCCAGCACTGCAACTGTTGCCCGTGGTAGCAACACAATCCTGGGGATCGTGTCGCGGCCTTCCACCTGCCCCGCCCCTTAAGGGAACAGGGTCAGAGGTTTTCAGGGTGGGGTGTTGCGATGCCCCAGTTTGAAAACCTCTGGTATAAAGTATATGTTGCTTGTAAGTGAGAACATAATCAAAAGAAATATTAAGGAAGATAGACCTATCAGTGGCTGTTAATCATAATAGTGAGATGGTTTGTAATAGTAAGAATACCTTAGAGTTGGTTGTGTGGGACAAACGGGAATACTATCACCTTCATGCCATGCCTGTAGGCTTCCAGAGAAACCTGGCTGGCTGCTGTTGCTGCTACTTTTCAAGGAGTTCTGGACTAGGTGGACCTTGGTGTGATCCTGCAAGGCAGTTATTAATGTTTCCTATCCTCTCCACTTGATTTAGCAGTTAGCTTGTTATTAAATTGTGAGCTTAGTCACAACCACAAGGCAACAAGAGTGAGCAGCTGATGCAGGAAGAGAGAGGCTCAGGATTGCAAAGCTCTCGCTTGAGTCTAGGCTCATGCAGAAGAAAACAGCTGAGGAGCAGTAGTGCAGCTACAGTGAGGCGGTGCAGTAAGTGTTGCAGATGCTGCAACATGCCGTGTGAGTGGCCCCTCCCACTTGCTGTTGGAGCCATTCTGGGCTGCAGTTGCAACAAACGTGCCATTCGGCAAGCACCTGCGCAGAGCCGGAGCAGGCTCTGACAACGCCCAGGGTGGGGTGGTGACAAAAAACATCACCGTGCCCTCTGCGCAGCCTCGTCATGCCCCCGGTTTCTGAGCAATGCCCCCGTCATGCCCCCGGTTTCCATTTCGGAGCAATTCAGAGGCGAGGGCGCACAGGAGGACCCAGCTCCACACTGGCTTTTTCACCAGCATGCCCAGCCCCCTCGATGGCACCTGCGGCAGGCGCATCACCACACCACAGGGGCATGACACCTCTATTACGTTGGGAGTCAGACTAAGGGTGCAATCCTAACCTGGAGTTAGGCTGGCACAGTTAGGCCAGCACAGTTTGTCTGGCACCAGGGACACCATAAAGTATGTTTGGCCCATTCTTGGAGTCAGAGAGGCCAGCACACAGACATGTGCCATCCTCCTTGACTCAGAGAGTGGTCCAAACACGCTTTACGGTGTCCCTTGTGCTGGCCAAACTTTGCTGGCCTAACTGTGCCGGCCTAACTCCAGGTTAGGGTTGTGCCCTAAATGTGGGTTCCCTTCCAGATGCCAATTGTTTTTTCTTCTTCTGGACCATCTCTGCTCCTTTTTGGGAAAATATTAAAATAGTGCAGTGATAAAAGCTGTGATCATGCCACCTGTTTCTCTCTGTCTTCTTTCTGTGTGCTCACTTTAATGATTCTCCCTATTTTCAATCTAATTTTCAGATTGTTGGTGTTGGCTTATGCAGGAATGTGCTAGCTGACTTTTGCAAAAATGCCCTCTTGCAAAAATTATGCTTGCTTGATTTTGTTTAAACCCTAACCAGTTGTGTTCATTGCCCAGTATTTGTTTTAACAATATCAGATTAATAGTATACATTCAATATACATTGTTATACACTGATGAGATGCAGTCAAAATGACTACAGTTTTGGTTGTTGTTTTTTGTATCTACATATTTTTTTAGGATGTATATGAACTCCCCATCTGCCCTTCTCTTCTGAACAGGGAATATTACACTTCATTTTGAGGTCTGATGGCAGTGCAAAGTCTCAACTTGGCAAAGTTCTGAATGAGGAACAAAAATTGGAGCTCATCAAAGCAGTTCAGGCCAATGTGGATGATGTAGTGTTGCTGGCAGTTGGAGAGCATGAGAAAGTGGTAAGGAGAACTTCAGAAATGGGCCAATTCTTTTGGTACTGGCAGTTGCACAGAATCCTACCTGTGGACTTTGTTTCTGGCTAACACAACTTGTGATCCTCCAAGCTGATTGTGGCTCACCAATTAGGTACTGTATTGTTGAGGACCTAGTGGGTAACAACTTGCTTGTTTTTGGTAATCAATCAAAATTACTAATAAACTATGTTCAACAAAGTAGGTTGCCAAGTTGTTCAACCTACTCCTTTGCAAAACTTGCTAAATCTTGACCAAGCCACCCAAATAACCTGCAAAATCACTGGAACTTTGGCATCTTGAATGCAATATGAAACTATGGGAGTGGCCGTAAAGTGAAGTAATGTCGCATTCTCTATTAAAGCCACACAGAAGCTATTCCAAATAGATGATGTTTCCTATCGCAATAAAACATGGAGTGGGAGATCTCTGGGGTGTAGGACACAAGCTCACTAACATGGGTAAAAAAATTTCCCTTAAGCATTTCCTGCTCATTTTTATTGAATGCAAAAGTATATGTTTGGAGGTGAGGATGCTTCCAAACAATAGAAATGTGCCACTGTGAGGTGCCTTTTGCTTGCTTTTTGAAATTTAATCATGTACTTATGTTCCTAATTTCTGGACTGCAGGTGCATGTAGCTTAAGTTGTAAGCAAGAACAATATGTGTCTATAGAATCTGTTTCTGGAAATCTGTTTCTGGAAAACATGTATGCCATTTGGCAGAAAAAATGGTAGACACATATTCTCTGGCAGAGGAAGGGTGTCATTCTTATTGATGGGAAGCTCCTCCCCTCCGCAGGCAGAGTTGGTCTCGGAGATAGATAGCTCCTCCTTTGGGGTGTCCCTTCCCCAAAGCTCTGGCTCTGCCTCTCAGAGAGGTTTCTTGGAGTTCTAAGCCATAGCTTTGCCCTTTTTTGTCAAGGCACTTCTTTTTCCCCCCAGCTGCTCTTTCTCTTCCCCTCCCATCCCTCAGTCAGGGCAGGACTCGTGGGCGGGAGGCAGTCTGCTGGTGGCCACAGTTGCAGCAGCCCTACCAGCTTCTCCGGAACAAATGGAGAAGAAGCAACAGCAGCCATGTGCTCACGCCGTGGTGCATGCAGGCAAGAGGCCCCAACTCACGCCTCATCGCTCTCTGCTGTTGCAGTTTCATATCTCACGGTCCAGAACTGGTAGAAACTGGCAT
>JAJKFI010000126.1:2153713-2224313 GCA_029204185.1 Lerista edwardsae | reverse complement strand
GGTCTCCAAGCTCCCAACTCTGCTGCTATTTACACAAATACACAACATCTGCCTCGGAGCCAGCAGCAACACAGGGAAGACCCATGTGGAGTGGCCCCAGCACGCCCTCCTCCCTATCAGGCTTGGCACTCATCATTTGCGAGCAGAGGAACAGCTGCCCCCAACTCACCGTGGCAGCCTGACCTCCCCAGGAAGCAGCAGGCCCGTTCTGGCGCATCATCCGCCCCACTCACCGCACGAAGGGTGCACAAGCCCAGAATGTGCCTAGCCCTCACAATGGCAGGAATTCAGGGCGTGGAGGGAGAAGAGACCCCTGGGTCTTCGGGCATGGATAAAACAAGTGAGGCTAAGCGACAAACAAATGAGAGTTTGTCAAGTCTGAGAAAGATGTTTGGAATAGCACTGAGCAGTGCAGAGGAATGTGGTCACTGAGGGAGGGGAGGTCCACAATCTGGGATAACAAAAGATGCTGACACTAAAATATAGTCAGTGGAACTTGCGCCATTAGGGGCAATTTGGGCAAATTCTCCTTAACTTCCCAAATTGGAGAGTCCGTTCAACCAAATGAGCCTAGCACAGAGACACTACTCGGCCAAGCAGACTCCTGCAGGATTAATTACAGCATATTTTGAGGAACGGGGAAGACTGCGATATGGAGGTAAAGAATCATGCAACACAGGGTCCCATCTGTTGCAAACCAATCCAACATGGTTATCGCTTCAGAAAATAAAACAAAACGTAGCAAAGAAGCTACAGAATTTAAATAGGAAGATTAAGAGGAAAAAGCCTCCCATGTTACTACTAAATCTTAAAACAACAACAACATTGTTCTCAGATAGCGGCCATCTTGGAACCCTCAAATTCCGTTAAGGGCACAAGCCTGGGCTCAATTTTTAAAATATTGTCTGTGAGTATGTTATGCAGCCGATAATGCTCCTTTATTTAAAGCAATTCTCTCTGACGAGGCCCAGTCAAACGAATTCACCCTATGCATGCACAAAATACATTCTATGGGCCTCATGCTTCAGATTCTGGGTTCCCTGCCTTGGCTATTACCCTAACTAGGCTTTTTGATTTTGACAGGCAGGAGTTGTTTGCAAGAGCATCTAAGGTTTGCTCGCCACTCACTCTCCATATTCCACTAAAATATGCCAGCAAACCAAGATATCTTTTTTTGAATTGAGGATCCACAGGCCCATTTGGGCGATTGGGCAAGGTGTAATGTGCTCCCCTCCAACATAGTAAATGCTTGTTTTAGAGGCCTGGCAGAGGGGAGCCTAGGGCGAATGTGTATTTATAATGGGGGAGTTCTGGAGGATGTGCTCTGTTGCACTGTCCAATGTACAGTGGTTTACTCCAACTTCATTTTTGTCAGTATCTTCCATCTGGTGCAGAGGAGAGATGTATTTCCAGACTACTGGCCTCAGATTCTGATATTGTTATTAGACAAACAGCAGCTTTGTTGTTTTCAATCACACAGCAACGCCTTGTGATTCTTAACACTGCTTCTGAAACTTGTACACTTCAAATGCATCTATTTTATTGAATGTTTAAATGCAGCTGTTGTACCATCTGCTGTAGTATACACATATTACCTATTTAGCAACATTCTTTGTCTACGTTTATTTGATTATGACTTTTGTTTATACCAATAAAGATGTAAGTAGGTAGGTAGTGACTTGCCCTAGTCTCAGGATTGCTAACAAAGCTTAGAAGTAGCGCTGCCAAGTATGCTGAAGCCCTCCTCAAGCTTGAGTCTTTTGTCACCCTTTCTCCCCTCCCTGCCTTTTTTATTTTAGTGCTCTGCACTGGGGAAAGTGCGCTTGGTAAGTGCTGATCTCCTGGAAGCAAGAGGCCTGTCACTTCGTGACCCCGCTGCCTTTCACTTCCTGTGGGTGGTGGATTTTCCACTCTTCCTCCCCAAAGAAGAAAATCCCAGGGAGTTGGAATCTGCTCACCATCCATTCACTGCCCCCCCACCCTTCTGATGAGCAGCTCCTCTACACAGACCCTGCAAAGGTAAATTTTCCATTTGTTTTCTAGCCGATGTTACTGTGTGCACCACAAGGTCAAGCAGGGTTAGAAGAGGAAGGGCAATTCTGTGCTGGATTCTGTGGCATGCGCAGGATGTCCGGGTTCCTTGGAGATGAAACCGAGCATCATTCAAATACATAATTTTAATATTGTGTGCTGTAAGGCACATTTACGCCACCCTGAGAGCAAGTGGCACCAGTGAGGAAGCTACACCGTCCTGTTGACACCACATATCACTCCCCAGCTGCTGGGGGAGGACAGGTAGATGCCAAGTGGCATAGGGCTGTGGGGAGGATAGTGGGAGGAGGTTTTCTGGGGGGAGGGACAAACCCGGGAGGAGGGTGAGATTGACGGAGGCCTCCTTTGCCAGATCCTATCCCCCATTTTGGGATCAGAAGCCTGACATTGGGCTTCAAATCTGCATCAGGGATTTAGCACCAGGCACAGACCCAAGAAGCCCTATTGAGCAGGCTAGGGCTTTACTCAGTGTAAGGAGATTTAATGCTCCCTTACCCCAAGGAGACCTCTAGACTGCTCGCATCCAGCATAGGATAGCAAGTATGTGTAACTGAACGCAGATTCTGGCCTCATCACTTCCATCTTCCTTCCCCCCCCCCCCATCTCAAGCATTGTAAGCAGTTTAGGGCAGGGACTTAGCTTTGTGGGCGTGTGGAAAGCACCATGCCCATTTATGGTGCTAATAATAATTCTTATTGTACAACCCAAAAGCAGTAAAAGTAAAATATTGAACCGGATCACGTTTGTATACCACCCTTCTTCCAGAGAGTTCAGGGCAGTGTATGTGGCTCCTTCCCTGCCTTTTATCCTCACAGCTACCCGGTGAGGTAGGCAAGGCTGAAAGATGGTAACTGGCCCAACGATACCAGTGAACTGCAGAGCTGCACAAAGATTTGAACCTAGTCTTCCTGGCCGATTTTCAACCTTCAGTCCAGTATACCACATTGGATGTCACTAAAACCACTATAAAACCTATTTATCTTGCTATTAATCCAGATTAACAACTCAAAGCCTGGCAAAATTTTAAAAAGCTTTAATGACTCTTCTAAATGGACCCAAGAGAACAGATCTGGAAAACCACCCTTATAAGGCAGCAGTTCTCAAACTGTTGGTTCATGGGCCACCAGTGGGTCACTACCCAATTTTTGTGGTTTGCGAAACTGACCATAGATTAGGCTCTGTGCATCAAGGGTTTAAACAGCCTGCTACTTTGGGTGGAGCACTGTGGCCCAATCATCATTATAGCCACAGAGGCTTGAGTGGCTGGCAAAGTGTAACATTTTTCTAGGTGGGTCCCAATTCTAAAAGTTTGCCAACCTCTGCTATAAAGAATTTCACGAAGTGAGAGCCTCTGCAAAGAATGTATATGTGATTGAGTTACTGATGCAATTTGGGGTACTCTGCGCACTCTGACCACTGAACCCTTGTGCTGCACAGAAAGCCTCTCCTGGGCTCTGTCTGCTCACAGCCAATTCCGGTTCCCAGCTTCAAGCACCTGCAACTTTGCTAGGTGGCCCAAGGAGTCCCAGCTGCCCTTATGCCATCAGTCTCAATCTTGGGTTCGAACAGTTACCCTCCAAAGTGTTATCTCCCACGAAAGAGCACAAAGTCTCATCTTTAAAGTAGGGAAGATTTTATTTCTAAGCGTTTTATTTCTTCACAGTTAAGAGGAAAGCCACTCTCACTGAAAGCCAGTGGAGCTACTCAAATGGCTTTCCAGATTTCAGTACACACAGCACAAACATAACAAAGCCTATTCTAATTCTGCTAAAGACAATCCTCAGGGATTCAAGTGACAAAGGCTCCCGCGGCCTTCGCCTTGCATCTAACAGCCGATGTGCAGCTCCATGGCCCTGATGGAATAGGACCTTGAACAACTGGAAACCTCCCTCTCGTAGGACTTCTACGAGACCCCACGAGAGATGCTGACCAATAACTGATGTAAAATTATGAATTTGAAAGGGCTAGCCAATCCCCTTCTGCCTCATGTAGGCAGGAGGTTACTGGTTCTGACCCAGGGGTGGATAATTTCACATCTCCCTGATATCTCCTGTTCAAGGATGTTACAACCAAGAGGTCTTTTTTTTAGTTAATTTATGCCACAGCTGCTGAATCCGGTGTTATCTGCCCTTCAAGGCCTTTCCTTGCATAGTGTCCCTTTCTAAGTGTGAGTACCAAAGCCTTCTCAGAGCCCAACTTCGTTCTCATGGTCACTTTGATCTTAGTTCTTTCTGCCCAAAGGATGTAGAAATAAACATTTATTCCCTAAACCTCTAGTTAACCTTTTCTGCTGTGACAGTATGATTTCTGGTTAATGACAAAATTGTCTCCCTCCCACAGAATTGGTACAATAATCTTATTTGCATGCAGTCCCAGAAGCCAAGACATTATGGACCAGCTAAATTTCCAAATTATATCCATAGACAGTCCCCTCCCTCCAAAGACTACTATATTACAGTACTACATCACAGTAGTCTAGCGCAGAAGGTACCAAGGCATGTGGTACTGTGGTCTTCATTCTCCTGAAAGGGATGCCAGCTGGTGCACTAGCCAAACAAAGCTACTGAACAACATTCCTGTCTATAGCCTCCATCTGAGAATCCAGGACCAAAACTTTCAAATTGTAGATCTTATTTACCAGGAGGTCTGAGCCGGGAAGATCCACAGCTTCCTGGATTCCTTTGCTTCCTAAAATAAGCACTTCCAACCTATTTGGATTAAGTTTCAGTTTATTCACCCTCATTCAGGTAATTACTGCATTCAAACAGGCACAGGGATGGATGTGATATAAAATAGAAAATTAGGTTGAGTGATGCCAGCATCTCAGTGATCTGTCACACCTAATCCCCAGACAATCTTTCATCTATATATTACATAGCCTGGGGGACAGAAGAAAATCTTTGTGGGGCTTTGTAGCATAACTGTCAGGGACTTCAGCAGTAGTTCCTTAGTTCCACTGCCTGAAATCTGCCAGCAAGATAGGAGCAGAACCATTACAAAACATTGCTCTCTGAACCCCAAACCATCAATTTCACATATCTCCCATTATAATCAGTGGGAATTTGTCTTTGGCTGAATAGTGCTCTAGGATCTTATTTGATATAAACAATTACATATGTGTGGCTTTACCAATCTTGAGTTTTGAAGTGCAGCAGACTAGAGGAGAGACATAACTGGGGAATATACTTATCGCAGAATTCCACACAACTTGGGCACTATGGTGATGCTCATCTGTTCACCTCTTTGTGACTTGATTTTGAGGAAGCCCTTACAAGAAAGATAGCACCTCTTGTAATTTCTGTGAAACAAAAGGAACTGTATAGTCTCATTCCTTTTCCTTGCCTCTTAGGTTCGTGGTCAGCACTATGATCTAGTTCTGAATGGTGCTGAAATCGGAGGTGGCTCCATTCGAATCCACAATGCACAGCAGCAGCATTTCGTTCTTGAGAGAGTGCTGAAGGTAATGGCAAGAGAGGCTTTGGGTGCCATTATCAGCCTAGTAGTCCTAATTCTTAGTTGTGACATATTTAGCACTACTGTATCAGAAGACTGAGACCAAGGCCTGACTTGCATATGATACAGGCCATGGATGAACCCCTTACTCCAGTGCTTCCCAAACTGGTCATGACTCATCAGCCAGGGAAGCCCTGTCCTCTGCCCCCCTTAAGAGGTGGGGAGGGGACTAAGGCAGTGACATGATCCCCAGAATTGCATCCCTGCCAGTGATGAAAAGGGGTGTTTTACATTTAAGGCACTCCAGGAGGTGCAGGGAGCCCCGCAAGAGGAACCTACTTCCAGTTTTGTGATCACAGAACTGGAAGGTTCCAATAGCTATTTTGACCTTTTTGAAAGCTTGCAGGGGCGTCTGCAGGGCTCCATACAGGTCACACAGGCCTGTACTGCATTAGGTAAGTGCAAATCCTGGGGGTCGTGTTGCTCCCCTTCAACTACTTACTCCTTGCAGAAGTTTGGGAACCACTGCCTTATCCAACGCAGTGTTCCTAATGTGTCCAATCATGTAAATAAGTGTAAATCCACTTATTTACATGCACAGGCTCCTTTGTGTTAACATTAGCACTGATGGTACAAGCATATGCATGTTTAGCATGCCTAATGCTACATTTGAAAGGACCCAGTACTTGTGGCCCAGAAATGTTAACACAGGTCAGCACCTTACCATGTCCTCTATACATCTGCCATTCTTTCCTTAAAGCCTCTCAGGGAGACGGTTATGCTCTTAGGGAGACGGTTATGCTCTTAGGCTATGCTGCTTCTTAACAATGTATTAACTATTGTTCCAGGAAGACACCAACTTGCTTTTTCATCTGCTTGAAGCTCTGGACTGTGGAGCACCCCCTCATGGAGGAATTGCATTAGGTCAGTGGATGATGAGCTTTTCCCTGGATTTTGACACTGACTTGGCAGCTAACCCTTCTCTTTGGCTACTTTGTTACCCTTGACACCAAGGTAACAGTTGCTGGGTAAAATCTAACACCATCTCATTCTGGTTGCAATCCCAGGAAGGAAAAACGTTGAAATGTTAAGTGCACAGCAGGAAAACCAGCAGATCAGCAAATTGCTTCAGAGTATTCTGCAAAAGTTAGGGAGCCACTGTGTTGATACTCTGGGAAGGAGGAAAGAGCCTCACACAGTCAAGGTGGGATAGTAGCCAAGGGAAATAGCAAACAAGATGTTCATACATCTATTGAGGTTTGCCTAGGTTCTTCTTGTCCTTGTAAAATCTCTAAGGGTATTTGTGGCTAGAGGTAGAGCCATCACTTTTCCTCTGAGGCACTCAGGGCAGAAGTAGTGTACCTAGGACATTTTTGACAACCCCCCATACGACAAATTTATTTATTTATTTTCACATTTTTTCTATCACCTTTCCTCCAAGGAGCTCAGAGTAGTATGCATGGTTCCTCCTCTTTTTGTCCTCACAACAACCTGTGAGGTTGGGAGCTGAGGCTGATAGTAATAGTCATGACATGAAATGGATAATAATAATGAACAGAAAATAAATGCAGTGAATACCTCCCCCCCCCCCCCACAAGCAATAAATGAATATCGGTGCCCTCCCCTGCACACAGTACTCAGTGACATTTTGCCTCTGCATTTGGAGGTTCAATGTAGCCATCATGGTTAATATGATGTCTACCATCCACTGGTAGTCCACCATCCACTTTAAAAGTCATCTAAGCCAGTGACCAACAGCACCCAACACCAGTGGCATCCCTAGGGTTGGTGTCACCCCATTACCTTTATTTAACTATTTGAACAGTAAAGGTCACCCAGCAAATCGCCCAAAAAACTAGTGGGCAACTTGATGACACTCACACAACTGAACAGGAGTTCTAATATATTCTCTGTTCTATTATGTTTCCATGTTCTCTGATATATGGAAAACAGAACTGACTCATAACATCTTATTGGTTCCAGGATATGTCATAATAACACTTTGTTAGCTCTCAGAAAACTTGGTCTCATTGGTTAGTTTGGAGTTAAAGAAATCTACTTTTTCTTATATGTCAAATTGATGAAGCTTGGTAAAGCTTCACGGTCGCAGAGTTCCAGCAAGGAATCACTCAGACAACAGAGATTAGGGCAGCAAGAATTTCTGTATTCTCAGAAGAAAGCTTCTTGCAGCAAACAGGTACAGCAAAGTTCTTCCAACAACAACAACATACACTTACATCGCCAGCAACTACCCACAGGTGTTTCTGGTCTTGATTTAAGTCCCCAGCACCAATCAGAGATCAGATGATCTCATCCCCAGGTTGAAGCTGAGTCAGAATGACTCAGCACTTTACTGCTGGTCTGCTAGGCCTGAATGACTCAGCACTTTACCCCCTGAGTCGGCCCAGTGTTAGGCCTTCCCCTTTCTGGCCTGTAAATTTCCAGGGACTTTCTTCAGTATCCCAACACAAATTCAGTAGTTTCTTTCATTACATTCTGCCTTACATTACACATCAAATGATAAATAACATGATGGTATTATTCTTAAAAACATTATCCTAAAAACATTTAAAATTATCCCAAAATGTCCACAATTTTAATCACTAGTGGTGCCCCCCCCCCCAAGGGTATCGCCTTACTAACACCTTATTGGTTCCATGACGTGTCATAGTAACATTTCATTGGCTCTTCCAACTATCCGTTTTACCAACCCTGTCCAAACATATCAGGGTTTGAACCTGAACCCTGTAAAATGTGCTTTGCCACAGAGCTAATGGAAACTGGAGATCTGGAAAGCCTTTTAACCAGCCTGGAAAGCCTGAAAAACCAATAACTTGGATGTATTCTTAGTGTCATCTTCATTCTTGGTGTGTGTTCTTCATCCTCCAGGGCTTGACAGGCTGATCTGTCTTCTGGTTGGTGCTCCCAGTATTCGAGATGTTATTGCCTTTCCAAAATCCTTCAAGGGAAGAGACCTGATGAGCAATGCTCCAGATAATGTTTCTCCTGAAGAACTTGAGCCATATCACATCCAAGTTATACTGCCTCCGGCACAAGCCAAAGCCAATGCCCAAAGCAGCTGATAGGAAGACCAAAGACTGCTCAAGTGCAGTGCGCTCTCCGTTTCTCAGTTCTGCTGATCTGATGTGTACTCAATAGAAGAACCTGCTGGATATCTAATTGGTGGATGCAGCTGCACTTATTGACAAAGGTGGATGATGTTTTTAGAACCTTTTCACACTGCAGTGTGTTCTGTTGGTCTTGCAGAAGTAAAGCCTTGACTAGATGGTGATTTGGCACATAAAATTACAATAAGAACTATAATTATATAGCTGAATCCTCTAAAATTAAGGTTTCATTTCAACATTGCTGTCTGAGGCTTTTCTTTAATTGTGATAAAAGGAAAATGGGAATTTTCTTTCCATAAAGTCCTGTCCTGGGGAAAAGGGGGTAGGGTTGTTCCTAACCCTTTTGGGTTGGCAGAAAGGCCTCCCTTGCCCTGAGCTGGAAAAGCTGCATACATGCTGCTATTAAAAAGGTGGCGCCACTTCTACTAGCATAAACATGATGAGGTGATCTCTCCCATTCAATTGTGCAACTTAGGGAAAAGATAGTTGTGTCGATTTGCCTGGATGTGTTCTCAACCTCATTGTTGTGAGAGGGCAGGAGAGTCAAATACTAAGGCCCATGGTGAGACTTCCAGGAACTATGGTGAGACTTCCGGGGACTTCCAGGCTTCGTCCCACCCTCAGAGGGGCAGCTCCTCTCCTGCTGGGATAGGAAGTCTCAGGGCTGGAGGGGACAATCCCCTTGGGGGACTCCTCCTTCAGGTGAAGGGCCCATATCCAGTCGCACTAAGGATACTCCTTGGCCGAAGCAGGGTTGGGGGCTCCTTATAGTGAATGATTCTATAGTTAGGAATATAGAGGGGGGGGTCTGTGATGGATGTGAGGACTGCATGGTGACATGCCTGCCTGGTACAAAAGGTTGCAGGCATGATGTCTCATCTAGATAGGCTTGTCTAGAGAGTGCTGAGAAGGAGGTAACTGCTGTGGTGTGTGTCGGCACCAACGACATGGGAAAATATAGCCGGGCAGTCCTGGAGGCCAAATTTAGGGAGGAAGCTGAAAACTAGAACCCCAAAGGTAGTGTTCTCAGAAGTTCTACCTGTTCCACGCACTGGGCCAGGTAGGCAGGTAGAGCTCAGGAGTCTCAATGCGTGGAAAAGAGGAGGTGTTGGGAGGAGGAGTTTAGATTAATTAGGCACTGGGGAACATTTTGGGGCAAGCCAGGCCTGTACAAGAAGGATGGGCTGCACTTGAACCAAAATGGAACTAGACTGCTGGCACGTAATATTAAAAAGGTGGCAGAGCAGTTTTTAAACTAAACCCTGGGGGGAAGCTGACAGGAGCAGTGACATCTGGTTCGGGACTCCTCAACCCTAGGGAATAAGGGTGTTGAAGTGACAGAAGAACAAGGTAATGATCGAGTAGGAATTAGGAGTGGCAATGTGATAGGAAGTGACAGTGAGTTCAGCAGAACAAGAGACTGCAGGGCTAAAGGCGGAAACAAACAGTCCTTCTTGGGGGACCCCGCATATACGTGCTTTTATTGTAATGCTCGAAGCCTTCGAATAAAGAGAACTGGAATGTTTAGTGGCTAAGGAAAACATTTATATTGTAGGCGTAACAGAAACCTGGTGGAATGCAGAGAACCAATGGGATACCTCAATCCCAGGCTATAAACTCCATAGGAGGGACAGGGAGGGGCATGTTGGAGGTGGGGTGGCCATCTATGTCAAAGAAAGGATAGCTTCCAGAAGAGTAGAGACTGAAGGTGGGTATGACTCCACCACAGAAGCATTGTGGGTTAAACTACTAAATCTAATGAATGATGTAACAGTTGGGTGTTATTGCCCCCCAGACAGAAAACCTGAAAGGGACCTTGAGATGAGGAAACAAATCAGGGAGGCAGCAAATAAGGGCAAGGCTTTGGTCATGGGTGATTTTAATTATCTCCATATTGACTTGGTCAATTCGTGTTCTGGTCAAGAAAGAGACTGGATTTCTTGACATGCTAAATGATTGTGCCTTGGAGCAACTTGTCATGGAGCCCACCAGAGGACAGGCAACTGTGGATATAATATTGTGTAACACCCAGGACCTGGTTAGGGATGTAAATGTAGTCCTGTCAATATGTCATTAGAGCCGGGACTAAGTCTAATAAAAGGTCTGTCAACTGTTCTTGTCAGTACTAGGTGTACTGATTGACAGGAAAAAAGTTCTCCAAAATTCGACCACCGGAAGTGGGTTATTTTCAAGATGGCAGCCGCAAACCATGAAAATCAGCCAAAATCATGCTACTGTGTTATTTTTAAGCTCAGAAAAAGTCTAACCAAAGGTCTGTCAACTGTTCTTGTCAGTACTAGGTGCACTGATTGACAGGAAAAAAGGTTTTCAAAATTCAACCACCGGAAGTGGGTTATCTTCAAGATGGCAGCCACAAACCATGAAACTATTTGATATTTAGTTATCAAATAGCGGGCAGGCGGGAAAGCGGTGGAGCGCGCCATTACGCAACGGGTGGACTGCCGCTCAAAGGTAAGTCCCGCCCAGCGTACCGGCTGAATGCCACCACTGGCTATATCAAACTATTGCAGGTTTGTGTTCTAGCATTATGAGTGGCCTAACAGCAATTCCTATACTGTGTTTTGACTATTAAGCCAACATCATCAGAACCTTTATCGGCATATAAAACAGTCACAAGTAACAAATAGTATATTAGTGGAATCCACAGAAACATTATCTTAATCTGCAGCTCCTCACTAATTTTATTTAGGAAGGCTACCACATTCTCCACTATGACAGATGCCCGTTGACAGAATAAACCTCAATGTATCACAATCTGAGCAGAATGGAAATGTAGAATCATGTGGGACAGGGACTCCACTCCTCCCAGCTCATAGGAGCCATTAAGCTAGTAGTGTATCAAGAACAGATCATGGTTTAATAGCAATTTCTACTGTGAGATTTAGTACTTGTACAAGTCTGATGATTCACCAGCTGAGACACCAAGGTGAAACTGAAGTTGAGTTCTGCTATGTCATATGGAAACTCGAATGTAGGATCCACCATTCAAGCATGTCACTTGGTTCTTTCTCATTTCAGAAAACAAATTACAGTATAAGCTCCCTGCTGCTTATTTATTCTGATTGCAATCTTTCCTGTGTTCTGCAACTTACAGTTAACTTCCATAAATGGTCTAGTTAAAAGCCAAGAATCAAATGCATCTAAAAGGGCACAAAGATCAGTGCTTCAAAAGCCTAGGAAGATCCGCTCTGCTCAGTACATGCCTAACTAATTTTACAAGGACAGCCAGAAGGGCCTCTAAGGAAGGTCTTTGTGCAGATTCATATGGACAACACACCTGAATAATGCATCATAGTGCTCAGTTCAGTTTTTCTACCTTTTCACAAAGAAATCATGTGCATGATAGGCTGTTCAGTGGCCCATCTGAGAAAGCAGGGCCTGTTTCTTTTTCTGTACTTGGACGATATCCTTATCAAGGATTCGCCCAGGGAATGGACAGAGAACAGTGTCCAGAGAACGCTGGCCTGTCTTCAGCAGTATGGTTTTGTCATCAACTGTGTAAAGAGTCTGTTGATCCCCTCCCACAGGTTGGAACACCTGGGGATCCTGTTCGACACCAAGTTTCAGGGCATCCCTGTCCAGAGAACGGCAGATTCGCCTCTTGGACACCTTGAGAGCGGTCAGGGCAGCCACACAGGTGAATGTCATGACACTCGCTTGCCTGATGGGAATGTTTGTCTCTGCATTCCGTCTGGTGAGCTGGGCACAGTTCCATGCCAGGAAGCTACAGTCCTTCCTCTTGCCCTTCCTGCACCTGATAGAAAGATCCACAGGTAGGTTCTAGTCTCTCACAGCCTGGTAATGAGTCTGAAGTGGTGGAGCTCCCCATCGCATTTGAGCAAAGGGGTGAGCCTACGGGACACCCCTCAAGTCATCTTGGTAACAGATGCCAGCTTGACAGGGTGGGGAGCGCACCTGGAGGGCAGGTTGATGCAGGGCCGATGGTCACCTCTGGAGTCTGGACAAACGGGTCTTGGTCAGGACAGATAATGTCTCAGCCAAGGCCTGTCTCAGTCACCAGGGACGGACGAGGTCTCAGGCTCTCAATGCAGAGGCAGAGAGTATTTTCAGGGGGGCAGAAGAGAATGTGTTGTCAATCTCGGCTCAGCATTTGGCGGGGGTTGACAACACTGTGGCAGACTGGCTCAGTCACCAAAAGCTCATGGATTCAGAGTGGCAACTGAATCCACAGGTGTTCAGACAGATTGTAAGAAGGTTCAGAAGGCCAAGAGTGGACCTGTTCGCAACTGCACAAAATGCGCAGTTAGACAGGTCTTCTCGAGGGTACAGGAGCCAGGGGCAGAGGAAGTAGATGCACTGTCCTCCCCATGGCCAAAGGAGCTAGTGTATGCTAGTGAAGTGGCTGTGTTACCGCAGGTGCTGAGAAAGATTCAACTGTTCAAGGCAGAGGTAATCCTGGAGGCTCCCTTTTGACCTTGGAGACCTTGGTTTCTGGAGTTGATCAACTCAGCCACTTGGGAACCTTGGGAGATTCCTCATTGTCCAGATCTGTTGTCCCAGGGCCCTCTTCTGCACTCCTAGGCCCACAGATTCTGGTTAACAGTCTGGACGTTGAAAGGTTAAAGCTAAGGAGCTTGGGACTTTCTTCTAAGGTGGCCACTACCATTCTGGCATCACGTAGACCTTCTACGAAGAAGGTATACAGGTCGACATGGAAGGTCTTTAGGAGATGGTGCCAGTCCAGGAGGGTCTCTCCGCTGGCAGCTCGGGTAGAAACGGTTTTAGATTTTCTGCAGGATGGATTAGAAAAGGGTCTCACTACACTACAAGCACATCAAAGAGACAGGTTGCTACTATCCAGGGGACCCTGGGAGCAGCTGGGGATGTGCATTTTTCTACTGACCCACTGATTAAGCGTTTCCTTAAGGGCGTGGCTTACATTAATCCACCTCCAGTCAAAAGGGTACCTATCTGGGGTCTTCACACTGTCCTTTCTGCTCTCACTGCCCCTACGTTTGAGCCAATGGCTACTAGGGGAGGACTATGGGTCGTAGAGTGTCTTCTGTCATACTTTCAAAATGTCATGGCCTATGAGGCTAAGGGAATGACACCACCTGAAGGTATCCTGGTGCATTTGGTTAGGAGCGCAGCCACTTCTGCAGCATTTGATGGGGTAGCCTCACTGGCAGAAATCTGTAGGGCCACCACGTGGTCACCACCACACACATTTATAAGACATAAGGTTGGTATGGCAGCTTCTGCTGAAGCATCATTGGGATGCAGTTCTGCAAAGGGTTGTGGAACATGAGCACTCTTGATGGATCACCCACCCATTTCTGAGGAATGTCCCTCCACCACCAGGGAAAACAGGAGTTTTCTTACCTTTGGTAACTCTTGCTCCTGGTGGAGGTAGGGACATCTGCCCACCTGTTTTGTAAATTTGGCTGTTTTTCAATCCATCTGGGCTCATCTCGTATTCCACAACTAGTATTCAGGTCACGAGAGGGTGATTGTCTGGAACAATCACCCCCCTCTTCCCTATTATGTGTGTAACAGATTTCAGCAGCTGCTAATGGTTGCATATCCAGCCACATGACCACGAAAGCTTGTCCTCGGACAAAACGTTGGTCATGACTAGACCATTCGGTCATGGGAAAACTTTTTATGGATGGCATAGTTTTTTTTTTTATATCTGATGTTTCTGATTCGCTGTGGAGCTTGTTTGGAGTAATGGTTCCTGCGCACGGGGAACCATTACTGTGCCTGCCCTTTTTTGCTGACCTGCCTATCGAAAAAGTGACGGGGGTGTGTGTAACCCATTCCTGAGGAATGTCCCTGCCTCCACCAGGAACAAGAGTTACCAAAAGAAAACTCCTGTTTTTCTTCTGGGGGGGGGCAGAGTCCCCCCAGCAGAGTCAAGTTAAGCATTTTCCTAAGCTTTGACATGCTGAGCCCAAACAGTTTGCCATCACTGGGTTAGGGATTAGGCTGCAAGTTGCTTCAAGTACTCTGGATTTCAGTTTTAGTCTTACTCTCAAACTCCAGGAATAAAAGGCTGGGGCTAGGAGAGCAAGTTCATTTGAGAGCCTCTGCCATGTGCTTAACCCAAGCCATCAGGCAAAAGCATTCTCTGGTCATGAGATCACTAGACTTGCCTTTTCTAAACCAGACTGCTATTCTCTGAAAAAGGCTTCCCTATCCCAAACAGCACTGACCGTTCCATTGCACTGCCACTTCATTCTTCACCCAATCTAGGCACAAGGACACTCTGGGCAGTCACATCTATTGCCCAGCATCCCAGCAGGCTTAGCAACAGGATGTCTGGGCAGGTCCTTGTTCTCCATCCTTGAATGTCTGGAATGTCCTTGTTCCCAGATCCAATGGAGAACCAAGCAGCAGCTAAACAGTATGTGCTGCTCTAGACAACCGAGTGTTTGTCTCATTTATTGCTAGTCAATTGCCTTGAATACCTCTTAAAGGAAAAAGGGCAGGATGTATCTAAATACTCAAATGAAAAGCTGCATTTGGATGATATGGTCTATGTACCCAACTACACGAGAGCCTCCTTTCCTCAGTGTCCCACTGTGCTTTTTGCAACTGACAGTTGCTGCTCCTACTGAATAGTGTTAAATCAAATTTGAGTAGATATTGTTCATATGACTTCCCCATTTTCTTATAAAATGGAACTTTGTTCCCTCTTAAAAAGCCAGCAAACAAAACAAGATTAAGACATTTTATTAATATCTAAATCTTACACAAGTTTAATGACAGAAGTTTGAATACTTTATAGTTGCACATATCTTCAGGGCCAGCTTATCAAAGCCTGTGGAAGAGAGGAAAAAGTCAAACTAGTGTACTGGTGCTATGAAAAGCATAGCAAGTCTTGGAAGAGGAACAATTCAGATCTAAGATTTTCCATCACATTTCAGCGAGAGAGTTCAAGGTTGGTTATCATCATGTATCCACTCCCACAAAATAGCATAGCATTTGATATAAAAGAATGATACCTACCCTTAAAATCACTCAATTCATCCTGTTAGATAGAAGACAAGACAGGTATTAGAACACAAAAGCAGAAAATGTGTGTAATCCTAGAAATCCCTAGATAAGAATGGAGTCGGACCGCTACAACTTAAGAATTTGTTTGGCAGTAGTCCCGTTTTCATCTTCACCCAAGTCACTTTTAAAACTATTTGAATTTGTACCCTCACAGAAGCAGGCTGTTTTGAATAAGACTGTTACTCAATGTGTTCCCAGCTTATTTCTCAATAAATGCTTATATTCAAGATGAAATGCTAAATAAGAAATGTTACAATAAAACTATTTCTGTAAGATTTTGTGAAACGTAGGTAGCTTTTCCACCATCACCCCTGCCTTCAATTCGTCTTATTTTTCACATTTTATATTATCCATTCTCCAAGGAGCTCAGGGTACTGTACATAGTTCCTTCTCTCCTTTAGTCCTAACAACCCTATGAGATAGGTGAGACAGAGATAGTGAATGGCCCAAGGTCATCCAGGAAGCTGAGTGGGGATTTGAACCTGGATCTTCCAGATAATTATCTTAAGTAATCTATACTTAAGATTGTACAGAAAATACAGCAATTCCAATAGCTACAAGTCTGTCAAGCTCTCAGACATAGAGCATTTTAATGCAACCCACTTAGCTGTCTGAAGAGCTTAAACAATCAATCACTAGTATTTATATACCGCTTTTCAACACAAAGTTCACAATGGCCAGATACATCAGATAGGAGCGAAAGACAAGACAGTTCAACACTGTTCCATCTGCTGAACTATGTTATCATCATTGTATCTGCTTGCATTTGAACAGTTTTTCCCACCTTCCTTACGCTCTTTACAGCTTCCAAAAGAGATAAGAAGTGTGGCTGCAGCTGTTGAGATAAGCTGGCCTTTCAAAGGTTCTTGCATACTTTAACTGCCAAGTCCATTCCATCTGTGCCACAATACAATTCTAGCACTTCTCCAGTATTAGAAAAGGCTAGTTTTTCAGTCTTCAATGAACTCAATTGATACTGAGGAACATTTGCTGTTTTTGGAGCAGCCACATACAGCACTTACCTCAGGCAGACAGAAAATAACTTCATCCACAGCATCTGCCAGATTAAATCTGAAAAAAATGATCTTATTATAAACAAGTTTCCACAGAGGTTAGGTACACCAGGAGGCTGCTCTGTACTGTTTCAGTGACAAGTTCTCTTCACTTCCTTTCTGAGAGATTCCCATTGTTTTAATAAAATTTCATCATTAACAGTACAATGTACGTGTGCCCATTTTGTTATTTGTCTGATGTCTTAATTCAGTGGTTCTCCAATGTTTAGTACTGGGACCACTTTGTAGAAAGACAATTTGTCTGGGACCCACTTCAAGTGATGTCATGACCAGAAGTGCCTTCATTGCAACACCAGAGTTGGCTGCGTTCCCCAAGAATGCTGCAGTAAGTTGGGTTATTTCTCAGCCATTTTCCAAGAGCAAAGTGAATCAGAAAAAAGCCTATTAACCACCTTGAGTCCTCCCCCTTTTCAGCATCCCATATTTTCTATGGCTGCCCTAGGTACTATACAACCCACCTACTGGGTCCTGACCCACAGTTTGAGAAACAGTATCTTAATGCAGTGGGAAACATGTAGCGTAAGTGGCGAATACAGTTCTCAAGTCTTGTGCGGAACCTCTGAAAGACAATTACAAAGGGAGGACACACACACAATCTTGGTATACCCTTATCTCAATAGTACAATGCCAAGAACCCTTGATAGCAGCACACATCCTTCTAAGAGTGCCTCACTTGACCACATTCAAGTATCTTAAAAAAAAAAAAAACTTACTACAGCTGTGATGTATAGATCATTCTTTTCATTTTCCACTGTGCCTGAAAAGTGAAGTCCCACAGTTATGTATCACCTCATTTAATACATCAATATTAAGCTATGATTTTTCATAAGCAACACAGGTTTCAAGTACACATTTGAATAAACAAAACATATTGCTAGCTCTGCATTTTCATGCCAGTTGACCTAGCAACTATCAGAATTTATCATCCTGTCTAAATCAATCTCTTACAGTGCCCCTGCAAACACATTTAAATATCAATGAATCAGTCATACACTTGTTTTTCAAAAAGCCTCAGTTGACTTGTTTTCAGAAACCTGTTCTGTCCACTACTCTTAAAACATCATTGGCTTTTTTCCCTCTACTATGGGCTTAGCCCAGTCCTTATTTTTGATTATCTATGGTGCATGGGAAGCAAGGAGAAATACAGTCAGGCATACAAAACTGCTATATACCAAGTCACGCAGCTGATTGAGGGCCCAATCCTATTCAACTTTCTGGTGCTGATGCAGCTGCAATGCAGCCCTGAGGCAAGTGAAAATGTTCCCTTACCTTGAGGCCTCCCTGACTCCCCCTCCACTACAGAATGCAACACACGCGCGCACACACAGGTCAGCGACATCAGGGCTGGAAAATTGGATGGGACTTGACCCTTAGCCCAGTATTGGTTAGCACAACTGCCAATAGCGCTCTGGAGTGTAAGGGTCTCTACAAGCCCTGTTACCAAATTTTAACTCAAGGTGTCAGTGTCAGAACCTGAAGCCTTCTAAATGCATACTTCATTACTGAACTATGGCCACTCCCCACAAATCTAGAAACATTCCATCCAAGCATGTGCAATTTTTAAAATGTTGACTTCTAATCAAAAGATCACAGTAATATACTAACCTCTCTTGACTGACGAATGACTACTGAATACTCCTTTTGATACTGAAAAAAACAATGCAATAATATAGCTTATATAACACTGCAAAGCTTTGTACAGCTTGAAAATTTATTGCACCATTAACAAAACAATTGTGTTGCCTGAACTGTCAGGAAACATTTCCTTCTGGGAACTTCCCAAAGTGAAAAAGGATCTTGGCCAGAACTGGGTGTCAAATCAATTACCAGTAGTACACCCAACCCTAATCTTGACACTAGAGCACTTATGGTCCATTAGTACCATTCCTCACAAATACAAGTGATTGAACTTGAGAGCACTTGCCTAAAGCATTGCAACTTCTGAACAGTGTAACCTCAGTTAAGTGGAACGGAATTCTGTTGATATCACAGGAACTCATCTGGCAGAATCTAGTTTCATCATTGGTTACAAGCATGTTCCAACTAGCTCTAAGCAATTCCTGTGAGATAATTAATTCAAAATAAATTTTACCTCAGGCTAGTAACTTCATGGTCAGAACCTAATTAAAGAGACAAAAGATTAGTTTCCTCATTTACTTGCACAGAATTAATTAGAAGTAGTGCTACAATAAATGCTGGCATACAGGGTTTTTCAGTAAAATTAATCCACATTTTTATTTCGGATCAGACATTAAGCATCATTTTGAACCCTGCTGGTTTTAGCCTAGGCTGTTAGGAAGAAGCAGGATTGTAATCTTAAAACTTAAGCAATCCAAGGGGAAAAAATTAAAGACGTATTGCCACACAAAAACCTAGAGGCATATATCTCCCCGCACCATGTCAAGTTGAATGAACATCTCCCATTTCCTCCCCTTTCAGGCACTGACTTTTAGGATCTTTTCCAACAAGGACCATTATAGGCTACTGAAGCATACCATTCTGCATGATGTAGATTAGATATTTGATTACTTCAGTTTAAATCTTTAAAACTATCTCAGCTGGAAGGTACAGCAAGGAATCATTTGGCATCTATGCTAATCTATTTTTATCACCAACATCACTCCTATAGTATCTAAAGTATCTTATAGTGACTTACCAGGAGCAGCATAACTCTAACCTCATAACTCTTCAAGTCATTGTAAGTCCTAAAAGGAACAGAGATTAGAGACAGTCCAGAAAAAAGTCAGCCAAAAAGTCAGACAAGGAAAAAGCAAGCAGATGCCATGTATCAGGTAGAGCTAATTACAGACCCCCATCAGTTTAAGTCGGTTGTATTGGCTTCTCATCATGCTGGCTGCTTGCTCTGTCTGCTTTGCCTGTGGCCTGCACTAAGCAAAAAGCACTTAAGCCAGCTTTCTCACTAGCAAGTAAAACAATACCAGTTTTATAAACACCAGTTTTATAAACACCAGTTTTATAA
Organism: Lerista edwardsae; assembly: GCA_029204185.1. Lineage (NCBI taxonomy): Eukaryota > Metazoa > Chordata > Lepidosauria > Squamata > Scincidae > Lerista > Lerista edwardsae. The sequence goes on along the minus strand of JAJKFI010000126.1, from coordinate 2,204,586 downwards.
ACACCTGCCCTTTGCAGGCAGCATCCTGCTTTCTCTCCACCTGTTTCTCATCCCAATTCCCCCTCCAATCCAAGCAGCTTGCTTGAAGCTGAGGAGGCTTCACCAGCTCTGGCAATGCAGGGCTTTTTGGATGTGTTCAGCAGCCCCCATTTCTGGCCTCCCCCAGAGACCTGTTTAAAATAGTCTTTCCTGGCAGTATAGGGCAAGGCAGCACCTTAAAAGCAACTTGTGGGGGGTTATAGGCCTGCAGTCCGCCTTGCTCCTCCAGAGGTCTAGGGCTTTGCTCTGCCCACCATGCGTCTCAATGCAATTACCATATTAATCCATGTATAAGTTGATTTCACGTTTTCTGGGGCAATTTAAAAGCATAAAGTTTTCAACATACGAAAGTATATGTGACACTTCCAAACCCAAAACATTTTATAAGACTTTATAGTGGTATTCCATAGCATGCCGTTGTCTTATTTTAAAGATATACTGTCAATTGCATTACAATGTCAATTACACTGTATAAAACTGTGTCCCTCACAGGTTAGTACTGTGCTCCTCTGAGGTCTGCTCCCTAGGCCACTGCCTAGTTGGCCTATTGATAGCTACAAAGTTTATCTTTAGGAGGAGCTAGCCATATGAATGCTCAAAACAATCCAATGCTGTTCAACTGTGCCAGGTTTGGATTACTTCCAAGAGGCAATATGAACCCTTTCTCCCAGCACTTCTGCAGAGGTATTAGTTAAGGAATAGAGGGAAAGACTGCATAGTTCATTAACATTTACAGTTCCCAGCAAAGTTAATGGAATTCTTATCCCAGAGGACCGAGTAACAAAATACAAGGGTCATCTCTGGCCTAAACAGACACCTATAGTCCTTTCCCTCCATATACAAATTTGCATATCCCAAGGACTGCAATCTCTTGTGTTTCCCCATTCTGTTATCAGCCTTTTCTCTTTTTTTAAGAGTTCCACAGCCTCATCTCATAATTCAGTTATTATGCTACTATTACAGCTAAGATGAACTTCCTGAAAATCCTCCTGTACATTCACACACACCTCTTCTTGCCTCAGAACATATCAATCCAAATTCTTAAGATCTGCATAGTGGAGTCCTGAAGACCTGTAAAGAGAGCTACTATTAGTTTTGCACAGAATGTTAGCATATTTTTAGCTACAATGGTCCACTGTATCAGTGTAAAGTCTGATTATCCTCATTTGGATCAGTGACCTGATTCATCATCATGTACAGTATAGCAGGTTTATTTCTCCCAAGTTAAGAATGGCATCCTTTTCAACAAGTACCAGCACAGAAGTTCTAGCTCTTATGCAAGTATTTGATATCAAAACATTTGCTTTCAATAGCTTTGTCGTTTCTGGACAAAAATCCTCCAACAAAACCCAAAATTGAAAATGAGTGCCAACACCCAAACATATACACAAGCCCTATCTACAAGCTAATGTGGATATGTTGTCTCCAAATAACACAAATGCTTTTTGTTTGATGTTATGGTCCAAGATTTCTCATTAGATTTAGGCAAGCTCTCATTTGTTCCATTCCAGGAAGCCCCAATGGATAGAGAAACCTATGGGTTTTGGAAAGGCCTTAAACCTTGGGAGGCAAGGGAGTTGTGGGCTGCAGGATGACTGTTAGATTAAAAAAGCTACTTCCAGTTCTGCCCCAACTACCTCCAGATAAAGAGTAGTTGTACAGTACAGCCAGTCCACATTAACCATGCAAAATACAGTAACACAGTAAATTCAAAATACATAGTAAAACTGTATGTATAGCCTGAAAGGCTACTTTCCTAGGAAGCAAAATTAAATTATTTCTACGATGCATTGATGAAATGCTTCCAAGATTTACAACTTAAGTTCTCAGTACTGATAAAACCTGTGCTAAGTTGCCTATCACTCAAGATGGTCATCCCCAAAGCAATGGAAGTCTCTGTGCATCTGATTGAAGCATGACTCAACATCAGTACCAGTGTGGAACATTTAGTATCTTCAAGCCTCTTTTCTACCACCCCACCATGAGCATTTTCAACTCATTGCAACATACCTATTCAATGATTCAAGACCAGTCCATGTCAGCAAACCTGTAAGTCAAGTTAATACTGTTAGAAAATATATTGAGACCTTAATAAAAATGTTTTTCCCCTCTGAATTATTTCAAACTAAATCTCAACTGAACCTGCACTTTGTATAAGGCATTAATGAGAAAAAATATGAATAGGAAGTTAAATGCTATTCTTCATGCCTGCTATATTTATTTAAAAAAAAAAGTATCTATACTCAGTAGATATTTAATATTTTCCAACTACATAGAAAATCTCCTTAGATCAGGGGTGGTCACACTTGCTTAGCACAAGAGCTATATACTGAACAATAAACCTTAAATGTTTGAAAGCCACAATATTTAAGAAGCACTTGAATTCTTCAATACATTTACTCACTATGATCATTAATCTTATGCTTTGATCTAGTGGACATTTCTACCCAATAAGTAATCAAAGCTTGAAAATTAAATGCTTACCCTTTATACTGTGATCAAAAAGGAGCTTAGCCAACATATTTCTGAGAGCAGCTTGTTATATGTTGAAGAATTACATGTGGCTCAGGAGCAAGTTGGCCACCCCGGCTTAGACAAAAAAACTTGTACAAAGGAGTACAGGCGCATTCTAAATCTAAATCAAGAGCTGTCATTTTTATGAACAAGGAACACTTTGATAACTGGCAGTCATGAAGCCAGTTTAATGACCCAACTGAAAAACCCAACAAGGCTGCATCAGGTAGGAGCAAAAGACATTCAAAATCATCACAGATTATCTGCTGAACTATGCAGTCATCATATGCAGCCTCCATTGGCCATGGACTATCACCTACCACAATGCAGCAAGCCAAGGGGAGCTGCAAGCTCACTCCCCTAGCCCAAAGAGGAAGAGGCGTGACAAGCATGTGAGCACCAAGCTCCCTTAGGCTTGTTCATTCAGCACACTAAACCAGTGGTATTCAAACTTTTTAGACCAGGACCCACTTTTTAGAATGGCCCACTTTTTCTTGTCGGGACCCACCAGAAGTGAAGCCATTAACCTAGAAGTGATGTTGCGGCAGGAAGTAACATCAAACAGGTAGTGCTGTCATTGTCACATAATAAAATGACACTCCTGAAATGCAAATTGGCATTCTTGGATTGCAGCAATTGTACAACCATGAAACATCCCTGACAGAAAGCCAAATTGGGACAAAATATTATGTAATACTGAACTAAAAATATTTTTAAAAACCCTCACTTGAAAATTTAAACTGTGAACACACATAAAAGGAATATAGCAAGAGTAAGGTCTGCAATTTCCAAGATGGCTGCTCCCAGCTTTCCACAACCCACCTGACATCAGGTCCCAACCCAGTTTGAATAACAATGATTCAAACACTAAACAATGATTTAGCAGTGGTTCCCAAACTGTGGGTTGGGACCCACCAGTGGGTCATGAGCCAATTTCAAGTGTGTTGCAAAGCATCTAGAGCAGCCATATTGAAAACAAGATTGGTTGCTGGAAAGAGGGAGGGTTGTGTGGTTTTTTTTTCCCTGTGTCAAGGTAGTAAATAGCTTTTTTTCTTTCTGATTTACTGTGCTATTGGAAAATTACTGAAAAATAACCCAACTTATTGCTGCAGTATCAGGAAATCAGGCTCTGGTGTCACAATGATGGCATTTCCAGTGGGTCCCGGACGGACTGTCATTCTAAAAAGTGGGTCCGTGTTAAAAAGTTTGAGAACCACTGATTTAGCACATCTGAATTGTCCCATAATCTCTTTTATGGAACACTTACCAAGAGTTCTTCCTTCCAAAAGAACTGCACCATTTCTGAAGCCCTATAAGGAAAACAGCAGCAGTTATAAAGCCTGTTTAGAAGAAGTCTGAAGATACCATTTAAGAATACTATACGTGCCTCAGTTTGAAATAAGGTGGTTAAGCATTCTCATCATTTTCTGATCAAGAGTAGCAAATAAGTGTCATCATTGTGGCACAATGCAAGAACAATGTAAGCAAGACATCCAATGTTTTTAGAGAGCCTAAGCCATTTTGTTACCTATGTACAATTATGAAGTTACCTTTGCAAGTGCCCCTTGATCTTCTGAGCCAATCGTTTTCTTCTTGCTGTTTGAACCTCCAAGTTCCCCAATACAACAGGTCTTGCTACCCATAAGCAATCATGGATTATACAGTACATGATCCAAAGCAGCCACGAGGATTTCCTCCACATAAAGCACCCTGTTCTGATGACACAGAAGAACAAATTGATTCTCCCATTATACCCAAATTAGTGTGCCTCCCTGATTGTTACTTCCTCCCTCTCTCTTCCCCCCCTTGGGAGAATCAGACTTGCTCAGGGATCCCTACACTTAAGGATTCTGCAGTCAAGCAGTTCTCAGTTTGAACATATATCTTTTTAAAGTTGTGTATGGTTGGGTGCGGTGAAGAAACATCCAAACATTCTGTAAAATCACAAACCCAAGTTCTCTTGAAACACTACAAATAAACTATATTGGATTCCAGAAAAATATTAAAACAAGCAATTTTTATAAGCTTTATATTTCTAACTTTAGAATTGCAGTAAGTAACCTTAAGATTTCTGAGGGGCAGTAGGAAAATCTTCCTTGAGGAACTTGTATAATTATTTCCTTCAATCCACAGATCCTGCACGCAGCAGGCCTACACTCTTTTCTATAGGTCAAACTGAAAGTGGGGGAAAGGAGAAAGAGGTGAGAAGACCACAGATATCCTGCTCAGAGATGTTGGAACTCATCATACTCTCAGATGTCCCTACCAACATCATTTCTCATCATGTGCAGGTTCAGAAAAGACAAGTTCTACATTAGTCAAGCTACAATGAGAGACTATTCTCCACAGAGCTGTGATATTCCCTGAGGAAGGCAGCCCACTACTGCAACTCACATCCCAAAGAGTTGTAACAAGCACTTTCCTCATGAAATAGCTATACTGCAAACAGAATAATTCCTTCTGATAAGCCACTCAGTCAGACAAGCAGCAATCATTTTTGGAAAGAAAATAGGTCTGCCCCAAAATGGGATGGGAATTTCAGCAAGACTTTCTAGCTTGTACAGATTATACTTGACACTATGGCAAGTGGTACTTGGCCACACAGATTATTCTACATGTATGTGTGTGAAATGCCACTCTTACCACAGCGGTTGCATGGCGCTACTCTATTTACTCCAATGCCACAAGATGTTAAGATTGCTGGGGCAGGAATAAGTCACAGCAACCTGCGCCCTACCCTTCAGAACAAGACAGCTTGGGTAAGGAGAACACAAGCAAATGCCAAGAGGCAGAGGGACTGGAAAGGAACTCAAGTTCTGCTGGAGCAGGCCAAAGGCTTCTCCCATGCAGCAACAATGACTATACCATAAGCAGCCAACTCCTTCACATGGTTAATGGAAAATGGTAGTGGCAACAACAAAAAAGGAAAGCCTTCGATGCTTTTTATTCGTTTACAATTTAAAAGAGTGCCCAAAAGTCCAACAAGAACTTGTGACTTTGAAGGCCTAAAAAAATGCTAAGGATTTCAGCTAGAAAGGGAAAAAGGAAAGGGCAGGGATGAGAAAAAAGGTTCAGGCAGCTAGTGTATGGAAAGGAGGATTAATTGTCATTGCCCCAGATGCTATATGGAGACCAGTACTTTAGGAGACCAGAGCATGTATCTTTCCCTTTCATTTTCCCAAAGGCTGAACTACCATCCCACTCCACTATGCCATTAAGACTAGGGCTAGGATGTCATTGCAGGCCCCACAAATCCTTACACCTTGGGCACATTGCTGACAGGGTGCTTGAAGTCCAACTCCTTCCAAGAACAAAAGCAGGCGCCAGTAACAAATACCTTGCAATCCTAAAAAAAAAAATCTTTCACTGACCACACTAGATGCCCAAGGGAGCCCAAAGTAAAATCATAATACTGTACTTCCATGCAGCTGCCTCAGTTTGAACATCTGCAAGCAGTGATGGAGCCTCTGCAAGCCTCCATTTTCAAGGGTGATGATAAACAACTAAAGATTACTGAAGGGCAGGCACTGCCGCTTAAATAAGAAGTTGCTTAAGGCGGAGGCAGACCATAGGTCCATTTAATGGCATACTTATCTACGCCAGGGATTCTGAACTGAGGGTATCCATATCCCTTGGGTTTTAAGGGACTCACATTTTAAGTGTTAATCTCAACTGTCACCATTATCAATTCAAGTTGAGGCAGTAAGGCTGCTAACCCCAAGTACTACTCTCTTTTGAAATCATAAGATCCCAAATAGGACTGGCAATTATTTCAACTGTCTGGCAAAGGGTATATGGGGCCATGTTGAGCAATCCAATGGGGATCTGTAATCTGAAAAGGTTAAAAATCCTTTCTCTAAATTAACAGTGGGTTTCAGAGTGGCTACTTTTACTTAAATGTGCCTTATGATCATCAACACTTTCACACCAATCACAATCCTGCCTCAACAAATCCGAATCCCACTTTAATGCAATCCCAAGTCTACTACAAAGGGAGGCTTTTCATCATCTCTTAAAATGTAGTATAAATTGCAGTTCTGTTGAAGTCCGAAATTTGTACATGTCCGCAATTTTATTTTATTTCTCCAATATGGACACTTTAATGATCAACACTTTTATGAGTCATGCTTTTTAAGCAACTGAAAAGCTACTGCCCGAGTTCCCTCACCTATGCTACGAAGCTTGCAACCTAAAAACAAAAAATACAGCCTACGCTGCATTAGATAACTATCGTCCCAAGAGTCTGAGACTAAACTCCCACCCAAGGCACGAGAAAAACGGCCCTCGACAATCCGCTTCCATCCAGCTTCACCTCAAACCATCCGTCGATGAAAACATATTCTATCGTTTCTGCCCTTATCATAAACATCGACTAAAGCAGTATTGATTGGCAAAACAGTCCCCCCTCAGCCACGCTTTAAGTACATAACTCACCATCACTAACAACAGTACTTAATCCCTCACACGAAGCAGCCAAGAAAGAAAGAAGAAGGCGGAGTCATTCCTATATATCGACGCCTGGCCCCCGTAATGACGCACGACTCTATTTAAATATCCCCGCCCCTTCCCTTAGTGGAAAAGTAGTCGTCGTCCCCACCCATAGAGGTAAGATGACAGGAGGGGACATGACATCATTTTCTTGAAGTCATGGGCATACAAATATGGCTGACAGATCTTTCCCGCCAAGGAGGAGGATTGCCGCGAATTCACGAATAAAAATCTCCCTGGACGCGTGTAAAAGTTAATCTCAACGTCTTTAAACATGCCTGCGTGTTCTGCATACAGGTGTGCGAATCGCTGTACGAAAAATGGGACTTAATTTCTATGGAAAGATTCATGTATTCTCATTACATCGGTTCAATAAAACTACAATTCAGTGTGCATTATTTTTGAAGCTGTGTAATTTCTTGTTGTTCCTAGCAGTCTTATTCACCATTTTCTGACACCCACTGCTAATGGTCTAGAAGGAAAAAAATATATATTTCCCCCTCCTTTTTCCCCCCTTCCCGTTTACACTTTTTTCCCACCTTCCATTTTCTACTGTAATATTTTCGAAATTCTGAACATTAACAGAATTTGTTTTTGAGGGGGGGGGGAGTGTAGAAGTTTTCAAAAATACTCTTAATAGTCTAGAAGTAAAGAAGTAAAGTACTCTCATATTGACAACTACTTGTGTTATGAAGAGATTTTAATGTAATTTTCCTACTGTAATACTTATGAAATTCTGAACATTAACAGACATTTTTTTTATGGGGCATGGCCGTTTTATTTTTGCTTGTGTGGATTTCAAAAAAATGAGTCTGTCAAAACAGTGCAATCCGAGTTTAAATAGACAGCAAGTGGCATTTCGTCCGGTATGTTCAGTAATATAATTATGCGGAATTTAACCTTGTAAGTGCATATTAAATCATAATAATGTTACCAATAATGTTTCTACACGGTCACACGTTTTTATTTTCGTGAGTTTTTATTTCAGGAGTAAACTATTCAGTCCTAAACAGTACGAGCAAAGCAATCTAAAATGCTTGGAATAAGGATTGTTTTGAGCGTGCCAACATGGCTGCTAAACCCGCCCCCTGGCCTCATTTGGCTGCTATCTCTTCTTAAGGCATGTCCTCTCCTGTCATCTAACCTTCTTGTCCCCACCTTAGTCTTTTCTCCTCGCACACGCGCATGGGCGGTGTTGAAACGCAAGTTCTGCCCTCTTCTCCCTATGGCGGGCTCATTCCTGTAGGTGTGGCCATCTGACGCGAAAATCCTTTTGCGACCGCCGGGGGAGAAGCTAGTCAATAAGGGGGATGAGGGGGGGAATTCTTCCGGGGTGTGGTTCGTTCTGGGGGTTGCGCTTCCGGAAGGGTGTTCGGGCTCGTCCCACCCCCCCCTGGAGGTACGTAGACGGTATATTTCGGTCCCCTCGGGAAAAGGAAGAAGGTTTACAGAGCTGTCATCTCATTTCTTTCCCCCCCTTCCTTCTCGCGGGTGAACCCGAAGAGAGCTTCTCTGTGATGGCCCAAAGTGCCCCCTGAGAGAGGAGGGTTCACCTAGTCCCCAGTTTCTAGTCTCATTTCCCGCCCCTGGACATAGCAACGGAGGCTGCCCCTTCCCAAGATATTTCAGTGTGAGATGTTTCTTTTCCCTTCTCCATTCTCATCCTTCCGCCTCCAGTATCTTCCCCTCCCTCGAACTAACTGAAGATTGTTCTTTTATTCCCTGGGTACACGTTGCCCCTTGTAAACAATGTGTTCATATTTCCTGTTTCTTTTAATAACTTTGTTTCAGTTTACAGCTGTCTTTATATAATGCTTTTTGAAGTACAAAGTGATCGTACTCTGTTAGGTATAAGATGCTTCAAGTGTTCCGTATTAGGGAAAGTGTTGGATTATTATTACTGTATTATTCCTTTTAAGCGGGGAAGCATTTATGACCAGGAGGAAGAATGACGCTTGAGACCTAGAATCTCGGGAGGGGTTTTAAATACTGCTGTTCAACCTGCTCATTTGCAGGTTTACTTAGAAGCAAAGCTCAGTGGCACTTGCTGCCAAATTCCCTGCCGGGCCACCACAAGGGCCCTAATGCCCACACTAGGCTAACTAGTTTCCCCACAGAGCAGCCTCAGAGATAGGCAAGGGGTTTATTCACCTACTGGGCCTCCTCTCTTCCATCAGCTTTGTTTGGGATCACCAGCCGGTGATCCAGACTACCCTCATCACTGACTTAGCTCCAAACTACTCTAAGTCTAGCACCAACAAACAATAGGCAGTCACCTTGCCCAAGCCATAACTGCCTCCTCCGCTTGGTGGCTTCCAGGGCGTGGCAGACATACAACTGTCCCCCACAGTTATTCCTCACAATGAGTTTACCTTAGCCAGTCAGTCCAGCCAGCACACCATCAGTCCAGCAATCCATCTGTCCACCACCTACCTGGTGTCCTCCTCCAGTACTTTCCTGTACCTCCTGCCTCCAACTTTATACTGAGGCCAGCCAATCAGTGGGCAGGCTTTAATTCAGCCTGCAGCTGTGTTCCCGAGGTTTGCAAAGACCTTGGGGGTTAACCCTATAATCCCTAGTTTATCTGAGACAAGGGGCCATTGCTGATACCATTCCCTATCTCCTCGGGGTATCTCCTGCTTTTTCCAGTACAGCATGGGATTACATTCTTCTTTCTGTTGGGGCTGTAATGCTTATGATTGTCTGTAAGCATGGACATAGTCAGAGGCGTTTCTACAGGGATGGCAAAGCTCTAAGTTTTGCAAGAAGCCTTACCCTGTCGTGTAAATCCCTCCTCTCCCTTGCTGCTGTAGCCAGTAAGCAACGCCACGATTGGCTAAAACGGTGCAGGAGAGGAGTAATCTCCACTGCAAGGTAAGGCTTCTTGCAAAACTTAGAGCTTTGCCATCCCTGTAGAAACGCCACTGGACATAGTGGAGGTTTAAAAAATGATGCATGGCATGGAGAAAATGGGTGGAGAGAGAGCTCTTTTATACTACCAAAAGTTGGAGGTGTCCAGTATAATTGATGAGTAGGTTCAAGAAAGACCAAATAAAGTACCTTGTTATGCAATGCATAATTTGTTTCTGGAATTCACTGCCACAAGTTGATGTGCTAGTCACTGGTTTAGGTGGCTTTAAAAGAGGATTGGGTATATTCATGGAAAATAGAGCCGTCAAGAGCCAGGTAGTAAGAGAGATCTCAAAATTCAGAAGCATTATGCCACTGGACATTATGCCACTTACTGGGACAAAAAACAGTAAGGGAGGGCTATTGAAGTCATGCACTGCTGGTGGGCTTTTCAGAAGTACCTGTATAACCATAGTTGGAAACAGGATGCAGAATAATTGATTTGATGCAGCAGGGCACTTCTTCAGGGGTCTGATACTGTTGTATCTAGAATTGGGAGCGGGGAGCCTGAATAGGTGAGAAAAGGATGGAAAAAGAGACCAGAATGAAGAGGGTTGTATTTTTCTGTTTAATTTTTAAAAAATGTTGGATTCTGCTGTATATACTTAAACACTGTAACCAGCTCAGGTCCTCTAGAATTGGATGGGATTGAAAATTCTAATAAATAAAGTGCTTTACATCTTCTATTTTCTCAATCCTGGATCACTATGCATTCCTTAAAAGCTTCTGTCACAAAGATTATGCCTAACCTTTATAGCTAGTTTAAAAATTCCTGGATTGGTGATAGAAGCAAAGCAGCAAGGATAGACATATTTCATTTCTCTGCAGTTCCCAGGTGTATATGCTTAAGATTACTTACTGTGAATTTGCTTCCTGCATACATAGCCTGGGTGGTTGGAGAGACTTATGAGGATTCCCACCACTACCACTTTTCAGTGTGTATTTCTGTGGATCGCTCATTTCAGCCTCTATTCAGTATTATGCAAAAGATGTTGGTAGTTACCCCTGAGCATTTCTCCCTATGATGCCACTGCATCTTGCCAGTTTTTGGATACAATTAAAAGTTGTATTTTGTCTTGATACAACTATATTATTTCCAATCCAGTAATGATGTTAGACATTCTTGTCTCTTGTTTCTTTTTTTCAGGTCACACAATAAATGAATAATCTATGCCATCTTACAAAGAGCATGAAGGATAATATTACCCCATAAATAAGTGTTCAAACTTAGTTGACTTACAGTAATCCCTTGGTATGCATGGGATCTGTTCCTTGATCTGCTGTGGGTACCAAAATCTGAGGATAGTGGGTTCTATGTTAAAAACACTTTTTAAAATTTTTTACGTGTTCCTTAAAAAGCAATCTATAACAGCTGCAGCCACTGCCAGGTCATGCCAGGTCATGACCTGCCAAGGCCCATTCCCCCCTCTGTTGGCCTTGGAACACCTCAAAATGCATTATGGATGTATTTCCCAAATGCTTCTGTGATGTATTCTAGATGCATACTATTTGCAATGTATTCGTAGGTGAGCCAGGGCCGATAAAAGGGATCACTGGCCTTGGCACTACCCAAAAATGGCTTCTAAGAATGCCAGTGACAGCCCTGCAGCCAGCACGGTTTGTGGTGATCATATAAGGAATGCTTTGTTTACTTTAAAAAATATTTTTAAATGGAATGCTTTTAAAAAAGCATTTTGATGTGGCCCAGAAGTGGCTTCTGGGAGCTCCAGAAACTATCTCCCACCTTTTGCCAATGCAATTGGGCCACTGTAATGTTAGCCAATCATTTACCATGGAATCCACCAGAAAAGTGTGCCTTTATCATTCAAGGCGTCCAGTGACTCTGAAAACCCTTTCCACCTATAGGTACTATAATGTGAAGTGCTGAATTAAAGTAAAATATAGCAAAAGGATGCTTCTTTAGTAATAAAAATATAATGTTGAAGTATTTGCAAGCACTGTAATGTCTGAATACTTCTGACATTCTGAATACTTCTAAAGCTTCATGTACAAAATCACAGAAGTGAACCTGACAGATTCTTTCTTTTATACAATGACTGAAGGTATCAGAACCTTAATTGCTTTTGCCTGTGCTTGCTGTTGAAAGGAAGGAAAAAGACAGATGAATACAATTAAGAAATTAAAAGCTTGGGAATGGAAGATGGGAACTTTTCCTCAATGTTTTTGGACCTGACTATACTATTGGTGTATTGCTGACAGAATGTAGGAACAAACACAGTGTACCAAACAGTGTACCAAATTGAAGTGGCAGATGAATAATAGGGTTCTTGACCTCAGACTCTGGTTTTTGCTGCCTATTCACCTCTAATGCTTTTCCTACCCACAGTGCTTTGTCAGCACAAGCCGCTTCCAAATCCATCAGTAACTAAAATAGGGCCCTAAATCTACTCCTGCAATTTTCTGGGATATCATTTCAGGAAGAATCTATTTTCAGAATTAGGATTGCTGGCAATAGATTCATTCAGTCCGGCAAGAATAGAAGAACCAAGTTGTATTGAAGGGGTATGATTTTAGATCAGTCACATTAGAAAACACAAACATCACAACCTTATACTGGTTTACCCACTGTATTGCTTCTGCATAGGTTTGCAGTCTAAGCCAATATCATTTTGCAAGAGATGTAGTCTAAATCATGCTTTCATAATTGCTTTCTTGTGTTAGGTGACCTTCGTAAAGGTGACAAAATGGATAAATGCATTCAGCATCAATGCAATTTTAGAGTTCTCTTTCAGTGTGAAAACAATTTGGGGACACTGACATTATATCCTAGTCTTGGATATAATGTGAAAGGACAGTAAGGAACAAGAATTGCTTTGAGAAAAGATGAGAACTAGTGCAAAATTTGGATTCCCATCCTGAAGAATTTCCAGTTTCACTTTTTTTGGTAGTTTTTCATTTTTCCCATTGTATTCATACAGTGTATAATATCTATGCCTGATGCAATCATAATGAATGAGCAACATGCCCTGCTGTAACGTCTGATCTTAAGTATCTTTAATTCTTGGCTAGGTGGCATTGTACAGGTTGGACCCAAGGAAATCACTTTATCAACTGCACTTTGTCCACTCTAGCGCCAAAACCCGTCTAGTTCTTCCAGCTACTTCAGAGTTCTGCTTATCAGCTGAAAGGATGATCAAAGTCAAATGCTGTATCTCTAGTGCAGTGGTCTTAACCTTTTTTCATGCCATGACCCCAATTACTAAATAAAGTATGAGACTGGAGACCCACAATTGGTACTCCTTCCTGGGATCCTATCTGCACACTCCCTGCCCCCATTGCTACTCATTCACTACCCCATTATGCCCTCCCAGCCCTGTTCACTGTAACCAAATATTAGAGAGCTCAGAAAACATTACCATGAAGTCTGGCACTAGTTCCTAACAACCTGAGCTGGACAGGGATGCAATGTCCTGGTACAGCAGATGCCTTCCTCTTTACCTGGTGGTGCTCTAGTTCAGTGGTCTTCAACCCATTTCATTCCCTACAACTGAGGCTTCATTACCATTGGGGTTCCTCATTGAGCCCTTTTGTAAATTGATCTGAAAAAATGATAATGATTTTGTAGCTGGCTGAAAGCTGCAGAAATAAATGCTTGTTGCCACTTTTACACTCACTATACTGGAGAATTAGACCAAAAATCCTTCCTAGCTTATTTTATAAATTTGTGTCAGTTTAATTGGCCATCATGTGACTAGCATATTGTGATTGACATTTGTTCAACAGCTCCTGTTTTCTTACCCTGTTTCAATATAATAGCCAGACATTGCAAGCCACATACTACAATTTTAACAGCTCTGTTTTTAGAGCCTTTTTCATCACAAATCCTAATGTTTCAGTGCGTGTAGTCTACTAGAAATGAGTTCTGAGCATGCCTCATGGTGTCAGTTGTGCAAGATGTCCTCTTGGGCATCTACCATTCTTCTCAGCAAGACGTTCATAGAAGATGGTTCTGATAGACAGCACAGAATACCTGAAATATTTGTACTTGATGAGGATTTGTTTGTAAACAGATGTAAGGGAAAGGAGAACAGAGGGCCAGAGTTAAAGTTGTGTCTTGTTTGGTAGTTCTTAAAAAGAATACTCAAAGTGCAAATATTTCATTTTCCATTTCAAATATTTCCTATACCATTTCAGCCTGACCCCTCTCCCTTTTTGGGACTCAGGGAGGCTCACAGAATTGAGATAAAAACATTTGCAATACAAAAATTCAATAAAGCTAAGCAGTAGCTATTACAGCAAAATGAGGAATAAACTAATGAAGTGAACTAGAGAAAAGCCTGTGTAAAAAGCCAGTATAAAATACGTACTATAATAATCAAAGTTCTAATTTACTGACTTTTCAGGGTTTTAGGTATAATTGAGATATTTGTTTTTTAAGTTCTTTACAACTAGCTTTTTTTCTCTATAAAGTACAATAGTTGTATTGTGCAACTTATTTTGAGCACCAAATTCTACACTTCTCATGTGTATTAAGGTACCGTCTTCCAGTCACCCTCATATCTGAAAATGTATTAAGATTTGTCATGAGAGAACTGACAGTCCCTACTGTCTTCCTCGTGTGAGAAGCAGCCATAAAAAGAAAATTCTTTTTAATGCTACCTGCGGTGCATTTTTCTTTGTTAGGGTTTCTCCAACTGCAACTGGGGCCGTCATGGAGAAAAGTGGGAACATTCAGTTAGAGATTCCCGACTTCAGCAATTCTGTCCTGAGCCACCTCAACCAGCTGCGTATGCAAGGCCGGTTATGTGACATAGTGGTCAACGTGCAGGGCCAGGCCTTCAGGGCTCACAAGGTGGTGCTTGCCGCTAGCTCGCCTTACTTCCGGGACCACATGTCTCTCAATGAGATGAGCACAGTTTCCATTTCTGTCATCAAGAACCCTACTGTGTTTGAACAGCTCCTGTCTTTTTGCTACACTGGGCGAATATGCCTCCAGCTGGCTGATATCATAAGCTACCTTACTGCAGCCAGTTTCCTGCAGATGCAGCACATTATAGACAAGTGTACACAGATCTTAGAGGGAATTCATTTTAAAATTAATGTGGCTGAGGTGGAAGCGGAATTGAGCCAAACAAGAGCAAAACATCAAGAAAGGCCTCCAGAATCTCACCAGGCTTCCCCATCTCTGAATCACTCTCTGAGTCCACACCACAGCACTCCAAAAGGAAGCCGCATGGGCCAGGTCAGCACAGTGCTGGACATTCGGGAACTTAGTCCCCCTGAGGAATCTACAAGCCCTCAGATAATTGAACAGAGCTCAGATGTGGAGAGCAGGGAGCCCATTCTAAGGATTAATAGGGCGGGTCAGTGGTATGTGGAGACAGGAGTTGCAGACCATGGCGGGCAAGGCGACGATGACGTCAAAGTCCTTGGAGCAGTCCGAATCAAAACTGAGAACCTGGAAGAATGGTTGGGAATGGAGAATCAGCCATCTGGAGAAGATGGGAGCAGTGCTGAGGAAGTTACTGCCATGGTGATCGATACCACAGGCCACGGATCAATGGGACAAGAAAGTTACGCCCTAGGCTCATCAGGAGCAAAAGCGGCCAGGCCAACCAGCACTGAGATTGACAGGTGAGATTCACCATTATTGTTGTTTTATTTTCTGCTGGTTTTATTTTAGCTCCTCCTCAAAACCCAGTCTTAAGGAATTCAGAAAAGAAAAATGGAGGAGATGGGCTCAATAAAATGACTGATAAGGTTGGAGATCAGAAAGAATTCATAACAGAGAAGGAGCAAGTAAGGTGAGCTGGGCAGAGAACAGATTAAGGGTCCAATCCTATCCAACTTTCTAGTGCTGACACAGCCATGCCAATGGGGCGTGTATTGCATCCTGCAGTGTGTGTGTGGGGGGGGGGGGGTGCAGTCACAGAGGCTTTCTCAAGGTAAATGAATGTCTATTCTCATTCTCATTCAATGTCTACATCAGGGCTGAAAAGTGGAATAGGATTGGGCCCTATGATGTGGTGAAAGGATTTTGTACCCCAGATAGAACCAAGTTACAGAACCTCTGAATTGGGGCTTTATCCCTTGCAGGTACCTTTCAAATCCCCTTCCTGAAGTATAGTATTGTTACTGGAAAAATTAAATGCTGTGGAAATATTATCTTCTGGAACAGTGAACATTAGCAATTTATGGAAGCAGAAGCAACACAAACATTACCTTACTGGCAACACAAACATTTTCTCAGAAAGTTTGTATGGTAATAATTCTTAAACTCGCATATATGAAATGCAAATTGGCATTCTTATCTGCAGCAAGTGAACAACCATGAAACATCCCTGACAGAAAGCAAGATGAGGACTAAATAGGATGTAAAAGCACTGAACTAAAAACAAAACTTTAAAAAAAACCCTCACTTGAAAATTCAAACTGTTAACACTCACAAAAGGAATATAACAAGAGTAAGGTTTGCAGCTTCCAAGATGGCTGCTCCCAGCTTTCCTCAATCTTTCCACCAAGTGGGTCCTGACCCACAGTTTGAATAATACTGTCCTAACCAATTCCTAGATTGGGATGTGGTGGCGCAGCAGGTTAAACCGCTGCTGCTGGACTTTCCGACCGGAAGGTTGGGAGTTCAAGACTGCGCGACGGAGTGAGCTCCCGTGGCTTGTCCCAGCTCCAGCCAACCTAGCAGTTTGAAAGCACCTAAATGCAAGTAGATAAATAGGGACCGGTGGGAAGGTAATGGCGTTCCGTGCGCTATGGCGTGTTATATAGTCATGCTGGCCACATGACCACGGAAGCTTGTCCTCGGACAAACGCTGGCTCCACAGGCTTTGAAACGGAGATGAGCCCCCTACAGTCGGTCACGACTAGACCATTCGGTCGTGGGGAAACCTTTACTTTTAACCAGCAACTTTGCCCCAGGAAGCTGAGTTTCTTCACATACTTTTGAGAAGTGTTTCTTCTTTTCATTGACAACTAATTTACCTTAAAAATATTATCTGCTCCATGTTTTGTCTTGCACCCCCTCCTGTTCTTACTCTTGTTGATGTAAGTGATAGAATGGAATTTGATTTCTTCATTTCCATGTTCTAATTATTTATTGTATTGCATAATACTTTAATTTCTGTTTCCATTTACAGATTTAGCCCTTCTGGTAGCGTACATACTATAAATGAGCGGTACAGATCAAAAAGTGAGTCTCCATGGCGGATGGATGAACCTAAGCAACCCAGTTCTCAGGTGAGCTTTACTATTGTTATCCATATGGGCATCTACAACTGGGTGCCTTACAACTAGGGGATAAACATAAAAGGCCCTATCTAAAGACTTGCAGACATAATACAGATAGGGAGGGAAATAGGAAGAACTTAAAAGCTCAGCTGAAGAGATCAGCAATGAATGGGAAAAAAATCAGTGTGAGAGAAAAGATGGGTCTTGAGCTGTTTTAAATAGACAAATTACAGAAGGAATATCAACAAGAAAAGAATTTCAAAAATATTGATAAGTGTCAGTTGAGATGTTATATGGAGCAATGGTTTATTTTATGCAATTATGGTTTGCTTGATCATTTAAACTGGGACCTTTGACTAACTGTTATTTGTTTCAAGCAAGCAAACCAGGATTCAACCACCCTCTGAACGGGATCAGCAGTGAAGCAGAGATGCTCTAGTCCAGTGGTTCCCAACATTCTAGGTGTATGTAGATACACCTAGAATTTTTTTTCCAAAAACACATTTCTCTGTTTGGAGGTTCTCTGAAAATGTAGCAAAATTTTATTTTTTTTAAAACACTTAAAAAATAAATGTTAGCTAAATGTCCTGCCTCTCTAGGAGTATCTTCTGTTGAAATCTCTGCCTTTTTGCTGGTTGTATCCCCCTTCTCTTTTCTCACCTATTCATAAGGGGCTTATCAATACAAGTAGGTAACTAGAGATCTAAGATCACAGATTCAACTCTCCACCATTAAATGTGGAACAATAAAAATGGGGGACATAGTTTCATCAGGCAGAAACTATGAGGCAACCATAATTTCACCACATCATGGATTGTTCTCCGTACCTAAAGCAATCCTCCACTTTTGAATTGGTTACTCCTCCCCTTTCAGTCAAAATAACCCCAAGGCAGCATATAGTCTTTATACTCTTTGTTTAATTGATGTGATACGTTAATTAATTAATTTCAATTTCACCATATGGGGGGCAGCAAATTGTTCTGTGACTCCAGACAGCACATGGGCTATAGATGCCATTGACAAGGGGCTACAGGAGGAGCTATTCTGGGGGGGGGTACAAAATCTTCTTTGTACCTGGTATCAAATTGCTTAAGTATGCCACTGAGGCCATATAAAATCTTACTGAATCAGGCCACGTGTCCAAGTAGTCTAACCAGCTGACCCTGGACAGTTCACAAGCAAGGCATGATAGTACCATCTCCTGTTGTTTGTCCCCAGCAACTGCCAATTCCATTTTGTCAGGGTCTTCCCGAAGGCTTGATGGTCTTAAAAAAAGTCAGTGGTTAAGGCAGTATTCTTCGAAAGTTAATCTTTACATTAATTACAGTATGTATTGTATAAGGAAATGCTTCCCACTTTACATTCAGGGCCTACACAGAACTGGTTCAGATGCCAAGCTCCCTCAGCTTTCCTGCACATAAAAAAATTCCATGTAGGAAGAAGCATGAATATGTCGATGCACATGAGTGGCAGGGCATATGAGGCTTTTTTTTGCAGATTTGTGATCTAGAGGTATGGGGTTGCCAGTTGACTGTGCATTTCATAGAATCATAGAGTTGGAAGGACAAGGTCATCCAGTCCAACCCCCTGCCTATAGCAGGAAATCCTCCTAGAGCATCTCCTGCAGGTGCCTGTTGAGCCTCTGCGTGAAGGGAGAATGTGAGGGAGAATCTACCACCTCCCTCAACAATTTGTTCCACTGTCAAACTGCCCTTATCATCAATAAATTCTTCCTGATGTCTAACCAGAATCTCCTCTCCTGCAGTTTGTACCCATTGGACCTAATTCTGCTGTCAAAGGCAGATAAGAACAAATTTGTCCTTTCTTCCTTATGACAGACCTTCAGATATTTGAAGTGCTATCATATCCCGTCTCACCCTTCTCCAAGCTAAACATGCCAAGTTCCTTCAACCTTTCCTCGTAGGACTTGTTTTCCAGCTCCTTGATAATCTTTGTTGCTCCTTTCTGAACCTGCTCCAATTTGACTACATCCTTCTTGAACCGAGGTGCCGAGAATTGAACACAATCCTCTAGGTGAGGTCTCACCAATACGGAGAAAAGTGGAACCACAACTTCTTGCAATGGTTCTATTAATGCAGGCTAAAATTGCATTAGCCTTCTTTGCAGCTGTATCACACTGCTGACTAATGTTTATTTTGTGATCCATTGCAACTCCAAGATCCCTCTCACAAGTTTTGTTTCCAAGCCAGGTTTCTCCCATTCTATACCTGCATCTTTGGTTATTTTTGCCTAAGTGTAGAACATTGCATTTGTCGCTGTTGAACTTCATCTTATTCATTTCAGCCCAGTATTCCATTTTGTCAGGGTCTTCCCGAAGGCTTCTACTGTCTTTTATTATGTTTGCTACCCCTCTTAGTTTGGTGTCATCTGCAAATTTGGGATTTTTGGAATGAAGCCCATGACAGAGCTCTGGGGCACTGCCTTGAAACCGTCTTCCAGGTTGAGGCAAAACAATTGACAATCACTCTTTGTGTACAGTTATCCAACCTGTTGCAAATCCACCTAGCGATGATTTCATTCAGGCCATATTTTACCAACTTGCTGATTAAGATGTCATGTGGAACTTTATCCACTGAATATCCACTTTTACTGAAGTCGAGATAAATCACATCCATAGCATTCCCACCATCCAGTAAGCTAGTTACCCGATCAAAAAAGGCGATACTTGTCTGGCAACATTAGTTTTTGACAAATCCATGTTGAGTTATATTAATCATGAAGTTGTTGTCCAAATGTGTGCAGATTGTATGTTTTATCATTTATGTTTTATCAATACCAGTATCTTCCCTGGTATTGAAGTCAGACTGACAGATCTGTAATTTCCCGGATCTTCCTTTTTCCCTTTTTTGAAGAATGGGTCTGCATTAGCCCATTTCCAGCCCAGCGGTACCTCCTTTGTCCCCCAGAATTTCTCAAAGATAATTGACAGAGGCTCTGCAAGTACACCCACAAGTTCCTTTAGGGTACAATCTGAACCTGGAGTTAGCCAGCACAGTTAGGCCAGCAGAGTTTGGCTGGCACAAGGGCCACTGTAAAACAGGTTTGGACCACTCTTGGAGTCAGGGAGGATGGTGCATGTCTATGTGTTGGCCTCTCTGACTCCAAGAGTGGTCCAAACATACATCACGGTGTCCCTTTTGCTGGCCAAATTGTGACGGCCTAACTCCAGGTAAGGATTGTGCTCTAGGTACTCTAGGATACTCATTTGGTCCAAATGACTTGAATTCTTTTTTGCCAGTTAGGTGGTTCCTGACAAGTTTCCTGTCAATCAATCTGCATATTTGTTCTGCCCCAGTATTCTCTGCGGGGATGTACACATTCCCCCCTTTTGACCAAGGATCCAGCATCCACACTTGCACAGTCCTCCTTCTGAGAGAAGATGGACGCAAAGTAGGAGTTGAGCAGCTCCACCTTCTCGTTGTCATCAGACACCAATTGGCCATCGTTATCAAGCAGCAATCCCACCCTCTCATTTCTCTTTCTCTTCCTTGGGCATACCCAAAAAAGCCCTTTTTGTTGTTCTTGACATCCCTGGCCAGCCTCAGCTCATACTGAGCTTAGCATTTTTGACCCTTGCTCTACAGGTGCTGTACTCCTGTCTAATATTCCTCCCAGATTATCAGTCCCATTTTCCATACATGTGTTTTTTAATCTTCAACTCACCACTAAGTTGCCTGTGCAGCCATCCTGGCTTTTTGAGGCGTCTTTCCCTTTTCTTTCTCATAGGAATTGTTTTTGACTGTACCTGAAGCTTCTTCTTCTTTAGGAGCTCCCACCCATCTTGGGCCCCTTTTCCCCTAGGTTCATCAACCCACGGGATCCTATCTGTCATTTCTCTAAGCTTGTTGAAATCAACCTTTCTGAAATCCAATTTCCAATTTCCAAAAACCTTTATTGGCATTAAAAAAACCAGTAAATAATGGAACAATGATAAGAGTAACCGGCACAGTAGCTGTGTTGCCCAGAGGAAAAGTTGAAAGAGGGGCTAATAAGAAAGAGGGGGAAGGGAAACAAGGAAAGGAATGGGGTCAGGATGGGGGTTTTAGTTTAGAGACTGAGGAAAGAAATTCCACTACTGTGTTAGTGCTGTCCGCAGTGTTGTCACTCAAAAGGACGAGTAAGTGATCAGTAGGTGAGCCAGGGAGAGAAGACAACAGGGGATCCAAGTGCACATCTCAAAGAGTTTGAAGGGTCGGGCAATGAAGTAATATGTGGGCCACTGTGTCCGGATCCTGGGAACAATGAAGACACAATCTGCAATCACTCAGGGTATTGGAGAATCTGCCAGAATGGACAGCTGAGGGAAAGATATTAAATCTTGTGAGCATGAACGCTCTCCTCTTGGTAGGGTTGATCAAATTGCTAAAGTAGTTGGAAGGGCGACCAAGTGAAGGGAGAAGACCAAAAAAAGGGGGGGAACATGTAGGGTTGAGATTGGAGAAGAGTTGGTTGTATTCGGATTCCCACAGTTTCGATTTAATAATATTGTGGGCTCTGTGAAGACTGGTATCTGCGAGAAGTTCGGGGGATAGGTCTAGTGATAGAAGTTTGGAATCAATGCATTTAAACCACTTAGATAAGTAAGAATCCTTTAAGAGGTCTTTTAGAAGAGATTCAGGGTGGATACTTAAATGTAACTGAAGCCAGAACTTAAAAGTGAGGGACCACGCGATGGTGGAGGGGAGGTGGGTTCCTAATTCGAGCATAAGCGTTGATAATTTAATTTAGTTGGGTACCCCTAGAATTCGTCTGAGGAAGGAGGCTGCCACTAGGTCCAGATCTTGATTCGCAGCCTCTGTCCAAACAGGGGCACCATACAACAGTTGAGAAAGAATTTTTGTTTTGAATATATGGAGGGCAGCGGGAACGTACTGATTGCCACTAGAATAATGGAAGCGGGCAATCACATTTAGGTGAAGTGAGGATGAGGAAATGACAGATTTTCTGTGAGGGCTCCAACTATGACGGAAGTGAAAGGTAATTCCCAGGTATTTAAAAGTTTGAATTTGTTGGAAGGAGAAATTACCTATCTTCCAGGAGGACGGGGACCAAGATTTAGCGAAAACCAAGATTTTGGTTTTCTCAGAGTTGATTATTAAATCACTGGACATACAGTAATCTTGGAAAGAGGACAATGAATGACATAGGCCAGATTTTGTGACAGACAGAAGGACTGCATCGTCTGCGTAAAGAAGGATGGAGAGGGGGGGCGCCATTGAGAGAGGGAGGAGAATTCTGACAGCTAGATAGAAATGGGGGTAGATCTGCCAGAAATAAATTAAAAAGGAGAGGAGCAAGGATGCAGCCTTGATGGACTCCTTTGTTAATGGAGATTTTGTCAGATATGGAACCTGATCCATTAAGGCAAATTCTACAGTGGCCTTTCTGAAATCTAAAGTACAGGTTTCACTGTATATTATCTTTGTTTCCCATAAGATCATGAATTCCAGCAGTTCATGATCACTTTCCCCTAAAGTTCCTACTATTTTGACCTCATCAACCAATTCCTCCTTATTTGTTAAGATCAGGTCAAGGATGGCCGCTCCCCTTGTTCCTTCCTCTACTTTCTGAAAGATGAAGTTATCCTCCAGGCACAACAGGAATTTGTTGGAGCTCCCATACTTGGCCTAGTTAGTCTCCAACAGATATCCGGATACCTAAAGTCTCCCATTACAACTACCTCATGTTTTCTTGCAATGTCTGTAAGTTGTTTCAGGAAAGCATCTTCCCCTTGGCCTGGAGGTCTATAGTAGACGCCCACCATAGTGTTGCATTTGTTGCTGTTCCCCCTAACATTTACCCATATACTCTCCACAGAGCTATAATGACCATTTTGGATTTCTGAACAGGTATATTCTTGATGTATAATGTCCAAGGACTTAATAGTTGCAGTGGTGCTCCTAGGGTTCCTAACTGAGGCACTTACCTGCAGACTAGGCTTCTGACTGATGTCTCCGACCCCTCTGCCTTCAGTTTAAAGCCCTCCTGATCAGGCTCACCATGCTTCCACTGAAAACATTCTTCCTTCTCCTCATGAGGTGTAACCCGTCTCATGCTAGCAGTCCTTCATCCGAGAAGTGCAGTCAGTGTTCCCAGAAGCCAAAATTATTCCGACAACACCATTGGCATAGCCAGTCATTCACCCAGAGGATTCTTCTCTTCCTCTGAAGTCCTCTGCCTGTTACTGGGAGAACAGATGAGAATACCACATAGGCCCCCAGGTCCTTCACTCTCCCGCCCAGAGCCACATAGTTTGAAACAATCTGCTCATAGCTACACCCCGAAGTATCATTTGTTTGTTCCTACATGTATGAGCAAGAAGGGATAGTGGTCTGTAGATTTAATGAGCTTTGGCACATCCCAGATCCTGGCACCAGGAAGTATTCTTTGGCACATCCCTTTGGCACATCCCAGATCCTGGCACCAGGAAGACAGCACATCTCACAAGCAAGGGGGTCAGGGCAGCATACAGCAGCTTCCACACCCCTGTTGTTGATGCCAACAACAATGACTCTCTGCCTCCAAGACCCTCCTCTTCCTCCTCTTCTTGGGTCAGGATTCCCCTGTGCTGTCTGGTTCTGTCAGCTGTTGTTGTCTGCTGAAGGGTTCATCAGAAGAGCTAGTCTCTGAGAGACACTGGAATTGGTTGTGTGATTCTAGTGGTTCTGCATTTCTGCTGGACAGTCACACACTTCCATGCAGAGTCTTACCTTATGGAGCTCTCATGGCTCTCAATGCTCATAGTGGTTTCCTCCTGTGGTCCCCTCTGGAGAAGTTCTGTGTGTTGTATACAGGAACTCTTCTGCCGTCTTGATTTGGTGAACGGTAGAATCTTCCTCCTCTAGTCCTCTCACCCTTTCTTCCAACAGTGCAACCAGCTTATACTTTCTACATGTGAAATTCTCAGGGTGTGCAGGCAAGAAGGCAAACATAGCATACACATTGCATGTCACAACTGCTGTGGCTTCCCCTTCTGTTTTCCTGGCACTGGGGAAGAGCTGAGGGCTTGCTTTCTGCCAGTGTCCTTGCAGCTCGCAGTGAGCTCCTTGCTCAGTCATCCCCTTCTTCCGCAAAGCTTGCTGGGAGGTGTATGCAGATGAACTGCTCTGCCTCCAGATGCTCTGCCTTTCATGAAGAGCTGAGGGCTTCCTTGCTGCCAGGGTCCTCGCAGCTCGCAGTGAACAACTTGCTCAGTTGCCCCCTTCTTCTACAAAGCTTGCTGGGGCAAGTATGTGGATGAGCGCCTCCAGACATTCTGCCTTCTTCCTTGCGCTTATTAGAACATGTGCATAGTATGGAAAGGAAGGGGGCTAATCTATGAAGCTCAGCACTGTGTAGGCCAAGAGTACTGTAGGGAGCACCTCTTCCAAAATGAGCCCCCCACCCCGCCTTTACAATCTCTGTGTGTCATTGAGTTCCTGGTTTCCCTTATCTTGGTAGGTGACTTTTTTGTGATTCTCAAAAAGACACCAACCGATGCCTGTTTAGGCCTCTCCCAGTAAGCATTTTGAAAGTGTCAGGCCTGGTACAAGAGTCCAGACCTGAGATACTCTTTTGGCTATGGGAACAACAGCCGTGGCATGAGGCCAGCCATTAGTTACACCTGTGTGCTGGCCTCTGAGCAGCGATGAGAGCAGCTGTGGAGAGGTGAGGACGTGCCAGACAAGGATGTGCAAGGTGTGGAACGCAAGAGGTACATAAGGAAGGGCATTGCCCCATATCAGTGTGGGTTATATGGAAGGAGGGGGAAATGCTGTCTGACTGTGTAACCATTTGCTGTGTGCAAGATCTGTCTGCTGCATCCTGCTATCTGACTGATATCTGGTATTTGACCTTGGCTTGGATCTGACTATGGAGAACTTCAATACACTCTTCTCTTGGCAATGCTTTGTGTCTGTGACTCCTTCGCCTCTGTGCCAGAAGGCCGAGCCCTGCACCACTAGGGAGCCGCTTCCTCTGCTAACAAAGTCAGGCTATCTGTTCCAGAGCCCCGGCAACTGGGGTGCCTCCCAGTCCCAGTATGGCAACTGGGGCACACGCCGTGACAGAAAGAAAAAAAAACTTCTGTTTATTTAATTGTTTTTTATTTATATACCCTTTTCACACAAGCATTCTCGAAGTGGTTTTAATTACATTTGCTTGTTCTATGAACATGTGCACAAACAAGGACACTTGTAATTATGAGGAGAACATGTTGATACTTTTGTTTTATTGTTTGATGCTGTTTTACATAAATGTTCCCTTGTATGTAAGTGCACCTGCCTAAACAGGCTGGTAAATAAATACTTGAAATGCCAAATATGGATGGGAGACTGGAACCAGTGAAAGGAAGATAAATTATGAATATTTAGTAACATGATTTTGGCATTTCTGCATTGCATTATACCCTTCCCTTTCCAGAACATGCAATACAATGTTTAACCCAAGCCCTGATGTTGGCAGTCTGCACATTTCCCTGCCTCATTCAAAAAAAAAACTCTGACGCTCTGGCACAGGAAGAGTCAATCGTATTTATATACCACTTTTCAACAAGAAATTCACAAAGTGGTTTACAGGCCAAAAATAATTATTAAACGGCTCCTTGTCCCAAAAGGACTCACAATCTAAAAAAATGCAGCACACCACCCGCAACAGCCACTAGAAAAGACACTGCGCAGGGGTGAAGAGGGACAATTACTCTCCCCCTGCTAAATATAAAAGGAGCACCACTTGAAAAAATGCCTCTTGCCCAGTTAGCAGGGGTCTAGCATGTAGCTTAGTAGAATGTAACTGAGGGCGCAATCCTATACTATGCTGGAACAGACAGGCCAGTAGGCCTGCGCTGCATCCAGCGCCGTGTAAGGGTGGCTGGAGCGTCCCCAGCACAAGGGCACATTTGTGCTCTTGCACACGGGGAGGCGCAAGCCTCCCCGATGGACTCGTTGGACCCGCGCCTGCTAAACAGCAGGCGCAGTTCTGATATGAGGAAACTGGGCGGCCCAGGGATAAGGCGTAAGATTTGGCCATAAGGCTGAATCCCAAGCTTGCCCCCTCCCCAGGCCTGCATGTCTGCCAGCATGGCCACCTCCTGCCCAGACACGCCCACTCCCACCCTCCCGCGCAGCCAGGCTTGGCTGGCACAGAGCACACGCAGCACGGGTGCTCCAAGGTCAGAGCTGCAGGCAGCACTGGTCTTGGAGTGTTAGCACCCCTCGTGGGGTGCTATGCTCATGGGCACCCCCATGTCGGCGCTAACAACATAGCGCAGATGCTGTGCCATCTATAGGATCATAGTGGTCTCAGAAGGACTCTGGGAAAACATTTAACAGACCTGCAGAGGGGAAAGAACGAGACATCAGAATGCGAGTTTTGGTAGTGTATTTCTTATAATATTTTGTTGCACCCTTTAACAGCATATATGCTGAAGTGGTTTGAGAGTTGGACCTGCAAGATTCAGGCTCAAATTCCCACTCAGCCATGAAGCTTACTGGGTGTCCTTGGTCCATTCACTATCTCTCAGCCAAACCTATCTCACAGGGTTGCTGTTAAGACAAAAGGGGGGAAGGAACTATGCACATTGTACATCACCCTGAGCCAGTGGCGTACCTGAGGGGGACAAATGTGCGGGCACTACCGCCCCTGCCCCTGCTGCCCACAGAGGTCCAGGTTGCTCCAGGAAGCACTTCCACAGAAACCGCTTCTCAGAATGACCAAGCGCGTTCCAGAGGCCAGCTTGCCCCTTCTTCGAGGGGCGGGGAGGCCCTGTGGGTGGTGGGTTGCTCTGAGAGTGATCCGACACGGCAAGTGTGCAGGGCCAGCTTGCCCCTTCTCTCAGAGGGGCGGGCTGGGCCTGCGTATCTGTGTCAGGTTGCTTTGAGAACGACCCCACATGGTGGGTACTCCCCCTTCTTGGAGGGGTGAGCAGCGCTTCCTAGCCACGTCGGATCGCTCTGAGAAGTGACCTGGCATGGTAACAAAGTGTAGCTGTGCAGGGGGCAACAGCACCTGCTGGGGGGGGGGCACCCGTGAAGGTGTGCCTTCCGGCGCCAACCCCCACAAGATCCCCCCTGTCCTGAGCTCCTTGGAGAAAGAGCAATATAAAAATGTGAAATATACATAAATAAGTCGGATTGTGCCAGAGAACGGTTTCCTGATCTGATTCTATTTGGAGCTGGCCATTATTACAACAAGAGATTAACATACAGTATATTCTGTGCTGAGCTCTTTAGAAGAACAATATAAGTATTTCTAATAAATCTACATCAAATTAGAAGTTTGTTTCTCTATTTATTTAATCTTTTAATCCTACCCTTTCAAGGAACTCAAGATGATGTACATGGTTCTTCCACCAAGCCACAATTTTATTCTCTCAACAGCCCTGGGAAGCAGGTCATGCTTGCCTGCATACCTCTTAAAATTTGATTACCTCTACTTTGCACACAAATGGAACAGACACATGAACTCATATATGCTACTCAGTGTGTAATGATGAGTATATGTTTCTGATTTCTTCCTTGAATATTGTTTTATAGAAAACTAGCTTTTTGTTACCCGGCATTGCCCGGGTAACAAAATGATCTTCCAGAGTTTATGAGTTTTGCACCCCTTCTCGCTACCCACACTGACGGGGGCCGAACCCAACTCCAACGGGAGCATCACCACTCACATCGGCAACCCCGGAAACTATGGAGTCGATGCCGATTTTGGCTGTTTTCGACCATTCTCATGTGGGGACCTGTGGGGACCCCCACTCCCAGGGTGCTGGGGGGGCCTGCCCCCCACAGTGTTTGTCGCCAGGCTGCAAGGCACGCACATGCCGGGTTTGGTGCGCATCGCTCCAGGCGTTCCAGCACGGCGTGGCGGACCTTTTGTTTTGTACCCCTTCTTGCCCCCCACGCCGAGGGGGGGGGCCGAACCCGGACTCCAACTGTTTCAGGAGCATCGCCGCTCATCTCGGTGCCCCCGAAAACTATGGACTCGACGCCAATTTTGGCCATTTTCATGCGGGGACCCCAATGTACCCCCACCCCCGAGGGCGCTAGGGGGGCCCGACCCCCACAGTGTTTGTCGCCAGGCTGCAAGGTGCATGCATGCCGAGTTTCGTGCCGATCGCTCCAGGCATTGCGGAGCCTATGTGGAACACACACCCACACACCCACACACACACCCACGTTCTTCTTTATATATATAGATAAATATAGCTGCTCATGTCACAACTTGTTTGGCTCAGTGTAGGATTCCAGCCCTTTTCCAATATTATATTCTGCATTAAGTTAGAAATAACATGTTACAGGCAAGACAATTGTTCCAACAAGCTCAACACTTACCCTGATGTGTTTTCCCACTGATTCCGTGGACAGCATTTGTCTACAGCGGTGGTTCTCAAACGTTTTAGCACTTGTTGTTCAGTCGCTAAGTCATGTCCGACTCTTCGCGACCCCATGGACCACAGCACGCCAGGCCTCCCTGTCCTCCACTAGCTTCCAGAGTTCACCCAATTTCATTGCTTCGGTGACACTATCTCACCATCTCATCCTCTGCCGCCCCCTTCTCCTTTTGCCTTCAATCTTTCCCAGCATGAGGATCTTTTCTAAAGAGTCCTCTCTTCTCATGAGGTGGCCAAAGTATTTGAGCTTCAGCTTCAATATTTGTCCTTCCAAGGAGCAGTCAGGCTTGACTTCCTGGAGGACTGACCGATTGGATCTCCTTCTCCAACACCATAATTCAAAAGCATCTATTCTTTGGCGCTCTGCCTTCCTTATGGTCCAGCTCTCACAGCCATACATCACTACTGGTGAACCTTTGTTGGCAGGGTGATGTTTCGGCTTTTGATTAAGTTGTCTAGGTTCGCCATAGCTTTCCTCCCAAGAAGTAAACATCTTTTATGTGATGGCTACACTCACCATCTGCGGAGCCCAGGAAAATGATGACACTGCTTCCATTTCTTCCCCTTCTATTTGCCAAGAAGTAACGGGAGTGGTTGCCATGATCTTAGTTTTTTTAATGTTGAGCTTCAAGAAATTTTTGCACTCTTTCACCCTCATCAGAAGGTTCTTTAGGTGTGTTTCGAAACCTTTATTGGCATATAAATAAACTTCACAACATAAATACAATTACAACACTGAACAGGGTATATAGAGCAAAGTAATAAAGGAATGAACTCGAAACAACAAGCAAAATCATAAATTATGGGTTAAAATGGAAATTTCCAGTAGATAGCCTGCAACAGCAGATGTAATAGAAGGACAGAGATCACTCAGGAACAAGGAAAGGGAATTGGGAAAAAGAGAGAGCCACGGTTCAAGGAATAACTGGCGAAGGGAGAAGTGAGCCGGGCAATGAAATAAAATATGGTGCAAGGTGTCCGGCACCAAGTGACAGAAAAAACAAAACCTACTGGCACGGGGGGTATTGGAAAAACGGCCTACATGGACTGCAGAAGGAAAAATATTCAGGCGGGCCAACATGAAAGCTCTTCTCTGACCAGGATTGATTAACAGAGAGAAATAGTTAGAGGGGCATCCTAAGGAGGGAGGAAGACTAAAGAAGAGGGGAGAACAGGTAGGGTTCAGGTCGGCTGATAGTGTCTCGTACTCGAGTTGCCAGAGTTTGGATTTGATCAAGGAGTGCGCCTGTTGAATTCCAGTGTCAGTGAGGGATTCTAGGTTTAATCCTAGGGAAAGGATTAATCCTAGGGAAAGGATTCAACCAGTTTGAGCCATTTCGATGAATAAGAATCACTAAGAAGGTCGAGAAGGAGAGAATTAGGATTGGGGTGGAGATGAATATGGAGCCAATATTTGAAGGTAATGGCCCAGGCAATGGTGGAAGGAAGGTGGGTCCCCAATTCAAGTACCAAGGTGGAAAGGCGGATCATGTTGGGGACACCTAGAATCTTCCTAAAAAAACAGCTGCAATAGAATCGAGGTCATAATTGACGGCCTCTATCCAGATGGGTGCCCCATAGAGAAGGTGGGATAGAAGTTTAGACTGAAAAATATGCAATGCTGCTGGAACGAATTGATTGCCAGAAGAATGATGAAATTTTGAGATTGCATTGAGTTGAGAAGTTGATGAAGAAATAACTGATTTTTTATGTGATGACCAATTTAATCTGTGATGAAATGTGAGCCCAAGGTATTTGAATGTTGGAACTTGCTGATAAGTTTGTGTACCAATTGTCCAGGTGGACAATGGGCTAGATTTAGAAAAGACAACAATTTTGGTTTTGGTAGAATTAATACATAAATCATTGATGGAACAGTAATCTTGGAATTTGGCTAGAAGAAGGCGCAGGCCGGCTTTAGTGAGGGACAGCAGGACTGCATCGTCCGCATAAAGAAGAACTGAGAGAGGGGAGCCATTTAAGGAGGGGGAGGAGTGGGCAGCATTAGACAAGAAACAAATCAGCTAGATCAGCTAGAAACAAATTAAACAGTAAGGGGGCTAATATACAACCTTGACAAACGCCCCTATTAATTTGAAACCTGTCAGATAGTATATTGGAATTTGGGAGACGGATCTGGCATGAATTGGAGGAGTGGAGGCACCTAAGCAGAAAAAGTAGGCGAGGATCAATGCCCCATTTGAATAGTTTGTCCCATAAAAGTGCTCTGTTAACAGAGTCAAAGGCTCCACGGAGATCTACGAAAGCGGCAAACAGCCTAGCTTTGTGGTGGATAGAATATTTTTCTACTAGATGGGACAGAAGTAGGGCATGATCGAGGGTAGAGGCCCCAGAGCGGAAGCCTATTTGTTCTTTCCCTGGTAGGTTGATAGAGGAAGCCCATGCAGAAAGTTTGGAAAGAAGAAATTTGGAGTAAAGCTTGCCAATATAAGATAAAAGGCTGATAGGACGATAGTTGCTGGGGAGGGAGGGATCACCTTTTTTGAGGATTGGAATTAGGATAGAAGTTAGCCAGGAATCAGGAAAGATACCGGAGCGGTTAACCAGAGTGAAGAGGTTAGCCAGAGAATGAGACCACCAGTGTGGGTTGCTGGTCAGGATCTCAGTAAGAACTTGATCTGGGCCAGGGGCCTTACCAGGTTTCAAAGTGTTAATTAAATCCATTACCTCCACAGAGGTAACAGGAGGCCATTCAGGAAGAACCTCCAGCGAAAATTCGGGAGAGGAATTAAGGTTTGGGGAGAAGAAAATTTTAGAGAAATAGGCTATCCATTCAACAGAAGAGATAGAGGGAGAGGAATTGGATAGGAGAGAAGTAGTGGAGCAAGATACAAGAGACCAGAAGGCCTTGTAGTTGTGGGATAGAATTGCTTGAAGCAAGTCGGACCACTTGCGTTGTGCATAGAGATGTTTTTTTAAATCCAGGAATGATGAGCAGGACCTTCTGGCATTGAAATAGAGTTGTAGAGAAGCTGGAGAAGGGTTGAGACGGATAAAATGAAAAAGAGACCTAACTTGTTTCTTGGCCAGCCAACAATCAGAGTCAAACCATGAGGTGACTCGATTGTGGGAGGGAGGGTAGGTTAGACTGCTAAGGGAAAGAACTAAGGAGTCCATAAGAGCATCATAAGAGGTAATAGCAGTAGGAATAGAATCAGTTGTAGCAATGGTATGGTTGAGGTTGGAGATCTCAGACAATTGAGTCCAGGAAAAAAAGTCGGTTTCTGTTTGGGGAGACCATTTGAGACGAAAGAAAGATTGTAAAGGGGGGGGTTGGGGAGGAGGGGAAAGGAGTAAGAGAAGATAGAGACAGTAGAAGAGGCAAGTGATCGCTGTCGGAACGGGCTCCAACAGAAAAGTCAACAAGAAGGGGAAGGAGGGCTGGGGAAGCAAGAGCGTAGTCTATTACGCTTGGTCCCCTGGTGGAAAGATGGGTATACTCCCCAGGGATGTCTTTGCCCAATGTGCCATTAAGGATGGCAATATGAAGGTTGATACAGAGATTAATTAAAAAGGTAGCATGGGAGTTAATAGTCTTATCTCTGGAGATCCTTGGGCGGCTGAGCCAGGGGGGAAACGACTCATCAAGCTCCAAATTTATAAATTTGGCTAGGGCAAGATTGTTAGGACCTAACCGGGTATTGAAATCCCCCAAGATCAAAATATGAGCAGACGGATTAACAATCAGATTTTGATTAACAAGGTTCTCGACCTCCTCCCAGGTGTTGTGCAGGGGGGAGAGAGAGGGTGGAAGGTAAAGGTTGAGGAGTAAAATTTTGGTTTCACCATACTGCAGGAGGAAAATTTGGAGGTGAGGCAAAGGGGAAGGAATAGGGGAGAGGGTAAACAGGGGGGAAGGTTTAAAGAAGCAGCAGAGACCAGCAGAGGGACGTCCTCTCAATTTGGATTTAACAGCAGGGAGATGAAATGTGGAGAAGCCCGGGATAGATGGAGGAGTTAATGACCAAGTCTCCTGTAGAAGAATAATATCATACTTGGATAAAAAGTTGATTAAATCTTTGTCTGAGGCTTTCTTCCACCAGCCAGCTATATTCCAGGAGATCAGTTGAAAAGGGGGGTATGAAGATGGGGGGGACAGGGGGGGAACAGTCAGTCAACAAGGAGCAGAATTAGGGTCCAGAAGGGAAGGGGAATTCACAGAAGGCAGGTGAGGATCCAAGGTTGGAGGACAGGCAAGGCCATTGGGTAAGACCGTAGCGACTATTGCAGGTTTAGAGTTAGTAAAATCAAAATTGAGAGGGGGGGATTCTGGGACAGGGCATCAACCAATGAGAAGGAGCTGGTTGAGGTACCCCGGTTAACAATACAAACAGGCGATAAGGGAATATGGGGGGGGAGAAACCACGGAATGTTTGGAATATACAGGTGAGCAGTCACTAATTTCCGATTGAGTTGGAACTGGAACATTGATCGGCTGGAGGTCTGAGATGATGTCTTGAGGTTTCTTCAGGGAGATAGGGGAATGTTGGAGAATGGAAGGAGAGAAGTTCAGAGGAAGCATCAAGTGGTCCTTAGACATAGGAGCGTCCATTGCTTCAGCCCTCAGCGGAGAAGGAGGGGTTGGCGAAAGTAAGGAAAACAGCAGGGAGTCCGAAGGGATGTGAGTAGGACTGGCAGTTCGGGCCAGACTTGTCCTCTTGGCAAAGGAAGACGCACGAGTGGGGAGGGGTTGCAGGGAGGTTTTCGTCGAAATGAGCTTAGTGGAAATGATGTTCTTGAAGAAGCGATGAGGAGTAACTCCCCATCCTTGTAGTAGGTTCGCAGACGAAAACAGCAGCCCAGGTACATAATTGGAGTGAAACGTCAGCAGTAATCTGATCGAGTGATGAGATGACGACAGGGTCTCGATCCTGGAAAGGTCAATGTTACCGACATTCAGTTTTAAAAGGAAGGCGAGATGTCTCTTCGCCAGGGCGGTTCTAGTCCAGCACGGGAAGCCTGTAGAACCGCTGGGGGGGGCGAACTGTGATAGCAGCTGCATGTGGAACATAGACCAAATGTGTTGTGGGCTTGAGAGGGGCTTGAGAAAAACAGCCATCAGAAGGGGAGCATTGAAGAGTTGCTTCGTAGGGATCAGAATTGGGTTTGTCTGGAGTTTTAGGAAGGCATGAAGGCAACTGTGGAGAAATAGAACGTGGTCCCTTTAAGAGATCAGTAAGATAAGTCAGCTGAGAAAAAATCTGGGAGACAGTACGTGCAGTTAAAATGGAATATTGTTTCATAAACTCTATAACATCACAGTCCAATGGTGGCCTCTCACCAGGCAGCTGCATGGCACAATGTTGTTCCGAGGAGTGAGTAGACGAAAGGATATGGTCCTTCTGAGTCTGATTAGAAGAAGGAACTCTTCGAATCGAGGGTGTTGTGGTCGGTGTTGTAGATTGGGACGAAAAGTAGGAATCTAACCGCAGCTGTTTGGACGAAGGTAGAGTCTGTGCCAAGTCAGGGCTGGTAGGGGAGAGAGCTCTTTTGGTTTTCCCCATTTGAACAAGGCTTGGGCGAAGGGAGGAAAGAAGCAGAACGCTAACTCACGGAGATAATGATGGCGTCGGGAGAAACCGAGTGAAGCCGGCCAGAAAGGAAAACAAGGCACTCCTTAATTCTCTGGGTGAGATAAAGGCAGTAGCAGGACTCCAGTAACACCATATGCCTCTTAGCCAAAACAATAAATTCCACGAAGGGAAAAACATGAGATAGCAGGCTTAAGAGAGGCAATAATAAATGAAAGTACCGGAGCTCCGATTCCAGCTGCTGTCGGCTCGGACTCTCCCACGTGACCATTCTTTAGGTCTTCCTCACTTTCTGCCATTAGAGTGGTATCGTCTGCATATCTGAGGTTGTTGATATTTCTCCCAGCAATCTTGATTCCAGCTTGTGAATCATCCAGCCCTGCCTTCCTCATGATGTACTCTGCATTTAAGTTAAATAAGCAGGGTGACAGTATACAGCCTTGTCATACTCCTTTCCCAATTTGAAACCAATTGGTGGTTCCATGTCCAGTTCTAACTGTAGCTTCCTGACCCGCATACAGGTTTCTCAGAAGACAGATAAGGTGGTCTGGTACTCCTATCTGTAAAGAACCAGCCACGGGGAGTTTTCCTTAGAAGTCCAGGCCCTTAACAGAGACGCCTGTTAATTGCCTGACTTCTTATTCTACCGTGACCGGC
Source organism: Lerista edwardsae (assembly GCA_029204185.1). NCBI lineage: Eukaryota > Metazoa > Chordata > Lepidosauria > Squamata > Scincidae > Lerista > Lerista edwardsae. The sequence goes on along the minus strand of JAJKFI010000126.1, from coordinate 2,169,840 downwards.
CGTGAGTACTGCTAAAGACTTATGCAATTAGGAAACCTGCTAAAAATGCCACCAGCTCCCAAACCGCTGCCTCAAACTCAGGGGAGCACTGAGTAGAGTCTACCAGCATCAAGGCAATTCCAAAACACCTCAAACCTCACTCACCCAGAGGCAGAGATGCTGGAAACCAGCCTTAAAAGAAACCCATTAGCAGTTCCTATTGCAAAGGTAAGGGCAAACGAGCGGACTGGATTTAGCCAGTACCCTTAACAGCTTCCCCCCAACGTCACGTACTCACAACCAAGCAAATAGCTTGACAAGCTTTATTTAAAACAAGACTCATTGGTTACAAGGCCCAAAGGCAACATAAATGAGATATAACACATACCTTTAAAATAAGAAATTCTTACTTCCTAAAACTTACTGAGACTAACATTGCATAACACTCTAAGTTCTTAGCCAGATATTACCCAAGGCATCATAAGAAACAAGTGAGCAAGTCTTCTCTTCTTCTCAGCAACTGAGTCAAGCCATATCCTGGAACAGCCCAAGGAGAAGCTGAACATTGAACATGAGCCAAGGGATGATTTTTATAGCCCTTAGCCTCTCAGTGTTTTCCACTCAGGACTAATTGCCTTTTTGCCTGGTAACAGGGAGGGGCAATTACTCTCATGAGTTACAGCTGTGAAGGAATTTGGGAGTAGGCAGCTGGCACCGTGTGTCCTTGAGCTGGGCCTCTCAGGAAGCCTCCCAAAAAGTTCCCAAAGTTAGCTGATAAGAATTGAGGCACCAATGCTGTCAGTTCTGATTTCTGACTGAGGCCTGTGTTAACTTATTCTTAGACAGCTTAGACATCTTCAAGATGTAGTCAGGCCTGTTAAGATGGCGTTAGGTCTGTATTTGAGTTGCCAGTTCTTTACACCATCTCTTCAAGAACTTGCCACAGTTTGTTGTGATCCACAAAATCAAAGGCTTTAGCGTAGTCAATGAAGCAGAAGTAGATGTTTTTCTGGAACTCTCTTGCTTTCTCCATGATCCAGCAAATGTTGGCAATTCGATCTCTAGTTCCTCTGCCTCTTCAGAAACCAGCTTGTACACCTGGTAGTTCTCTATACTGCTGAAGCCTAGCTTGTAAGATTTTGAGCTTCACCTTGCTAGCATGTGTGCAATTGTGCCATAGTTCGAACAGTCTTTGGCATTGCCCTTCTTTGGGATTGGAATGTAAACTGATCTTTTCTAGTCTTGTGGCCACTGTTGGGTTTTCCAAATTTGCTGGCATATGGAGTGCAGCACTTTGACAGCATCATCTTTTAAGATTTTGAGCTGGAATGCTGTCACCTCCACTAGCTTTGTTGTTCGTGATGCTTTCTAAAGCCCACTTGACTTCACACTCCAGGATGTCAGGTTCGAGCTCAGTGACCGCACCATTGTGGTTATCAGGAACATGTAGATTGGCTTTATATAGTTCCTCTGTGTATTCTTGCCACCTCTTCTTAATCTCATCTGCTTCTGTTAGGTCCTTGCCGTTCTTGTCCTTTATTGTGCCTACCTTAGCACGAAATTGTCCTTTGATATCTCCAATTTTCTTGAAAAGATCTCTAGTCTTTCCCATTCTATTGTTTTCCTCTATTTCTTTGCATTGTTCATTTAGGAAGGCTTCCTGTCTCTCCTTGCTGTTCTCTGGAAATCTGCATTCAGTTGGGTATATCTATCCCTTTCTCCCTTGCTTTTTTGCTTCCCTTCTTTCCTCAGCTATTTGTAAAGCCTCGTCAGACAGCCATTTTGCCTTCTTGCATTTCTTTCTCTTTGGGATGGTTCTAGTTGCTGCCTCCTGTACAATGTTACAGACCACCATCCAAAGTTCTTCAGGCACTCTGTCTACTAAATCTAAGCCCTTAAATCTGTTTGTCAACTCCACTGCATATTCATATGGGATTTTTAGCACTGGGACCCACTTTTTAGAATGAAAATCTGTCTGCAACCCACCAGTAGCGATGTCATGGCTAGAAGTACCGTCATTGTGATGCCAGAGCTTGCAGCTTTCTGGAGAATGCAGAAATAAGATGGGTTATTTCTCAGTCATTTTCCAATAACAAAGTGAATCAGGAAGAAAAAAGCCTATTTACAACCTTGACACAAACAAAACAACCACATATATCTCCCCCTTTCCAGTGTACCATCTTCCCACCTTCCCTAGGGCAAAATGGCTGCCCTAGGTGCTTCATGACTCACCTGAAATTGGCATGCAACCCACTGGTGGGTCCCAACCCACAGTTTGGGAACCACTGGTGTACAGGACAACAACAGGCAATTTCCATAGGGATAGGAGTGAGGCAACAACACATCAGGTGAAATGTGTCCACATGGGGACAGGGCTTACTGGCATATTCTTGCTGTGCCCCCCACGTGTTTTTCCTATACTTCGTCATGCCTGAAAATGGCTTCTAAATCTGGGTCTTCACTGTCATGTTCCAGCCTCTGGCCACCCTGCCACACTGGCTCTCTTATCTTTAGGGCCCCAGAAACTTAGAGCTCTTCAGAAGAATGAAATGACCTTGTTCCCATGTGCAGTCTAGCTACTTAACGTTTTTCTTGTATGACTTATGTTTCTGCTGCAGGTGGACGAGTCTGCTATAGTTGGAGTGAGTGGCTATGTCGAATATCTCCGTGAGCAGGAAGTGTCTGAGCGGTGGTTTCGCTACAATCCTCGTCTCACTTGCATCTATTGCGCCAAATCCTTCAACCAGAAGGGCAGCCTGGACCGGCACATGCGACTCCACATGGGCATCACACCATTTGTTTGCCGTATGTGTGGCAAAAAGTATACCCGCAAGGATCAGCTTGAGTACCACATCCGCAAACACACAGGCAACAAACCCTTTCACTGCCATGTCTGTGGGAAGAGCTTCCCCTTCCAGGCTATCCTGAACCAGCACTTTCGTAAGAATCACCCTGGCTGCATGCCTCTGGAGGGGCCACACAGCATTTCCCCAGAGACCACGGTCACATCAAGAGGGCAAGCCGAGGAGGAGTCGCCTCTTCGGGAGGAAGCTGGTGTGGCTGGGGAGACGGCACAGGGATCTGTGTCCACCACTGGGCCAGATTGAGATGAAATACCAGATGGGTGAGGGGGATCCTCTCTAGCTGTAAGCAGATCCCGCTGAGATGGTGGGCTGGTGTTCTCATTTGTGCAATGTCACTGCTGGACAAAGAAGCTCCTGAGATGTTGCCAAAATAGAAAAGAAACAAAGTGCTAAAAGCCTTCCCCCCTTTTTTCTCATCTCCTTGGTGGGGAAAACATAAACTGGGTCAACCAACCAACCATTCAGGGATTGACAACTTTTTTTAGTATTTACATTGGGTAGCAATCAAGGAAGAACAGCTCTTTTTCTTTCTTGGCGACAATTCTCCTGACCCCTCATAGTTCTGTGGGCTATAGAGGTCTAGCTGCGGTGTGTGCAAATCTTTAGCATTTGAACTCATCTCAGTTGTTGTATCATCTTTGGAGCAATGGGGACAAGAACTGATTATTCTCCCTTTTGACCCCCATCTCCCAGGTAATTCTTTTTTAAAGAAGAATGGCTCTCCTGGCAATACCTACCTTCTCTGAGTGTATTTTATTTCATTTTGGTGTGTCTTTTTAAAATTAATCCATTACCTAAGGGCTTTCTTTCTTTTTTGCTTGCCCATTTGAGGTGCTTTTTCTGTTTGTTATGAGGCAGGCAACCTTCTGAGCAGTATTTTATAAGTAACTCAGTAATTAAGGAACTAAGTTACTGAAAATGAGGGTAGCAGCTGTGATGCTCTGCCATGTTGTGGTGGGTGATGTTTTCAATTGCAAAATGTGGATTACATGGAACACTTTGAATAGAACGCTCAGTCTCTGCACACTGCAAAGACCAAAAAATAGGATGAGGTTTCCAGACAAGATGAATTGTTTAGTGGCTTGCCCCAAAGGTTATCTTTGTATCTCCCCTGCATTTGATCAAATCTAACAGCAATATTTGTATGTCAATTAATCAAATCCAGGTGGGGGAGAATCATGGTTTCTCTGTCTGTTTGGTATTTTTGTATGGAAAAAATGCAAAAAAAACATTATCCTTCATTCAGGAAGGGTAAATTTCTAATTTCCTACAAGCAATCATGACTTCCTTGCATGTGTTTAGAATTTGACACATAAGGTTATTGGGGAGACAAGTCTAGCTGCCAAATCTAGTGAGAGCTGCTCCTATGTTATGTGTCCTAGTAATTTTGCTTAAAGGATACCGGTGCAGAAGAGTAGATATCTCTGAAATGTGTTTGGGACTTGAAAAACATGCAGCAGTTTCATATTTATAGATATACAAAAAAGCAAAGAGCCACAAGTTTTGCAACTAGTATCATGCTGGTATTGCAGACATATTGGTAAGAAAAAGATGGCCATGAAACAAACTAATTCTTTGTAGTAGTATTTGGCCACGTTTGCCTCCTCTGGCCACACCTTTTCTTCCTTGTAAAAATGAGGATATTTTTAAAATGTTTCACTAAAAAATGAATGAAAATAGAAAATTTTCATTTCCCCCCCTCACTTTCTTTTTTGGTGTTAACTGAGGAGTTCATCCCATTCTCTACCTTTCCTGATGGTCGAGTGCAGCCACTGGTGGATTTCTCTTTGTAGTCATAGAAGAGAAACCACCAAAAATGACAACTCAGAATCTTAAGAGTTGGAAGACTCACCCACCTACCCCCACACATACAAATTCTCATTTGGATTGAAGCGGGGAGGATGATAAATGAATATATATGCTGCTTTATAGCTTTCAAATTTACCAAAAAGAGAAAATTTACACTAAAGAGCATTGAAAAGTATTTCTAGCTACTTTATAAAAAGATTTTAAGCATTTAAAAATAGAAGTTTTAAAATATTACCAAACTGTAAGGCATCCTTTTATTTATCTACACATATATTATCATGGGAAAGTTTCTCTGCTGAATAGTAATGGCTATACAAAAGAGTTTCCTTCAAAGCAGAATGCAGCAACATCCATCTAAGTGTAGGTGGCAAAGAGTTGACATGAAATATTGATTATGATGTTTTTGGAGCTGTGAGTTTCTTGAACAAATTCTTGTTGTACTGATACTGTGAACAGAGGAGCAGCCCAGTTATTGTGCCAGCAATTGCTTGGTTGCTTATCAGCTTCTCTTTATTTAACTTTGCCAGAACCATGAAAAGCTTCCTGGGCTTAGATAGCACAGAAAAATAAAGCTTGTGAAAGGTGTTTTAAGTTGCCCCTGTAGAATCATGTTTCTCAGTGCATGAGAAGGAGCCAATAATCTTGCCCATATCTCATTTGAATGAGGTTTGCACCTTGTAGCTAAAATTACTATAAAAGGAATAGGATTGGGGATCTTCTATAGTCACTCTGTACATTGTAGGTTTGTATATGTTCTGAATGCATATAATACGCGTACAAAGGATTTGGAGGAACTAAATCTTTCTTTGACTGTCAAATACTGCCTTGTAATAAAATACAGTCAGTCCTCATTATCCACTAGGGTTAGGTTCCTGGAAATTCTCACAGTTGGTGAACCATTGATCCTATGGGATCTATGGGATTAGGTGTAAGGGGTACCTTAACTGCCATCAGAAAAATCCAGCAGGCTCTCAGGAAGCAAGCAGAGTGCAGCGGGAAGTGCCAAAAAATTTCTGAATGCTGCAGAGACCTTCCAGAGGCTGCAGGGATCTTCAGAATGGCACCTGCTGCAACCAGCATGGACCCCTTAAATATGGCCAGCAGATGCTGCTGCAAGCCATTCTGAAAGCTTTTGGAAGGTCTCTGCATAGTAGATAATGAGGACAGAGGCGCAGATACCGAAGTAGCAATTCTACCCCTCATAGATAAGGCAAATTTGCAGATAGTGAGTTTGTATATAAAGAGGACTGACCGTATAGTCATTGCCATAAAATCCTGAAACTGTGACTTTTTTGTTCAAAGAGCAAGATTTAGCCTGGATTGTAAGACAAAAATATGTGAAATATTTTGGTAGTTTCTGTCAATATCTTCAGAATTACAGGGGGATGTGGTTTTTTTTGTACTTTACCAGATCTTGGTGCTAAGGGAATGGTGGCACTTCTCACAGCAGTGCTCCTTGTGTCTCCACCTCTTTGCACCTTGTTCTTCTCTATTTTAGTGTGTATCACTCTCAGCCTGTTTCTGTGAATTAGAAAAAAAAATGAGAAATTTTGTAAAAAACAATTGTATTCTAATTCTATGTTTACCTTCTATGTCCTATCCACATTTACCTGGGAGTAAGCCCCCTTAAATATACTGAGACTTATTTTTGAGTAGGCAAGATTGGACAGGCATAAGATTTATTTAAAGCATGCCCATTATGAATGTATGCAAATTGTGCAAGTCCAATAGTACAATCTGAGTCTTCTGAAATATTGGCGTTATTAGCCTTGTAAGTCATTGTTCACCTAGTTGTCTAGGTGAGTAAGAATTGCCTGAGCAGCCAGATACAGAGAACAATGTGAAGTTCCTTCAGGCTCAGACCCTGAGTGGTGGTACCTGGCAGGTTAAGGTATAAAATCTTATTGTGTTAAGTGGCAAAATGTGGGATAGTAGCACATTTCTAGTCGTGTCAGATGAACACGGTGGGTGAATTGCAAAAGCTCTTAAGCCAAGCAGAAAATAGCCTGACCTTTGATCCTTGCTAAGTCTGAAACGCCAAAACCTAGGCAAGTTCTTTTTTCTGACATTGGTTCTTTTTCATTTAGACCACAAATGACTAGTGCAAAGTATATGTGGGTTGTTAGGCAAGTAACTCTTTTTGTGGAATCACTTGCAAGGCAGGTTTGTTGCCTGCACAGGCTCTGATAGCCTCCTCATGCTTCCTGTAGCAATGTTGACAATATTCATTCCCATGTATTGTAGCAGGTTTTGAAAGAAAATGGCAAATATAGGTGGTAGGGAGGGGAGGAGAGGAGAGGGGAGGGGAGGGGGGGGACTCTGTGCCGATGGTTACTGTCCACCCTGTTTTTCCACAGTGGAACAGCTGCTTATACACACATTTTCATGTTCAGTGCAATAACCTCAGCCTTGATTCTAGTGGTGACCTATGCCATCAGTAGCATTCATCTAGTCTGGGCACAAAATGGTTGAGAAAACTAGGGCTTGCTTACACTGTGATCTCTGGCACAGAGCAGTTAGCGCAACTATAGGTTTCTGTTTGGATTCTGCAGGTGATCTGGTTTTCTGTGAAACCTTTTCCTATCAATATCTCTTTAAATCATGCTTCTGATCCACCTCCAGTTTAGTTGCGACTAAGGCTGCAATCTTATGCACACTTTAAGTGGTAGCCCTATGGGTGGGGCTTACCCAGTAATAGCATCTAAATGATTTAGCAACAGGTACTCACTTTTGATTGGCACTTGTGTCGGGGCCCGCCCACTGGAAGTGAGGTCATAGCCGGAACCCAGGAACCGCCCCCAGGAACCGCCGCGCCTCCTCGGTAGGCCGTGCGGTGGCCTGGGAGACGGCCCGGGAGTCCCGGGCCTTCTCCGGGGCCGCCGCGTGGGCAACCGATTCCCCCCCTGCCAGGAACCGCAGCACCTCCTTGGGAGGGAGCCCCAGGCAGCCTACCTGCTCATGCTGCTGCTGCTGCTGCTGCTGCCGTCGGTCTCCCTCACTCCGCTGCCTGCCTGCCTGCCTTCCTGCCTGCCTGGCTGGCTCTGAGAACGTGCAGGCAACTCAAACGTGCAGGCAATTCAAACGTTGCAGGGGGCGGAGTGCCAACAGAGTCGACGAGTGGGTGGGCGAATGGGCGGGGCCAGCCCTAATCCTAGGAACGGGTACACGCGTACCCCCGCGTACCCACTACATGACATGTCTGGGCTTACCACTGAGTAGACATGTACAGGCTTGTACTTAAAACTGCCATTCTAAATACAGTCAGCTAGGGTTAGGTTCTGATAGTTCTGATTAGGTTACAGATAGTGAATTCGCAGATAATGAATCATTTATCCCATAGGATCAATGGGGTTAGGTGCAAGGGGTACCTTATCTGCCATCAGAAGAATCCAGCAGAGACCCTTAGGAAGCCTCAGAGATGCAGATAATGAGGAAAGTAGCAATTCCCCTGTCAGGGGGGACTGACAGCGGGACTGAACACAGGGGGACTTACTTCTGAATAAACATGCATAGGATTGCCCGGTAAATATCTTCGAAATCAATAGGACAGGTTAGTGTGGAATAAAGTGAGTTGCATTCCTTTCAGTAGGACTTAGTCACAACTAACCTTTGTGAATTGGGCCAATGTCTTTTCCCTCAATTTCAGAGAATGACAGAGAAGACTAATCTGACTGCTTGTTCATGATAGCGGTCTGTTGAGGGGGAAGAGAGGTTTCATAGCCCTAGGCTTGCAAAAAATAATCTTCAGAATGTGAAATATTGCCGTTGTCTCCCTGAGTCTGCTGCTATGCATTGATCTTGCCAAAAGCAATAGTGTGAAATTAATGTAATTCTGAACCATATCATTGCTGCTTTAGGAAGCATTTGTGTATAGTGGAAAATAATAAAATGAAATTTAGACTGTAGTACTATGTGTACTTATCTAGGAGTAAGCTAAGTTGAAACTACTTCTGAGTAAACATGTATAGGCTTGGGCTGTAAGGATTTGATTGTATGAAACTAATTGATGTAACTGGCATTTTCCCAGTGTGCACACCTGACATTCAGGTACTCCTAGTAGCTTTTTTGACCTAAAGCACTTTTGGATTGTGTACTTTGCTACCTTGGAAGTGTCTAGATGCATTTTCCACAGAATACTGTTTTAGAAATGATGCTGGGTTTATAGTTTGGTGCCCTGTCTCCCGGTCACCAGGAAATAACTTGAATATTTGTTTTTATGGCAAGATTATTCTGCATTAAAAACAAAATTCCACTGTGTACCCCAAATAAAGGGCAATGTCTGTTAGTTAAATCTGTATATTAAAGTATCCCAGGCTGCCCCACAGAAGGAAAATGGGTAGGGTCAATTGTATACCTTTGGGGAAGTAACAAATTGAACTAGATACTTGTGCTGTGTTGGAATCATCAAGCTTAAAGCAATTAATGGGGAATGAAAATGCTGTAAAGAAATTCTTCATGTAGATCAAGAATTATCATGTCCCTCTTTAGTGTTTTTAAAGGAAATCTAGGAAATGAAAAGAGGGCAAGGGTTGAAACAAAAAGGGGGAAGGTTGGTATAGTACAATTAGGTATTCTGCCATGTATTTGTTAATCAGTAGTGACTAGCTGATGTTTGCTGGTGGCAAGCTGATGTGTAGCAAGATAACTACATGGATAAACTTGCTTATCTTGCTGTGTCATGCGAGGTATCTGCTCTGACTTTTAAAGTCAGAAATGTCAACATGAACTGCATTCTGCTGCAATTTTCAGCCTGCCAAAAAAGCATAGTGTTGTGTTGGTTGGTTGTGTAGCTGATGTAAATCTACACCATTTTTCCAAGTTATACTTTACAGTGCAGTCATGTTAGTTGTACATAAGGCCAATACAGGGCTATGCTGATCTACAAGCTAGAAATACAGATCTGTCAGCTGCACTAGTAGCTCTTTCAGTCTTTTGCCTTTAAGAGCCAGGTGCTAGTTAGGCTACAACACTAGCTCTAGATGTGCTGTATCTGTAAGTTTGCCAGTTAACAGCTGGCTGAGGCAAGTTCCTTGAACAGAGCAGTGGCAGAAGGGAAAGAGCAAAGAAGACCTCATGTAACTGAAAGAAGGGGGTGAGTGACAACCATGGCCGACCTTAAGCCAATGTTGGGCCTCACACTTTGGGGGCCCTTGCACCAGCTCAATGAGCATATCATCTGCTGCTGCAACCAGGATCTCTATAGGCTGCAAGTCAGTGGGGCGAGCAGAGCAGCTTTATCTTGGGCCCTCTTACCTGCTCCCTGCCTCCCAATGGCCCAAAATGGGCCTCCTGGAAGCAGTTGGTGGTGACATCATTATGTTACCACCAACTATTTCCAGGTGTCACACTTTGTGACCACAAGTGCTCTTCTTGGTGAGTGGGGGGCCCTGCAGGGAGGGTGGGGTCCTGTGGGAATGCCCCACATTGGGCCCTGCCGCTCCTGGAGTGACAGCAGCCCTAGTGACAGCAGCCCATGAGAGATTTTGCCTAACCTCTACTAGCAAGTTTTGCATCCAGGGAGGCTTGTGGGCAGTAGTGTCATCCGGCAACGAGCTGCCGGAACGCTAGGCGGGACTTACTGCTTGATTGACAGGCTGTCCGTGACGCGTCACCGCCTGCCTGCCCGCTGCGCGGGCTCCCTCCAGTTGGCGCGCCCCTCCGCTGCTTGCCTAGGCACCCAGTGCGCCCCCCCAGGCAAGCGGGCACCCCCTCCGAAGCCAGGGGTGCCCGTGCGGCGGGTGGGCAGGCGGCGACGCGTCATGGACGGACAGCCAATCAGGCAGCTCATTGCCAGATAACACCGCTGCATGTGGGGTAAAAACGTTAAATGTTTAACTGCCCAACAGTGCAATCGGCTATAATTATTGCTGTGTTATTCCTGGGGAATGACAGGTATACAGTTCCCTGAAGTTCTCATGTGCATCCAGATTGCCACATGAGCAGAAGCTGTTTGTTTGTGTCATAAAGTGCTAGCTTCACATGCAGAGGTTCTCAAACATTTTAGACTAACTTTTTAGAATGGCACTCATTTCGGGACCCACCAGAAGTTAAGTCATTAATCTGGAAGTGATCTCATAGCTGAAAGTGACATTATCAAGTAGGAAGTGTTGACACTGTGTCATAATAAAATGACTCTCCTGGAATACAGACTGGCATTCTTGGACCGCAGCAATTGCACAATCATGAAACATCCCTAACAGAAACCAAGATTAATTCAAAATATAGTGTAAAAGCACTGAACAAAAAACAAAATTTAAAAAAATCCTCACTTGAAAATTCAAACTCACAAAAGAATATAGCAGGAGTAAGGTCTGCAGCTTCCAAGACGGCTGCTCCTGGCTTTCCATGACCCATCTGACATCAGGTCCCAAACCACAGTTTGAGAAACGCTATGCTAGAGAATCCCCATTTGTCATTGTGTGGGGAGTATTTCTAATTTGGAACAACGCTGCCCTTATTCCTGGGGTGTCTATGTGTATTAAAGCCCTTACATGAGTCTTAGTTACAGGAAGAGAGCAAAACTTGGTGACAAGAGCAATAAGAATTTAAGTAGGATTCTTTGTTAAATAGGAGCTTATATTGTTAAAACAGTAATTCTTGCCAAGAATTTTTAAAAATACAGGCATGCCCCCATATCAGTGCATCTGGCATCTGCCGTTTCCCCTATCCGCCCCCTCCCATGGCCTTTACCTTTGTTTTCCATTGAAGCACGGGTGTTCTTGCTTAACCAAGGAATGTTCTTCCTTAACTGAAGAATGTGACACACGCTATAGGGAGGAGACTAACCAATGTTAACAAGAAGCAGGACACTTCCTGCTGCTATTTATATAGAGTTTCCGTGTATCTGCGGTTTCCATAACTGGGGGGGGGGGGCTTAGTTCTTCTTTGTATGTCAGAGTTAACATGCAGGTTCTCACTTTTGGAACCTTAAAACCAAAGAACTTGTCCAATCCAATTGGAGTGCATGCCCTGCCAGGCATAACTTTCAAACTCTGACAGTTTTTGTTTTTCTGGTTTTTAACTCTTTCCCACAATTTGGCAAAGGATTACATCCGCTGTATGTACTGAACAGATTTATCTTTGAAAGTCTAATTAAGCAAATACAGAGTTAATTTGTAAAGTAGGTTTTTAGAAACTTTTGGATGGTAGCTGGGAAGCGCAGAAAGACCTCTAGGCATTCCAGTTTGGATTGATGGGGAATTATGGAATTTCCAGAGTAAGATATTTCTGTTACTGAACATAAAATGGCTGACTTTGTTAATGTCACAATGCTGTTCCTAGTGAAAACGGTTGCTTGTGTTATATTTTGCAGATAAGAAACGGACTCTGGATGAAGACAAAACATTTAACATTTGCTTTGCAGTCAACCACAGTACTATGTTACATAAAAAAATTGGGGAAGTATGATTTGAAAAAAGCCAATTAGAGGAAAGCAAACCAGGGTAGATTAACCCATGGTTTCAGATCTTGAAACCATGATCTTGATTGGTGGTTTGAAATAGACGTAATGTGCTCATAATATGGAACTAGCAACCCTGTGTTTTATAATTCATAAGGATTAGAGACCTGGAATATTGGAAGAGGCCAACAATATATATGACTAGTGGGTGCGTTTGCAGTTGAGGAGAGGAAATCTTGTTCCTAAACTATACATTTATCTTGATGAATTGCATTATACAAATTAGAGTAAATGTGATATATATTATCTTAGTTGCTTTAATTTTGTCCATGATCAGCAACTTAAAAGCAACATTAGGTGAACTGTCTTTTTTATTGGTTGTGAATGAAAACCAATAAAAATGGATATGAAAATCATTGTAGATTGTATATTGCTTGAACGTTTTTGCTTTGAAGCACAAAACCGTAATATCTGTGCTTGGAATAAGATATGTAATATATGTAAACTTTCTTTTACAGAAACCTTTTGTTACTTGTTCTGAGTTATGCTGAGTTACTTGTTATGCTGGGTATTATTTTATTTTATAGTAACTTTTGGGCAACCAAAAATTTGGCAAGAAAAGAACAGGTAGAAGTATATATGTGGTGGAAACATGAAAGGCCTTTGGGAAGCAACACAGGAAGACAGAGCACCACTTTTTCAACAGTGGAATTTTTGCAGACTGCCTGAACATTTGCAGATAAGAACCACCTACACTGGGTCAGACCAAAGTAGGTCCATCTAGTCCAGCATCCTGTCTCCGACAGTTCCCAGCCAGCTGGCTTCCAGAAAACACAGAAGGAGGCCATGAAGGCAACAGCCCTTCCCTTGCTATGAACCTTAGAAAATCATTCAAAAAGGCATATGGCCTCTGAGTGTGTAAGCCCCATTTAGTTATCATGACTGATGGGAACCGGCCGACCTATCCTTCTCTGTGAATTTGTCAATTTTTTAAAAAAAATTTGATCTTGAACTAAGATCAGCCATCTTAGAACCAGTGATCTAAGCTGGTTGACGATCATCTGGCAGACAATTCCATAGGTGATTTTGGAAGCATTTAGAAGAAGGATTATCTTTGTGGATCGGATTAACATCCATCTAAAATGTAGCAACCAAGGGAGCCAAGAAATCCATGCTTTTTGAAAAATAAAACTGCTCAAGATTCTGTTCCTGGTGCCAGGTTTTGCACCATGTGCCATATTCCACACGCATGGGCTTGTGGAAGATGCCTGCTGTGCCTATATCTGCTATTCACATGCATGGAAAGTGTCCTTAGTCTCCAAAAAAATTATACAACAAACAACCCTGAATTAGTGAATTATTTTGAGAGACAGTTTCTATAGATTTGTTCCTTTCTACATCTAGGCTTACTTTTAGACAGCTTGGCTTACTTCTAAGTCTAAAGTAAATGTGCTTTCCAGCCATAAAATCATGTTGTATGTGTCATATCGATACTCACTGCCCACTGAGACACACAAATAATTGCTGTGGTCATTTCAGAGGTTGCTACATTGTTCCCAAATTAGCAGTTGCAATGTAATATGGGAGACTTTCAGGTGCATGTTCTATCTTGGTTTATTCAAGCTTTTCCACAATCAGGTTTAGCAACAGAAGCCTTGTTCCTACAAAAGGAACCCCCGAAGCTCACAACTCTCAGAGTGCCTCAGCTGCCTTGCCACAGAATGCCATCCTGTTACAGCTCCTTGTAGCCATTCCCATTTTTAAAACTTTTTCTGTGATTATTCTACCTCTTTGTATTACAGAATTACTTCTTAAAACCTGTCACCTCAACTTCTTTGCTGCTTCCTGTCCAGCCATCTTGCTGCAGCCAGTTTCTGCCTTAGCAGTGGCTTTTTCTCCTTGCACAGTTGCTCTGATTTGCAGGTTCTCTAAGGTTCACCATACAGCTGACCTTATAAGCTGAGTACTTGGCTCTAGTTGCTACTTCCTAATGGTCAGTGTTTTTGAAGGAATGGTATTTCAAAGTGGGGCGATAAGACAGGTGGCCCTGTCAACTTCCATTGATATGGGGAAGGTGAAGGCTGTTTGTTTTTCTAGCTGCATTCACCTATGGATTCAGATCAGTGGCTGACATCTGTTGAAGATGTTGCAGGGTAGAGTAGCTCTCCCTACCCCAAGGAAGTGGTTACAATGGAACACACACTCTCCCACCTCAGCTAGCTTTTGTGTAATTCTTGATAGTACATATTTTCTCCCAGTCCAGTTGATATCTCTTGTGTCTGCCTCCGTTTTTAATTGGTGGCAATGTTCACATTGTGTTTTGTTCCATAATGCTGTGGGTTTGGCTTGCACTATTCTTCAGTTTATTTTGATTTGCTTGAATATCTGTCTTCTGCTTGGGGGAAAGAGTGTGAGTTGCCAGTTATGTGCTCTCAGTCTCTATTATCATATATTTTTATTTTCTGTTTCTCTACTTCAGAAACTCACTGTGATGCTTGTGTCAAGTGCATATGTCATATACATAGTTGTTTTTACTGCTTGAAAATTTGGTGTTTTAAACCACTAGAAGGATGTGAAATGACTGTTTCTAATGAAATAGGTTTTGAGCAGTAATTATGAGTGGAACTATTTTCTGGTTGCAGAGATGAAAGTGAACTCATTGAATACTAGTATAGGTAGAAATGAGCTACTTGTACCCTAGAGACAATATGGATGGTGTCTGTCTTCAGTGTTCCATTTGTAAGGGCTCATAACATATCTTATCAGAGATACTTCAAGTGTCCGCCAAATCAGTGGTGTCTCCCTCGCAACAACAATTGCTTTTCCACTAGGCACTGTAACTACTTTCACATTCTCCAAGGCTTGCTCACTCATAGCAGTTGTGCAATTCAAACATTCTCAGGTTTTGAAAAAGTCTACTCTGAAATGTTCTCATGAAAGTTTTTGTTTTCAGATTTAATTTTTGGCTGTAGGTTTTAAACCACTAGAAGGATGTGAAATGACTGTTTTAGGTTTTGATGCAAGAGGTAGGAGCAGTAATTATGAGTGGAACTATTTTCTGGTTGCAGAGATGAAAGTGAATTCTTCTTTTTCTTCCCATTGATGTGAAGATGTAGCTGAATCTCACTCTCCCTTAAGCATGGAAAAACTGTGTGTGATTCAGGAGCTGGACATGCCCACAGTCCCTTTCTGTCTTTCTCTGTTTTCCAAGGCCTGCTTGAGCCATCAGCAGACTCCAAAGAGATCTCTGTATCACAGCACCCAATTAAATAGCCAATTCCAGCACAGCCCCTGAGCACCACCTTAGTGGTGCGTCATGGAAAAAAGGCAGAGTTGGGATATCTTTTGGGAAGTGATCCTATATTTATTTCTATTTATTTATTTGACTCATGTCCAGCCATGCCATGCCTCCACGCACTTTGCATGGGACACAGAGAAATGCAGAGATTTGTCCCCAGAGTACCTGCTTCAAAGCAGGAATGTAATAAAGCCCATTTTGTCTCTTTATTCCTGCATTGCAGTAAAATATTTCTTTCACTTTCCCTTTTAATTTAAAGAGCATGGGTGAACAAGGAAACACAAAAGGACATGTTATCCCCCTCTTTTTAGCAATTATTTTTAAAGCCTGCTGCTTGCAGTGTGTGCTCTTATTCATGTTTTCTCATTTAGTTTAGCATCCTAATCTGGGATGTATAGATGCCCCTTTGACCAACTCCATCCACTACTTAGCCTGAGGTCTGTACTGCTTCTTTGTTTTACTGCAAAAAAATTACATGCATGGGGCATAGAATTCCATTCCATCAATTGCTGTTGGTGTTGTATAGAAGCCAAAATTGGAGCCATAGACACTGATGGAGTTCCCTCCTTAATACTTGTTTTCCAGGAGGGTGTCATTCCCTGTCTTCTGTAACAGAAGGGGGTTTGCATCTATTGACCGAAGCACTAGCACAGAAAAACTTTGTACTGATAAATGTTTGGTTCAGTTGCTTATGCCCCCCCCCCTTTTACAGATATCGTAGCCCTTTTGTCCAGTGATGTCATTCAAATGATTTAGGAACAGGAACTCACTTTTGATT
>JAJKFI010000126.1:2110078-2153703 GCA_029204185.1 Lerista edwardsae | reverse complement strand
GCAACCAGAAGCAGTGGCAAATGGAGACTTTGCATTGGAAGTGTTTATTCAGGCTTAAATGTATGAATAAAAGTGTTCTCAGTCCCTTTATTTGAGCATATTGCTAAATGTATAACACAAAAGACATCTAGTTCCCTTTATACAATGCAGACTTGACTTGAATAAAGTCAATGTATTGTTGGTTTAAAACATGAATAATAGTTTTGGACCTTTATCTAGAATTCAATAAATTGTTTTAGACAGAATTGTTCAAAAAGTAGTTAGTCTCCGTACAGTGAAACAGTAACCCCCTCATGAAAGCTGTTTTTGTGAACCTTCTTATACTTTGAAGAGTTGACATTTTTTTAGGAATGCTCCCTGAGGGCACAGTTGCACCAGGTTCATTCAAGCTAAATTGATGTTTTCTTCCTTCTCTAGATGCCACAGAAATAAAATGTTGTTTTTATGCATAAACATGCAAAATGGCAGGAAGATTCTCACACAGGATGTGAACATTATTGCACTGCCTAGCATACTGAATGGTATGTGAAAGCCCATAGCACAGTGACTGCTCTTGGCACACAGAAGACCTCAACTCCATTATCCAGTTAAAAGTTCCGTGCCTGAGGCAGTACTGGGCTAAATGGAACAATGGTCTGATTCTTTGTTACTGATGCACAAAGAACAATATCCAAATTAGGCATGGGGAAGATTGGTACAAAAGATTGTACGCAGCAATGCTGCACAGTAGCTAGATTGGAGTCTTAGCTCCGTACATTGTGTTGCTGGGAATGCTAGCATTTTTCAATTAGATGGCGAACATCCCAAAAAGGCAGCTTGCCCACCATAGTTAATCTTTCTCTGCAATGTGCAGCCACTGGAGGACCATTGGGTGTGCTCTCAGCCACACTCTTATCATGGTGTGATCTTATGATGGTGTGATCCAACAGACCAGGCAAGTTAACTGGGAGTGTGCTTTACAACATGCCTCAGGATTCTCTGTAATGCACTGAGGTAGGTGTTTTTGGTAGACAAATAAATGTAGAAGGGGTTCCTAAAACTAAAAAGTTTGAAAACCACAGTAATACTTTGTATCTTTATAATTATAAAATCACTAATTATAAAATCAATAAAATAATCTTCAAAAAGTAATACATAATTTAAACATAGGCATTTGCAATTTTTTGTGTCTGAATCACATGGAGGATTGATTCATCATGGTGCACTGATCACAGTGAAAATTGTTCTCTTGTGTATGGTGTGCTATATTAACATTTCAGTACTGATAAATTGGGAAAGACATGTTTTTAATGTTATATATTGAAAGCTCCCTGCTTTTTGGTTGGGTGTCTGGAAAAGAGGCTAGAAACGATGTGATCCATTTGACTGAACAAGGTGACAGTCGTGGACCTACCATTATGTGGGAGAGGCCAAAAGTCCCCAGGTCTGCACTCCTGGAGTGGGAGGAGAGTGGTGATGAGGCGGCTCGCCCCTTGGGCCCAGCAGTTTGGGCTTGCCCACCCGCCCCTGCCATTGTAGGGCTCCAAAATGGGGACTGGCATGGCATGGGGTCAGGGTGGAGCAGCACACGGGGTGGGGAAACAGTGAAAGGGGTGGACCTCCTCCTTCTCCTCTGTCTCAGGGCAGCCCATTGTCTGAGTCTGCAAGAGCGAGGTGAAAGGATTCCTTGTGCTCTATTTTGGCCAGAAGGTGGGCATGTGTTGAGGCGACAGAGCATCATCGTTTAAATTTGCAAATGCAAACTGTATGTGTCTTTATTCTGCTTATAAAATAGACCCAGCTAAAGATTGCTGTACTTTTTCTGCCTCCAGAATGAACTGTTGGTTACCCAGTGGCAAATTTGAACATGGCTTATGACTGGGCTGGTTGGCAAGAGCATCATTCCTTTCTAAGCAAGGCAAAAAAACATGGTTCTGTTTGCAGTCACCTGAAAATTGCACCAGAGAAGATTAACTAAGTATCTTCAAATGAGGGTTCAAATGACCATGGATAGTGACATCTAGGCATACTTTATCTATGGGACACTGAGCTTAGGAAAAACCTTGTAGACTACCAGAAGTAAATTTAAAAACTAGGAGTAACTTTCATTGCTGTCTGCTTGTCAAATCTGATAAACTGACAATCAAGTTAAATGATAGACGAGATCCTCAGTGGAATAGTTAAAGCTGAGCACAATCCCATGAGAAGCTCTCCTGCTCAAGCCCCATTGAAATAAGAACTGTGCAGGTACACCACAGTAGGTGTTCTACAAGAGCTACCCCCATGGATTGTGGCCAATATTTTTAGCTCGGGTGCTAATGGTCCTGAATATTGTTTTCTTTCTTTGTTTTAATGTTATAGGGAAGACTTGTGTTGTTCTTCCTCCTGAAGCGGTTGCTTCAAAAACAATTGGATCATGGATCAAAAGATACATAACTCTCTTTTCCTGGTTGAATTTTGAGCTTTCTGGATTGGAGCAAAAGACTAGACATTCCTCAATGCAAGTGTTGCCACCAGCAGCGTCTTGGATTGAGTTCTTTCTTCTGTCTTCTGTACTATGTAGTAATTACATGTGCAGTTATGAGAGGTGAAACTTACCAAATAGTGACACAATTGATTACTACATGTTGTAGAGCGAGCACTAGTTTTGGTGGCAGCCTCGCCTTGTGTTTTGGATCACATGTGGTTCCGCTAAACAAAGTAACTTTTAATAACTTCAGACATCAGGTTCTTCCCCTAGCAACCACCACATTTTTGTAGGCCAGGTCAACTCATTAACAGGGCTCTGAAAGGTTCAGCAGCTCTCGCTCTCGCTCGCTCTCTCTCTCTCTCTCTCTCTCTCTCTGGTGCTATAATATTTCTTGCTTATTCATTGTGGATTGTCTGAATTGTGCTTTTTACTATAGAGTTCAATCTGTTCTGCAATGCAAATTGCAGATCGTTGAATTCATGATAGAAAACAAGATGTAAATTGGAATTTCAAGCTCGCTTGCTTGCTCTCTATACACTGCACCAAGGCAAAAGTGGTCAGGTCTTTTCATTGTTTTTGTGGTTGTACTTTTACAAACTGGAATCAGTCTCTTCTACAGTGGCTATTTCTGGATAATTTCTCAGAGTCTTCTTTTGCTGGCTATCAGCAGATGTCAGTCTTCTTTCCAGGAGACTTTTCACATGCCTGCCAGTGCTTTCAGTGTCCTCACACAAGACCTAAAGGTCAAAATTATCTGATTCCAAATTGTAGGTAATAGACAAAGTTAACATTAGTTAAAAATTAATTTTTGGTGCACACCAAAAGAAATGCTGTCCTTCCAGTGGGGATGACTATGTGAACACTAAATTCAGTTTCTTCTCATGCATCATCATAGGGAGGATTCTCTGGACCATTGGGAGGCTTACAAATCAGAGTGTGTCTGGAAACTAATAGCTCTCATAGGTACACGTAGCTTGTGCAGTGGGTGAGATGGGTTGTCACCTGCTTTCATGACACTTGTAACCGCTGACTTGCATGTGAAACTCCACTGCCCTTTGTCTTTGGTGATAACTAGTGCCAGCAACCTTCCCATTGAGATGTCCGTGATCTACTGGTGAATACACATAACTTATCCAGCTCGCAACTGTCCCTTTGTAGAGCTGCCAAAAGTGCAAAACAAGGCAAACCTGTGTTGTTTCCTCAAGAACACATCTAACTCAGCAACTCTGCTGTTACCTATTGCAAATCAGCTATCACAAGTAGTGTGGCACTTTAAGTGTGTTATTTTGAGCGCCCTCACTCCCCCTGCCCCCAATATGCACTTTAAACTCTTTGTGGCTCTTGTTGGCTATTATATGCAGGATGGTTGTCTTGGATGGAAAATGAGTAGTAATGAGTTTAATGTTGATCTTTTGTTGTTCTCCCTCACCTCAGGAGATGAATGCATTGTGTATGCTCTTTCCCTACCTCTTATCCGTATTGCCTGTCTTTTCCTGTATATGAGTATACACATGCACAGCAGTGTGAGAGTAAGAACCTGTGTATTCTTGGGCTGTTCCCCATTTTAGCTCAGACTTTTAGCACCTGAGAAGTTGGCATGCAATGGCTTTTTTGAAGTGTGCTAAACCAGTTTCGCTTTGTTGTGACAAGCAACCTGTTGTGTATAGCGGAAGGGTCTTTGTTTCTGTGGCAGGCCAAGCTATGTTTCAGAAAAACAACTGAGCCACAACCCAAGTGGAATAGATGATACCAACATTTCTAGTGTACACCAAATCTTGAGGTTTTAATAGAAATGGGATTGGCTCCCATGGGATCAAAATTTTGACTGAACTATAGGTGTGGGATCAGTTCACATTTATCCTGCCTCAACTTGTTCCTTCTTGGTTGATTGCTGACTGAAGGGTGGCTCATACTGAGTGGTGTGGGTTAGGTGAATACCGCCATCTTGAATACCACCATTCATGAAAACACATGCTTAATGCCAGGGCTTATAAGAGTCAGTGCCCTTAAGGGTGCTATCTACCTTGAATTCATGCACTCTAGTCATACTGTGCACATGTGGCCACAGCAAAGATGACAGCACTATGTCTGGGTATTCCAAATGGTGAGACCCAGGCCCCCTTGCTATGGCCTGATTGTTAAGTGAAATGTGTGGGAATTTGAGAAGAGAGCAACCCACAATGGATCAATGTGAATTTTCCCACCTAGTTTTGCCTCCCTTTACCACCTTAGTGTTAAGTATAGTATACCATTTTTGTCTCTTCTAGAGGGACTTGATTTGTTTTCAAAGACAAAATCACCCGACATACCCTTTGAAACTATTACTCTATGAATCTGAAGCATATTAAGATTTACATTGATAACTCTTTTGTTGGAGTGCCTCCTATTGTTTCGCTATTTTTGGTGGCGTTGCATTGCTTTGTATTTGCAAAGAATAGCATTAATTAATAGCACTTCTGCAGCAGGCTGAAATGTGATCCAGCTGTTTGAAAAAGATTTGTAGCAGAACTGCCTAATTTATTTTGAATGAGCATTTTCTTTAAAAAGCAGGTCTCACACATCCTTTTCTCAGTCCAGTTATTTCTAGGCACACAGCAGGAGTTGGAAAAGGAAACAAGAGGGTCATTATTTTTGTGGGTGTGTTTTTTTGGGGGGGAGGGGGAGGAGAATAAAACATAAGTGCAGATAAAAACTTGTACAAACTTATTTAAAGCAGTTTAGCAAAAAAAAAAGCTTTCTCATTGAGCAGCTTTAAAACAATGTGAATGAAAAGTTAGCAACTTGGTTAGGAAGCTCTGAAAAATTCTATAACTGTATACTTGAAATTCTGTTTGTATTTTAAAACAAATGCATTTTTCCTCTTTAACACTGTGTAAAAGAAACGTTATGCATGTGAGTGGTTTGAGAATTAAATGGTTTAATACTCAAAGCCTTGGGAGTGCACAGTCTTTTTTTGTCAGATCACATTCTGTTCACATTCCCCTACGTACTTTAACAAATTAACATTGGCCATTTAGCCAAAGGAACATTTCCTTAGGAACATTTATTATCTACACTAATTTTTCTGGCCTATTCAACTTCCACAGTGGATGTTGTCATGCTTTGAATTATAGAATTGTGAGGACTGTGGCATTCATTATCAAGACACCAAGATCATTTTTACACATGCTGCTGCCAAGCTAGGCTTTTCCAATCCTGTACCCCCTCCCTCTCTCCCTCCCTCTCTGTAGGACTTAACACATGGGGCCCATATCAAGAAGATAAAATGAAGACAATGATTGAGCCTTTCAAGATAAAGTTGGGATTAAAAGCTGTCTTCTAGGGTGTTAGCCATTTCCCCCTTATGTTATGTGCAAATTTGATATGTCTCTCATTTATCATCTCATTGATAAAAAATGTTGAACAGCACAGGAGCAGATTATGGCTCTTAAATAGACCCTTATCACATCAAACCTGCACCCCAATTTTCAGGTTACTGTGGAGCCATTTACTGGCACTTGTCACAAACAGTTGTTCAACCAGCTTTGAACCCATTTAATATTAGTACCAACTACCCATTTTATCCTTTTACCCACGATACCATGGGAGACTCTGCCAAATGCTTTGCTGAAATCTAGGTGCACTATAGCCACAGCATTCCCATAATATTCTGCTAGACTAATCACTCTGTCAAAAAAGGAAATGAGATTAGTCTAGCATGACTTGTTCTTTTGTTGCACTATCTCATGCCTGTGTTAGTTGTAATCCACCAAGCAGAGTTCCACTCAGCAATCATGTGGGTCAGCCTCCCAGGGGCACAGTAAATCTCCTGCTTTTGTTATCTGCCAAAACAGGGAGGTAATTGGTAATTTACCAACTGATAATTTGCAAAATATGGCTAGTGGCTATGTTTGAGTTGGTGGATCAAAAATTGTGTGATGTGCCCTACCAGGTAGTGTGGTTGTGAAGTTTCACGTTTCAGTGACAGAGGATCTTCCAGAACATCCCAGTGTGGCAGTGCAGGCAATGTGCAATCTTGGATGAATGGCTAAGGGAAGTGTTTAATAGCAGGTGCCATCATCATCCTTAGCAAATCATAAATGGGCTTCTGAGAGGTCAACAGCTGGAGAAACCCACTAAAACCACAATCCTACACAGACATGAGGGAGTAAGAGAAACAGTGCTCCAGCCTTACATTTGAGTAGCTCCTCCAGCTTTGCCACCATTATATTTTCCCAGGCACTATCAGGAGAACATGCTAGAAAAGGCCTAGAGCTGCTGCCATGACCTTTCTGGCCCTGACACTTTGCTGGCCCAACTTTGCTGTGTGTAGAGGACTTCTGCTCCTTGCCGCTCCCTCTACAACAAGTAAAGGAGGTGGGAAGTGTTCAGATACGGGGTGGTTGAGGGTAGAGTATGCATAGTGGAGTGTGGATCATTTTGGATAGTGAATTGATGTGGACCACCCAGTATGTGCAACCATTTATTTGCTTTTAAGTACCATCATTCAAGAGTAGGTTCCCAAGGCACACAGCTTAGGTTGACTGTGGGGGGGGGGGACCTCCACCCTAAAGCACCTGTCTTTTGTTGGACAGCCACTTCCCCTAAACATCTAGCATCTTAAAGACATACATCTTAAAGGCAAGAGCTCATTGGAAAGTGCCATAATCTGCTCCTTTTGAGCACCGCAGAGCTACATGTACATTTGTGCCCAAAATCTTTTTACTCCATCCATCTTTTTACTTTGTACACTGTATTCTGCTTTCAAAATCCAGTTTGCCAAAATGTTATAGTTCTTTGGCAGGTAAGGCTGGCACAGGAAAGAAGCAGCCAAGGAGGGTGGAAGAGGCCCGCATACTACAGGCAGCAAATGACTTTACTTTAGGAATCAAAGATGTCTTTTGCAGGGCAAAAACACAGGCCACAAAGGAATAGTTCTGTATAATAATTGTGCTAACTGGCTTACTACTGTATTTGCTGAACATGCTGAATATGTCAAAATGCAAACAATCACAGAGAAGATACTCTTTTATTACTATTACTTGGGTAGCTTGCTGCTCAAAGAAGTTTAGAAACAGGAGGCAGGACCATCAAAAAATAACTGAAGAGTTAAGCACAAGGATCAGCTACTCTGCCCATGAAGAGGATGGAATTGATGGCCACTTCCCGGATCAGGAGCAGGAAAGGTCTATTGGCTTTGAAGACAACCTTGTTCACAGGAAACGAACGGCCTGCAATCATGACTGTTGTGGCAGCTGCTGCCTCACTGCCTTCCTCATTCACCTGCCAATCAAATAATTCCACACACACTGAATTAGGAATATCATGGAGACATACAGGTACTTAATCATTTTCAGGATTCAAACAGAAATCAAGGACTTCTGGCATAAGATTCTTGTGTTCTTTGAGAACTCTGTAACATTCACCAATTAAAAAAAATCTTTTTACAGTGATTGATTTACAGTCAATCCTTGTGATATGCCACAGCCTTCACCTATCTGCAAGGGGCTGTTTGGGAGAGGCGGATCTAAGGGGGGGCAAATCTGTAAGTGTTGCAAGAAGCCTTACCTTGTCATGTAAATCCCTCCTCTCCCTTGCTGCTGTACCCAGTAAGCAACGCCAAGATGTTGCTGTTCCCTGTGAGGATTGGCTAGAACAGTGCAGGACAGGAGTGTTTTCCACTGCAAGGTAAGGCTTCTTGCAAAACTTACAGATTTGCCCCCCCCCTTAGATCCGCCTCTGCTGTTTGGTGGCCTACCTCCACTTCCCAGAATCTCTTCCTCCATATCCCTAATACAGAGGTCCTAGGAACCTCTCTTATCAAAGAAAATCTCCAAAACAAAGAGAAAGAAGCACTGCTATTAGTCTAGGGAACAACTGCAAATTTCAAAAGTAAAGAAGAAACAAGGCAGTTCAAACTTGCTTTGGTCTCTCTTTGCATTTCTTCCCTGAACATAGGAACAACCCTGCTGGATCAGACCAAGGCCCATCTAGTCCAGCTTTCTGTGTCTCACAGCGGCCCACAGATGCATCAGGGAGCACACAGGACACAAGATTCTTGCATCCTGCTGCCACTTCCCTGCATCTCACTTTCTGAGTAATCTATTACCCTTGTACCCCACCCACCCCAGTGAAGACACCAGACTATGGGTTGAATTTAGCTTTATTAAACACAAGTAACAGTTTAAAAAAACAACAACATGAAACCAACTAGACACACCTTCTCTCCCTTGTCTGTCTGGGTTAGGCAAAAAAACCTGCCGTCCATGGCCAATTCTGATGATAGGGGAAAAAAATCCAGCCCTCATAATGAGCAATCAGCTAATCTCAGACTGGACATATAATACCCATCATGGCTTGTAACCTGTGATAGTTTTTCTCCCTAAATCTATCCAATCCCCTTTTAAAAGCATCTAGACCAGATGCCACATCCTGTGGGAAGGAGTTCCACAGACTAATTGCATGATGGGTAAAGAAATATTTGTCCCCTGGTGGTGTGTGAGAAGGAAAAGAGGTTTTCCCTATTCACTCTATCCAGCCCCTGCATAATTTTATGCATCTCAATCATATCCCCCCTCAAGCGCCTTTTTTCCAGACTGAAGAGCCCCAGAAGGGATTGTGAAGAGCTCCAGAAGGATCGCTCCCACTTGGGGGGGAATTGGGGGATCCAGAAGGATCTCTGCTCAATTGGGCAGCAAAATGGCAGATGTGTTTCAATATAGACAAGTGTAAAGTGAAGCATATTGGGGCAAAAAATCAAAACTTCACATATAGGCTAATGAGTTCTGAGCTGTCTGTGACAGCTCAGGAGAGAGATCTGCCATTTTGCGCACTGCTTTTTACCTCTTCTCCATTGTCAACAGCCTTTGGCGAGGCACCATATCAAATGACATCTGAAAATCTAAATACGTAATATCCACAGACTCGCTTGCTTCCACATGCCTGTTTACTTTTTGAAAAAATTCTTGAAGGTTAGTGAGGCAAGCCATGTTGACTCTCCTTCAATAAGGCCTGTTCTTTTTTGTGTTTTAAGATTTTTTCTTTAATGAGGCTTCTACGATCTTACCTGGAATGGATGTTAGACTGACTGGCCTATTGTTTCCTGGATCCCCTCTTCTACCTTTTTTGAAAACTGGTGTGACATTTGCTAGCGTCCAATCCTCTGGCATTGTGGCGGTTTTAAGAGACACGTTGCATATTTTAGTTAAGAGATCAGCAACTTCATTTTTAAGTTCCTTAATAACACATGGGAGGATGCCATCTAAGCCTGATTAATCTTTAATTTGTCAATTAGTTCTAAATATCTTCTCTTTTAATCTCTATCTGACATAATTCCTTACTCAGGAGGGTCTAGAGGGATCTGCCTGAGGTCTTCTGCCATGAAGACAGATGCAAAGAACTCATTTAATTTCTCTACAATCTCCAAGTCCCCTTTTGTTTCCTTTTCCCTCCCTCACCATCCAGTGGGCCGAGTGCCTCTCTGGCAGTTTTCCTGTTTCTGACATATTTGAAGAAACTTTTATTGTTCCCTTTATGTTCCTAGCCATACATTCTTCAAAATCTTTCTTGGCTTCCCTTATCACCTTCTTGCATTTCTTTTGTCAGAGTTTGTGTTTCTTTTTACTCTCATCATTAGGGCAAGACTTTCATTTACCGAAGGAAGCTTCCTTCCCTTTTATAGCCTCTCTGACTTTTCTTGTTAGCTGCAGGCATTCTCTTGGACTTAGTCAAGCCCTTCTTTCTTTGCAGTACACACTTTTGTTGGGCCTCTACTACTGTTGTTACAGCCTTCAAACACTCTGGAGAGTTTGCACTCTTTTTACTTTCCCTTTCAACTTCTTTCTAGCTAACTTCCTCATTTGTGGTAAGTCTGCCCTTTGGAAGTTGAGGGTGGTTGTGTCAGATTTGCTTGACATACTTTCCCAACATGCATAGTGAAACAGATCACAGCATGGTCACTGTTCCCCAATGGCTCAGTAACATTCACATCTCTAACGAGGTCCTGAGCACCACACTATTAAATCCAGAGTCACCTGTCCTCTGATGGGCTCCATGACTAGCTTGGACTAGCTCTAAGATACAGTCTCTCTTTCTTGACCAGAGTATGAAATCACACATGATTATAACCCTGTCCTACTTTGAGGCCTCCCTAATTTGTCATCTCCTTTCAAGATCCCTTTTGAGTTTTTGATCCAGGGGATGATAGCATGCCCCCATTATTACATCATTCTTTGGGCCTGGTAGTTTAACCCACAATGATTATATGATGGAGTTGGACCCATCTTCAATCTCTACTCTGCTGGATTCTATCCCTTCTTTGATATAGATGGCCACCCCTCCGCCAACACGCCCTTCCCTGTCCCTCCTATAGAGTTTATAGCCTGGGATTGTGGTATCCCACTGGTTCTCTGCATTCCACCAGGTTTCCGTTATGCCTACTATATCAATGCTTTCCCCAGCCACCAACATTCTAGTTCTCCCACGTTTGCTCAGACTTTGGGTATTCACATAGAAACACCTGTATACGGGGTCCCCCATTATCCCCACTTCTTGTTCTGCTAGATCAGCTGTGACATCCCCTCATGCTTGCACTCCTAAATCCTACTCTGTCGTTACTCTGCTGTTCTCCACCCTCATTCTGTGGTTTGGCATTCCCAAACCGGATGCCACTCGATCCTGTCAGCTTTCCCCCAAGGGTCAGTTTAAAAGTTGCTGTGCCACCTTTTTAATGTTACGTGCCAGCGGACTGGTTCCATTTTGGTTCAAGTGAAGTGTGTTTCTCTTATACCGGCCCTGCTTGTCCCAAAATGTTCCACAGTGCCTAACAAGTCTAAGCCCCACCTTCCGACACCACCATCTGTCTCATCCAAGCATTGAGACCTCTGAGCCAGAATCTGCCTGCCTAGCTGTCCCTGCAAGTGGAACAGGAAGTACTTCAGAGAATGTTACCTTTGGGGTCCTGGCTTTCAATTTCCTGCCTAGCCGCCTAAATTTGGGCCCTAGGAGCTCCCAGCTACATTTCTTCATGTCATTGATGCCAGCATGCACCACAACTGCTACCTCCTCCCCAGCACTCTCTACCAGCCTATCTAGACGAGAGGTGATGTCTGCAACCTTCACACCAGGCAGGCATTCACCATGAGGTCCTCACATCTGTCACAGACCCCCCCCCCCACTCTAAGTTCCTGACTATAGAATCACCCACTATGCTTGTTGCATTTGCAACCCCATTTTTCCCATAGGCTCAATGATTCAGAGTCCGCTAACTCAGTTTCTGCTAAGTTTTCCAGGAACTTAACAACAGATAATGATAATAGTGGATAACAAGGATTGACTGTTAAAAGGGTGCCCAATTAAATGGCAACATTTTTTTTAAAGGTCCTTATAAAATTGTAAGTGCCATCCTCATAGGCATTTTCTCTAATATAGGAGGAAGGTGCCTCTGATAATGCCTGTGTGTATATAAAAACAAAGGAAATACACACAGTATGTGTTTTGCTTCAGTCCTAGTGTTTTCTGGCAGAGGAAGGATGTCATTCCCCACTTGTGGAAGCCCCTCCCCGTGCAGATACAGTCAGTCTCCAATCAATGACTCCTCTTTTGGGGTGTCCCTGCCCCAGACCAGCCCTGCCTCTCAATAAAAACGGTCACGTTTTGGCTCACTGGGCCATAGGCCAGGGTTTTTTCCTCCATTTTCTCATCCCTCCTATTAGGAGGGATAGGCCCTTTTAAGCGGGAAGGAGACTCTCTGCACTCAGGGCAGCCACTTTAGCGGCTTGGATCCAAGCAGTGGTTTCAAAGGGCGGCTGGCCAGACAGCCACCTGAGGGAGCAGCTTGCCCTGACCACAGCCAGAGCGTTTGCCCCCCCTCCCAGCATATGCCCCAGCACACAGTAGGTGCCACGAGGGCTAGATCAGCAGCAGCAGCAGCAGCAGTCCTGTGCTGGACCACACCTGGCTCCAAAAAGCACACAACAAGGAGAGTGCGTATCATCCGCCCCCACCTCACCACAGCGGCATGATCCAAGCTGGGAGCAGGCGGCAGGACTCCCAAGGGCATTTGTCCCTCCCCCACTCAACCAGCCACAAGGGGCTGGACATCACCACACACACACACACACACTTCTCCAGGTATGCAGGGAGAAAAGAAGGTGGAGGCTCAGCAAGCCAGCAGGAGGCAAACATCCACAGCTCAGAAGCGTGGGGGCTTTTATTTCCAGTTCCAAGCCCAAATGGAGGAGCTGCTAAAAAGGGTGGTGGCAGAGACAGTCAAGGTGACCACACCACAGTTGCCAGCACAGGTTCCGGCCCCACCCCTTCCTTTAGGGACAAGAGAGAGCACAGCAGATCCCCCTCCACTGCCCCCAGTATTGACTCCAACAACTCCGAAGGGTCCAGGCCACCAAAAACGTGGCCTGGACAGGCCAAAGGCAAAAGCAAGGGCAAATGCCCAGCAAAGACCAGGCCTTCAAAGGAAAGTAAAAAACATAAGCTGCAGGAGGTGGTCCTAGGAATTGCAGACCCTTCAGATGACTCTAGAGAAGAGGGGTGAAGAGGACTAGGACTGAGAGGATGGGGGGAACAGCCTATTTCCAACAGAACTACAAGGCCATTCAAATCTTAGACCTTGCCTTTGACAAGGAGATCAGGACCAAGGAAGCTCAAGCACGAAAGAAAACATCCAAGTTTCTTGTCCCCAAAGAGACCAGCAAACCCTCTGCGCTCCCTTTCCCTGAGCCATTCAAACAGATCCTTGTAGGCAGAATGGAAAATACACACCAGATCCAGATATACCCCACACACAGTTAGTAAATTGTATATGCTGGACATCTCAAACATGTGCAAGGATTGACCAACCAATGGTGGCTTTAGCATCTTCTGCAGTTATCCCTTCAGAGGACAAAGGCCTCTGTGACCACAGGGTCGAAGCATCCCTAAAGGGATTTTGAAGCATCCTCTCTAGCACTCTGTGCCTCAGCAGCAAATTCAGTTATGGCATGGGCCATGCCGGCCTGAACAGAGGAGCTTCAGGCTTCAGACAACAAGATCTTGTGCCCAGCGTGCAATATGCTTAAGATTTCCCTGGTGGCTGCCTTCACAGCAGATTCGTCTTTGGACACACTCCAGTTCAATGCATATTAACCACCTCCAATGTGGTGGCCAGGAGAAATGTATGGCTCAGACAGTGGGAAGTAGACCAGGGGTTTCAGGCCAGACTGGTGGCCAGGCCCTTTGCTGAATCTAAGCTCTTTAGGCAAGCCCTTGATCCTCTTCTCGTGGACAGCAAGGACAATTGCATGGTGCTGTCCACCACCCAAAAGCAAGGATCTAAGAACAGACCATCCTTCCCCTTTCATGGGAATCACTTCAATTTTCATGCCAAGGATAGCACAATAGAGAAGCCAAGCTGGAACAAGGGCAAGCTCTTCCCAAAGGAAGATCCACATCTGGAGGGGACATTTTCTCTTCTTCTACCCCCAATAAAGCAAAGGGCTCATACCCCTCCTGATGCCAGTTCCCCCCCCAGCAGTCCAATAGATAGGGAGCTGCTACCAACAGTCTCAAGACCAATGGCACAACGTAACAACCAACTCTTGGGTGCTGGAAACAGTGTTGATATGATACTCACTGGAACTTCAAGCATGCCCCAGACCCCAAATATAAGGTTCCAATATCCCGAGATCCAGTAAAACATCACAAGGTGTTGAAGACCATTCAGCACCTGTTAGACAGCAGGGCGATAGAGCTGGTTCCTCAGAGACAATGGAAGCAGGGAGTGTATTCCATCTTAGTTCCAAAGAGGAACAGGGATGTGAGAGCCATCCTCAACCTGACATGGTTGAACTGCTTCCTGACCCAGCACCATTTCAAACTGTAGACTTGGAGGTCCATCATTGCAGCTGAACAGGGGGACTTCCTGTCTTCAATCAACCTGTTGGAGACCTACCTGCATATTCCAATCCACCTCAAATGCAGGTGTTTTTGCCAATTCTCCTTTGAGTCCCTATACTTCCAATACCAGGCTCTTCCATTTGGCCTGACCTCCATTCCGGGGGTCTTCACAAAAATCCTAGTGGCCCTGGTGGCACACCTCCACTTACAGGGGGTCTTCCCCACTCAGATTACATTCTCATTCACTCCCTGCCCAGGGACCAGGCAACACAGGATATTGTTCACACAGTGGAGTGCCAATGGGACCACAGTTTTGTCATGAATATGGAAAAGAGCTGCCTCACACCAACCCTGGAACACTTGGGTCTTCTCCTGGACACTCGGTCCTAGCTCTTTCAGGGCAGACAACTCAAGCTGTGGAACTTCTCTTTCAGGAGGTGATTGAGAAGCAGATTCACACACTGGTCAAATTGACAGATGGTGAGATTAGAGCTGAAATAGCGATAGGACAAATGCATCTGGCCGGGGGCACCCTGATAGGGGAGCTGTCCTGGACAGACATCATGATGGACACTAGCCTCCTGGGTTGGGGAAAGCACATGGAGAGGGCCATGGCCCAGGGCACCTGGTCCCAGGTAGACAAAACTGATCAAAGAGGTGACTCTGCTGATGGAATGGGCAGACAGATGGCATCTACAAGCCATCAAGGCAGTCCACCTGGCAGACTGGCTTAGCAGGCCTCAACTACAGGAGTCAGAATGGCAGTTGAATCCAGGGGTATTCCTCAGAGCCATAACCAGAGCGGAGCCTGAGGAAGCACCCAATCCAGGTGCTGTGCTAAAAGGGGGCACAGGATTGGCCCCAGTCTCCGCCCTAGTTACAGAAGTGACTGAAAGCAGCATGAAGGCAGTCAGCACTGGACTCTCCCCAGAGAAGAGGGTGCTGGTTGCATTGCGTGCGTGTCTCAGGGAGACACTGGAAGAAACTGCCTTTGCACTATCGGTGCAAAGGCAGGAGGCTCTACCGAAGAAGGTGGTGCTGCCGCTTTGTGTGTACCCTTCCTCCACAGAGATGCCAGAAGAAACTGCCTTTGCGCTTGTGGTGCAAAGGAAGGGGGCTCTCCTTGAAGGAGGTGGCGGTGGCTGCTTCCCACACCCACCCCTGGGGAGAACCTATTACCTCACTGCCTAGAGGGGCACAAATGTGATGTCACTGCCCCAGGGAGCTGGGGTAGGATGTTATGACTCTGTTCCACCTGGTGGTAGACAGACTAGGACAGCCCCTGGTGGACTTGTTTGCCAGCATGGAAAACAAGTAAGTCCCCAGGTTCTTTTTCAAGGGACCACAGCAAGGGGCAAAGGCAACAGATGCATTCCAGTGTCCCTGGCTGATGGGCTGTTGTACACCTTACCTTACAACAAGGTAATGACAGAGTAGATGAGAGTAAGAACTAGGAGTGGAAGCGTGATGGGATGTGACAGCTGGTTAAGCAGAACAAGAGGCTGCAGGGATAAAGGCAGAAACAAGCATGCAGGTGCTTGTATGCAAATGAATGAGGTCTATGAGCAAAGATGGGAGAACTGGAATGTCTAGTGGCTATAGTGGGCATAACAGAAACCTGGTGGAGTGCAGAGAAGCAGTGGGATACTGCAATCCCAGGCAATCCCAGTTCCTCTCTAGGAGGAACAAGGAGGGGCGTTTTGGAGGTGGGATGGCCATCTATGTCAAAGACGGGATAGATTCCAGAACAGAAGAATGGAGATTGAAGGCGGGTCTGACTCCACCATAGAAGCACTATGGTGGGTTAAATTACCAGGACCAAAGAACAATGTAATAGTGGGTGGTGGTGCTATTGTCCCTTGGAATAAAAAACCTTAGAGACCTTGGAATGAGGAAACAAATCAGGGAGTCATCAAAGATGGACAGGGTTGCAATCATGGGGGATTTTAATTATCCTCACAATGACAGTTCTTGCTCCTGTCAAGAAAGAGAGATTGGATTTCTTGACATGCTAAATGATTATGCCTTGGAGCAACCTGTCATGGAGACCACCAGAGGACAGGTGGCTCTGGATCTAATACTGTCTAATACCCAGGATTTGGTTAAGGATGTGAATGTTACTGAGCCATTGGGGAACAGTGACCATGCTGCAATCTGTTTTGCTGTGCATGTTGGGAGTAGAGTGCCAATTAAAATCTGACACAAAAACCCTTGTCTTCTGAAGGGCAGACTTCTCACAGATGAGGCTAGTTAGGAAGAAATTGAAAGGCAAAGTTAAAAAAGTCCAATCACTCAAGAATGCATGGAGGCTGTTTAAAACAATGGTAGTGGAAGCCCAGCAGAAGTATGTACCACAAAGAAATAAGGGCTTGAGTAAGTGTAATGAGCAAAGTTACAGAGGCTGTTATGGGCAAGGAAGCTTCCTTCTGTAAATGAAAGTCTTGCCCAAATGAAGAGAATGAAAAGGATCACAAACTCTGGCAAAAGAAATGTAAGAAGGTGCTATGGGAGGCCAAGGAAGTCTTTGAGGCCCACATGGCCTCAAAGAGGAATAATAAAAGCTTCTTTAAATATGTTAAAGCAGTGGTTTGTTAGAATTAACTGATATGCTTATATTTTGAAATTGGTTATATTTTGAATAGGCTGGATGGCCAACTGCCTCAAACTTTAAGTTTAAAAAAGTGACCCATTTGGCCTACATGTCTGTCTTGTGTCATTATTTTTTGGGGAGGTCTTTCATGCCTTTTATGCCTATGGCAATATCAGCTGACCGCATGCAACATAGATATTATGATTATAATATATTCTAATATATCCTATATTACATAGATTAGAATTCATAAAAATGCTTTAAAATGGATTAAAATGTAATTTTTGGAATAAAAACACAAAACACCACTTTCACCAATTTTTACTTTTGGATAACACCACCATCCCTGAAAAAATAAAACCATTTTAGACTGCCTCTACTGATTGCTCATTATGAGGTTCAGGTAGGATTTTTTTTGAACTGGCAGGGTTTTTTTTTTTTTGGCCTGTCCCAGACTAACAAGGGAGGAGCAGCATGTGGGTTTCATGTTTTAAAAGATTGTCACTTGTGTTAAACTGTAGCCGCAGTCTGGTGTCTTCTTTGGGGGTGGTGCAAGAGTAATAGGCTATCTCAGACTGCCAGATGCAGGGGAGTGACAACAAGATGCAGGTATCTAGTTGTCTTGTGTACTGCCTGATGCATCTGGTGGGCCACTGTGAGATACAGGAAGCTGGACTAGATGGGTCCTTGGGAGGCTTTTCTTATGTTATGTTTTTCCCTCTGCTGGCTTATCCAGCACTAGGAGCACTTTTTATCTCCTATAAAAAGGACAGAAAAGCTAAAGGCTGACATCTTTTTGATTGCCCCAAAATGGCCATGCAGACCATGCTTCCTGGAACTTATCTCTGTCCAGGAACATCGGGTCTTCCTGTCCAGGCACCCTTGCGTCAGGCACCCTCCTGTCCAGCCCCAAGCCGGAGGAGAACACTGCCCTGTCCTGGGTCACAGGCCACCACGAAAGCTGAGTCAAGCCAGCCCCCCTCCCCGCCCAGGCGCGCCTCCAGCCCAGGCCTGGCCAGGCCTCTTCCCTCCGCTGCTGCCTCCTCCCCCCTCCTCCCATTCCCCAGCAGCCACGGATTGACTGGGCCCTTCACAGGACCAAATGGCTCTTGCGTGGTCACATGACCCCACCTGAGCCCTCCAGGCGCCAATTTGAAATTGATCCCGGGCAGTGGTGTCATTCAAATGATTTAGGAACAGGAACTCACTTTTGATTGGCACTTGTTGGGAACCCGGAACCAGCCATGGAGCCCGTTAGGATCCGGAATGCCCGTCCTGGTCCGTTCCCCCTGAATGACATCACTGATCCCGGGTCTCGCCACCACTGCCACCGCAACCCCAGTTCCAGCTGCCACCAGTGCCAGAGGAGGAGGAAGAGTGGCAGGCAGGCAGGCAGGCTGATCCCAGGAGGGTCTTGCTATAGCTGCCGCAGCCCTTACGCCAGCCGCAACAGCTGCAGCTGCTGGAAGAGGAGGAGGAGGAGGAGGAGGAGGAGGAGGAGTGGCAGGCAAGCAGGCCGATCTCGAGAGGGTCTCGTTGCTGCCACTGCCAGCACCGCCGTCACTGCCACCCCAGCTCCAGCCGCAGCTGCAGCAGGACCATCTGCCAAAGGAGGAGGAGGAGGAAGAGGAAGAGCGGTAGGCAGGCAAGCCAGCAGGCAGGCAGACTGATCCCAGGAGGGTCTCGCCGCTACTGCCCTAGCTCCAGCCGCTGCAGCCACCTGGTAAGCAGCCCTCAGTGACTGCAGGGGGAGCAGCAGCAGCTTAAAGGGAATGGGCACTGACAGCTTGGAGGGGCACAATATCTGCCCTGCCCCCAGCACTGCCAAACCATGCTACGCCATAGATGGCGATGCATCTCTTACAGAGATCTGTAGGGTGGCAACCTGTTGTTCTATTCATACATTCTCCGAGCATTGCCGAGTGAATGTAGGCAGCATTAGCTGATGCCTCCATAGGAAGGAAAGTGCTCAAGTAGGTGGTGGGGCACTGAGCAGGCACCTTGCCTGGCTCACCCATCAGCACAGTTCTGGCAGATTCCACAAGTGGGGAATAACACCCTTCCTCTGCCAGTTCTGGAAGCGGAAGGGAGGCATTCTGTCTGCCACAGTATCGTGGCAGGTGTGCACATATGTACATGGTTTTCTCCAGCATGTTTAGGAGTTTTACAGCAGTGGACACCATGGAGGCTGTTTCCAGCTAGAGGAAGAGGAAGCATTCCTGCATTCTAGGAGGAGTCATCGTTCCAAGACCGACCCTGCATACAGAGGGAGGGACTTCCCACAAATGGGGAATGCCTCCCTTCCTCTTCAAAAACTGGAATTCTCAGTAAGAAATTCCGTCTTTCTCCATATGCAAATTTGATAAAATAAATCTTACTTGATTAATCAACTAAAATGCAATCAATCAGATAACAAGGCCATAGATCCCCTCCTCCTTTATTTTTCTTTTGATTTCCCTGCCCAAGAGGAGTGTGGGTTGGACTTACTGAGCCATTTTTTTGCATGGCTTTTACATTGTATCACAATTAGGATAGCAGTCTGAGAACACCTAGGCTTCTTTCCTACCCTTCTCAGTTCCTCTATGCAAATCAGATTGTGTGTTCAGATTATGAATAGTAGTCAAATAGGATTGCATCCCTTTAGTTCTTTCAAGTTCATCTGGTATGTGTAAACACACATGTTGTATTCTATGCCTATTAATGATGTTTTGAGCAGCTCCACCATGAAAATGCTATACTCAGTTTCATAGCTACTTAGATTTTTCATTGTAATATCCTCTTTTTTTGGAGATTACAGGACAGTGGGTCGGATTGGAGGTTGAGAAAAATGCGTGGCTTGGCTTACCTCCAGGAAGGCTTTGTGGAATGCATCAGATACATACAGGTCTTCTCGACCTCCAGCAATTATACCTGAAAGAGACAACAAACTCTACATTGCAAGAGTTCAAACTGCCATGTAGGAGAAAGTAAAAGGGGCCTGGGGAGCTGATGGTGGAACATTGTAGATATTGTAAGCTGATTGCTGTGGAAAAATTGTTATCATTTGGTTAGGGAAACTTTTCTTTAGAATCAGTGCAGAGGACTCCCCCTGGAAGCTTATAAAATCAGAATGAAGGATCTGCACTTGGAACAGATGATGTAGGTCAAGCCTTAGGCATTTGTTATCGGCGCATAGGAATAACTGTATAATTTATATATATATATAAATTATATATGTATAATATATATATATATAATTTTGAGTTGATGTATTTTCTTATGTATTTTGGAGGAGGCAGACTTTGGGGGCAGTGAGAGATGAGGTGCAAGTAAATAACATGGCACAAAAAGGTATTATTAAGAGAATGCGCCATCACAACTATGAGGTCTGGAAACTTATTTAATATTTTTTTAAAAAATAAAGTATAAAATTTCAGGAATGGAAAAGATCCAGTTGTGTTTTAAGTAAGTCTAAATAATTGTTGTTCCAGATACTACTTTCTGTGCACAGAATTGTGGAAAACAAAAAGCTGAGCCTACCTAACTAGCTGGACTGGCAAGCGTTCTCCCCCCTGTCCTTTCTGAACTGACCTGGCAGCCTGGCACGGTTAGGGCTGAAGAGATCCTGCAGTCCCATTTGCTGTAGCTTCTCCTTGAGGCTGAAGCTGGCCTCTATCTGGAAGCGGGGCAGATACACTGGGAGGGAGATCTCTTTCAGAGAGTTCAGCCAGTTTTGCAACTTCTCCGACGTCAACTCCTGTTCCACATCCACCAGCCTTATTCCCTCAAAAGGCAGGATGAGTACCATAGTAATGTCATCTCCTTTGTAGGGCAGTTCCAAAACCTGAACTTTGGAGCTTGGGATGGAGGCATAGTGGAACAAAGCTTCCTGGTACATCGTGGGCACCTCACAGCGCTTTGGAACACCTGTGAAAAACTTCTCCACTCGTGTATTTTCAGGACCAAACTTTGATTTCCAGTGGCCCTGGGTCAACACATCAAAAAGAAAGAGAACAATCAACCAGAAACAAACATATACCTGGATTGGCCATCATTTTGGCCCCAGTACCCAACTGTGCTAGGTTTATATTATGCAATATTGTATATTTTGTCCGATGTGGGCTTTTTAAATATGGAATAATTACCCATCCCCTCTATTATAGCCCCCAATATACATTGATTCAAAATCATAGAATTATAGAGTTGGAAGGGACATATAAGGTCATCTGGTCCACCCCCCTGCCTGTAGCAGGAAATCTCCAGCATGTGCCTGTCAAGCCTCTGCTTGAAGGTCTCCAGTGAGGGAGAATTGATCATCACCCTTGGCAATCTATTCCACTGTTGCAGTGTTATTCAAACTGTGGGTCAGGACCCACTTGGTGGGTAACAACCTGATGTCAGGTGGGTCATGGAAAGCTGGGAGCAGCCATCTTGGAAACTGCAGAACTTACTCTTGTTATATTCCTTTTGTGAATGTTAACAGTTTGAATTTTCAAGTGAAGTTTTTTTTTTTAATTATTTTTAGTTCACCGCTTTTACATCATATTTTGTCCTGATCTTGCTTTCTGTCAGGGATGTTTCATGGTTGTACAATTCCTGCAGTCCAAGAATGCCAATTTGCATTTCAGGAGTGTCATTTTATTATGCTACAAGCACTTCCTGCTTGATGATGTCATTTCCTGCCACAACATCACTTCCAGGCTAATGACATCACTTGGTGGGTCCCGACATAAATGCCATTCTAAAAAGTGTGTCCCAGTCTAAAATGTTTAAATACCACTGCACTGTTGAACTGCCTGTATTGTCAAGAAATTCTTCCTGATGTCCAGCCGGAATCTCCTCTCTTGCAGTTTGTACCCATTGGACCTAGTTCTATTGTCAAAAGACAGGTGAGAACAAATTCTTTCCTCCTTATGACAGCCCTTCAGATATTTGAAGAGTGCTGTCATAACCTTCTCTTCTTCAGGCTAAACATATCAATTTCCCTCAACCTTTCCTCGTAGGACTTGTTTTCCAGACCTCTGATCCTGCTCCAGTTTGGTTGCATCTTTCTTGAACTGAGGTGCCCAGAATTGGACAACAGTACTCCAGGTACTGGTGGACCTGGGGGGGGGGGGCAAATGCCCTCAGCACTGGGCTTGGGGGGGAAAGCGAAACGATGCACACACCCCCACCTGTGTACCTCCACCATTCCTTTATGTATTGGCGGGACAGAACACCAGGAAGCCACTTGGCTTTACCGCACTCTGCTCTTCCAATAGATGGAGGAATGGAACGTGCTTCATTCCTCTGTCTCATGGAAGAGCAGAGCACAGTGAAACCAAATGGTTTCCCTGCGCTCTGCCCCTCTAATACATGAAGGAATTACGCATTGCTGCAATGCGTGACATTCTTCCAGCTTTGGAGGAACCAAGAGGGCAAGGGGCAGGTGGGGCGAGGGTGCTGCAGGAAGGGGGGAAGACTGGGGATATGCCCCAAGGCATGGCCCCCCAGGAATATCCCTGATTCCAGATGTGGTCTAAAGCAGAATCACAACTTGGAAGTTACAGGGAACAGAATTGGATACAGCACTTCAGGCAAGGTCTCACCAATGCAGAGTAAAGTGGAACCATGACTACTCAGAAGCTACAGTTCTATTCACATAGGCTAAAATTGCATTAGCCTTCTTTGTAGCCAAATCACATTGCTGATTCATATTCATCTTGTGATCCACTGCGACTCCAAGATCTTTCTCACCTGTTGTGCTGCCAGGCCAGTTATCTCCCATTCCATACTTGCCTCTTTGATTATTTTTGCCTGTGCAGAACTTTGCATTTATCCCTGCTGAACTTCATCTTATCTCATATTCAAATGATAGCACGTAAAGATCTACAGGGGAAAATCTTCTCCTTAATCCCCTAAGAATGGCTGGTAGGTAACATAGTTTAAGACTAAAGGGAGGTAAATAAAGTGGCTAACACGTTTTTGAATTTGTTGTAACAAATATTACAAAGATTTGTTGTAATAAAGACTACTTTGAATTTGTTGTCTAAAGAGTGAGCAAGACCATCTACAATTTTTATAGGTTAAGATGTAACTAGGCTCCACGTTCAAAGGGCTTCAGAATGCACCCTGTGGGGGAGAGCAGAAACAGGAACAGGATTTTGACACCTGAATTGATGTCTTCCCATTCATTTTTATGGATATCTACAATTATGGCTTGTGAGTTTGTGCAGGCACTACAATTCTTCACAACTGGTCCCTCCTCTGCAACCTGGCTATGTTCCTGTCAAAAACTCCTTCACCTCACACACTCACATACACATATAACAGAAGTCATAACTGACTTTGAATGATATTTGCGGAGAACAGGAGGTGAACATGAAGCAGGTGTCCAGGAGTCACCATGCATAGGCTGAGGCTACAACAGGATAGATCCCCCCTCTGAATGCTGACATGAGGGAATGGCGGACTAGCAGCTGTGTCCTGAGCTCTGCTCAGGAGCAGAGGACTTCAAGGGCATAAAAAAGGCTGCAGGAGGTGGAAAGCAACCGACACTATCTCTAGATGAAAAAGAAAGCACAAATCTTCATCAAGGGCTCTGGGACAAATTTCAGTGGCAGAGGCTGCTGGAATGAGGCAGGGTGAATGAAAGAAGACAGGGATGACAATCAGGCTGATAAATGTATTTGAATAGAGTATGGGAAACTGCATTAATGGAGAAATTAACCACAAGGGCTGGAATTTTGAGAGCTGAAATGAAAATAGATAATTTTGTAAAAAGTTGGTCCCCCTTGTTGAACAGACAGTGAAGTAAATTCTAGGAGAAATGTATTAATATATTGATCCACTGTTTATTAAATGCATGGAAATTTTTATATATGAGTGTAACTTGTTGTTTTAGAATAGTTTTTGGAGAAGAGAATGTATCATGGATATTTTTAAAGAAGAGATGGAAGATACATATTTGCTATACTTATTGTTACCGATTGTCATGTTATGGATTGAATAAAAAAAGAGATAATTAGCACAGGGGGGAAAACGTCTCATTTGCAAACATTTGAAAAAAGGAGGGCAGCCCAGCTGAATCACGTGAGGAACAGGCAAAGAAGAACTAGGAAACAAAATGTTGGATTCAGAGGGAAAAGAGCACAGGGAACAACAGAAAGATGGAGATCAGGCGCTCCTACAAAATTACCTTTTCTTGGTAGAATTCATCTAAACCACAAGGACAAACACACACTGGATTTTACTTTTGTTATATACACATGCATAAACTCCCCCACAGCTATTCATGTTGTGGCTGTTTTGTTATTCTGGTATTTATTAGTGGTTAGCTCAGTGGTTTTAAGCCAGCATCACTATGAGATTTGGCACAAGAGCTCCTGATATCTTTGCTCCCCAATAAGTGAGGAGCAAATTTACCTACTTTTTCTCAATTCAAAATCTCACTATGGTACGTCTTCCATACCTTGAAGTAAATGGTGTTGACCAGCACCAGGACAGTGCGGGCATCAATGCCTCCTTGTGGGATCACATCTGTGATGCGTTGCTCCGTTTTATTTGCCACCCAATCATTAATGAGGGCCCTGGATAATTCTGGCTTCTCCTGAAAAAAAGAAACAGAGGTAATTTTCAAAGACTTCACTTAAGGAGCAAGAAACAAAAGCAAGTCAAGTCAAACACTGTATCTGATAATCTGACAGCCATAACTGTTTCTGATAACCAAACCTACTTTGGCCCTCTAATCTAGTTAAGGAGTCAAGTCATTCACACACAGGGCTACTATTTTTCCTCAGCAACAGCAATACTCTGTCTGCCAACATCTGCCTGACTGCCAACATCTGGGATCTCAATTAAGGGAGAAGTTCCTGCTCTATAAAAACAAAAAACAAAAACCAGCGTGAGTGGAAAAATATGTTGTCAGCCACATATATAGAAGTTGCATGAATTGACCAGAGTAGCCAGGAAGCCAGGATTGTATAGGCCTGGTCAGAATCTGATTTCTGTACGCAGCTGGCAGAGCTGAAAAAGGAAGAGCCAGGAAAAATCCAGAAGAACCATTTTGTGCCCCATTACAGACAGGGATGGGCCAAAGCCACTAAACTGAGTCAGCAACCCACAACTTGACTCACCAGTGGTAATACCCATCACAATTTGACTTGTAGAAATTTCAAGTTATTTTTACTCAAGTCCCAAGTCATTTTGAGAAACAAGTCGTCCTTAAGCCAAAAAACAAAAAACCCTCAAGCCTTCCTCTTCCCCTCAACCCCCCAGCCCTGCCTCCTGGAACCACCTACCCTCCTCCCACCATGTCTGCTGCTACTGTATGTCGGGGGGGACGGCTTCCAGATTGCCTGTGAGGTCTTTCGGTGTATTAGAAGTGACGGGGGGGGGGGGGGGAAGAAAGCAAGCACACACATACATGAGAGAGCCGGGAATAAGAGTAAAATTAGAATCATGATTCTTTTCTGAGTCACTGGTCCCCGAGACTTGAGTACAATCTGAGTCAGGGCACAATCCAAAGATGCGCCTTGGGCCAATCGGCACCGCTGCGTTGGCGCTAGTGCCATTGGGCCAATGCTAGCAGCAGTGTCGGCC
The DNA here is from genome assembly GCA_029204185.1 of Lerista edwardsae. Lineage (NCBI taxonomy): Eukaryota > Metazoa > Chordata > Lepidosauria > Squamata > Scincidae > Lerista > Lerista edwardsae. The sequence goes on along the minus strand of JAJKFI010000126.1, from coordinate 2,128,234 downwards.
CAAGGGTGCCAAGCAGAGGCGCCGCAGCAGCTCTCCTGTGCCAGCCAAACTTAGCATGGGGAAACTCTCGGCATGGGGAGGGCAGGCGAGTGCATGGAATTGGGTGAGGGTGGGTTCCTTCCCCAGGCTGTGTGGCCCCGATTCCAGCTGCGTGTCTTTCTCGGCTCTGAGCCTGCTATACAGCTGGCTTTACAGCAGATGCAGATCCAAGGAAACCAATGCGGAGGCTGGAGCCTCCCCTGTGGCAAGGGCACGAACCCAGCACACCAAAGCTGCACTGGATTTGGTGCATGCCCACCGGCCTCTCCATTCCAGTGCAGTTTAGGATTGTGATCTTAGTGACTCAAGTTAGCATGCATCATGAAAAACCAGCGTTTTCAGAACTTGAGTCGCAATGATTCATGTGTCCACCCTTGTTTATAGATCACATATACTAAATCTAAACCATTATATGGGAGAGATTTAATTTGCATGCCCAGTGCACAAACATGACAGTGTGAATGTGATTACATACACATTGTGCCATTATATGAAGATCCACTGTAAAAAAAAAAAACAACTTTGTGAATGTGGATGGCCTCTGGTTGCTGCTTGGAGCATCAAGAAACTGCTGCTAGCTACTTCCACATTCCGTTAAAGTCACCCGAGCATGTACTGCACAGAAAGAGCCTGAGAGTGTTCATAGTTCTGCAAGTTTCCTCCTGTTCCTGCCCTTCCTCCTGATCCCTTACTGAAAACTCTTTGTGGATTCCTCAGAACTGTGTCAAAAGTAGGTAAAAGTGGTGTTTTGTGAAATTGATCTAAATTTGTGTCAGGCTGTGTCAAAAGAAAGCAAAAGTGATGTTATTTCACATTTTTATCTAAATTTCATTTTATGTTGCGTTTTCAGTAGAAATTCTCATTATTTAACATTCTGTGTTGGTCATAAAAAAAACACCCCTAACAATTGGGACTGCCTTAGGCACTGGGAGACACATGATGGGTTACAGCACTGCTTTAATCAGAACCAACCATCTCCCCCCCACCCATCTTTATGACTCACTTTAAAGTTTAAAGGCCAGAGTTTGGCTCCATAAACCACCTCACTGATGTTCTGGTAGGTGTCATTGAAGACCAGGGACTTTTCTCCAAAGAGGCGATTCGCTGACACCAACTCAGAGGATTTGTTGACTTTTTTGTAAAGTCTGCAGTTCAGTTTGGCAAAGAAGAAGTGGATCTGATCAGATGTCTTTTCTGAAATGGTGTCAAACTGAAATACCTGGAAAAACAGAACAAGAAAAGGAATCAGAGATGTGGCCTGAATGGTGGAAGAAAACAGGAAAATCAAGGGCCTCTATCAAAATCACTCTCACAGTTACGCCTGCAGAGTGACGAGACATGACAATGTACTGAATCCCCAAATTAGGCAGATTCAATGTTTACTGTAAAAGATTCATTAAAAGTCTGATAAAAGAAATAGGAGGTAACAAGAAAAAATTGAATTGGGCAGAGAAAATGTTTTTCCCCGCAATAATACCAATTGCTAGCAGATGGCACTGAAGTGCTATGGACTCTCACACATGCATTGTCGACTCAGAACTTCACTGCAAAGTTCAACTTACTTGACAATGTGATAGCAGCACAAAGATAATCCCCAAAACAAATGCTAACAATTCCTGAATAATAAACTGTTCCTTATCTGGTTGCCTCTGGGTGATGGAACCACCAGCTCATCCCTCTCACCCTCTGCCAGTGAGTTGGTGGGCCCTCCCCTGGTCAGTTGGAGGAGGAAGAGAGAAAGGCTTCCAGTCTTTCTCATCTGAAAAGGTGTCATCTGTTATCCAAACTCTACAACCCCCCTTCTTGGGACGGTGACTGGTAGGAACACGAGCCAATCTGCTGGGTCATCTGTAGCTCAAACATTCCTGGTTGTCAACAGGAAGAGCCATGCAAATGAAGTTCAGCAAACAAAGGATCTCTGGAGCACTCTTTGGTATCAAGGGGCAGTGGGGCTAAAATAGCCAGCATTAGGACACAGGCAAAACCCCACATGAACGGAACACACATTAAATATAGTGACTTTAAGAAGGGGAGTGGGCGGTTATGTGGGACCCATAGCTGGAAGTTGACATCCAAGTATGCTGGAAAATATCCTTAGTTGAAGAGGTGGGTTAGAAATAAACTATATAGTACACCTTTCTCATTCACGTTTTTCCCATCCACTGATTTGACTTGGGGTGCAATCCTAACCTGGAGTTAGGCTGGCACAGTTAGGCCAGCAAAGTTTGGCTGGCACAAGGGTCACCGTAGAGCACATTTGGACTACTCTCAGAGTGAGGGAGGATGGTGCACGTTTGTGTGCTGGTGTCTCTGACTCCAAGAGTGGTCCAAACATATGTTACGGTATCCCTTGTGCCAGCCAAACTGTGCTGGCCTAACTGTGCCAGCCTAACTCCAGGTTAGGATTGTGCCCTCAGAGCCAACACAGAAGAGAAGGGTCCTTTAAGTTAAACAAATACATTCCTTTAATTAGCAGTCAGCATTTTTTAAAAAAGCTTATTTTACCATGGCAATGCAGCAGTAGGCATTCTCTAGGGCTTAGAGCAGATTGGTAATTGAAAGCAGATAGATACTTTCAGAATTAATAAACTAATCCAGACTCCAACTAGAACCATGGAAGATGTAAAGGCTCTACCTAAAGCCAAGATGATGTAGTTGTTCTGGAGCAGGTTCAAACCCCCACTCAGCCATGAAGCTTCCTGGGTGACCCTAGACCAGTAACTATCTCTCAGCCTCTTGTATCTAACAGGGTTGCTGTGAGAATAAGTGGAGAGGGAGGAACTGTGTAATGTATATCACTTTAAGCTCCTTGGAGGAAGGGTGGTATAAAAATGTGAAAAATAAATTAAATAAAATGGATGTTGAAGTATCCTCCAACAAAAAGCCCTTTGGTTCACTCTTAAGCACACTGTCCTACCTCACATTACCTCCATAAGCTGCTGGAGAGTATCACCACAGGCCCCAAGTTTGGTCATGGCAAAGGCTGTAGAGATGCTGAGCGGCGACATGAAGATGTTCTCACGGTCATTCTTGGAGTCAGCCAGGTGTTTGTAGAACTGGGCAGCGAAACGGGAATTAGCCTTGGACAGCTCCCAGACACGGGGGTTGGTAAAGTTGGGGATGGTCTCTTGATCAGGCCCTGAGCTTGCACCCTCTTGTGGCTTCTTCTCAGGGTTGCGATAGATGCAGACTGGGTTTACTGGGATATCCTTTGGCTTGGCGATACATACATCCTGCACGAAGTGGTGCTGTGAAGCTGCGGCAGACCATGTGCAGAAGAGAAACAACAACAGGAGCTGCATCTTCCTGGTCTGCCAAAGGAAAAATATGTACTAATATGAAGAGCTATTATCTTTCTTAAACAAATAATGAATGTACAGTACCAAAAAGCCCGCCCTTCAGCCAAACACCATGTACCTTTAATGGGTACATAAGTGAATCCTCTGGAGGACATTAGTCCTAGGGAACACCATGAAAAAAAGTGAGTGAAGAGCAGTGGATAAGGACTTTCAGAGATTCAGAGAGGCCTGGCCCACTTCCAAGGAGAGAGACCCCTAGCCGCCATAAAAGAAAGAAAATTAAAGGGCCAGACACATTCTCACCCAATACGTTTAACGTTTAACACTTGTTACTGTTTGAGGCCCCGGCCAAATGGCTCTCTGCATCCCCCTTTCTGAGGGGGGTCCTGGCAGTGGGTCTGTTATAGCAAGTTCTGTTGCCAAGAACGTCACTTTCTTCATACCCCTTTGTCTCTGGGTTGGCAAAGAAGGAACCAAGCAGCTTCTTCCAGAGTGGGATAAGGTTTGGCCCAAGTGCCTCTGGACATTCAGCACCCCCTAAGATACATGGACCTTTTATAACTCAACTAGCATTTTTTACCCGGCGTTGCCGGGGCAACAAATTATCCCAAGTCCAAACGTGGACTCAAACGGCATCAGGAGCGTCGCCATTTGTCTCGGCAACCCCGGACACTACGGATTTGACACCGATTTCGGTCATTTTTGACCATTTTCACATGGGGCCCCCTGTGCACCCTCACCCCTGGGGGCAGTAGGGGGGTCTAACCCCCGCAGTGTTTATCCCCAGACCGTAAAGCATACTGGTGTCAATCGCTCAAGGCATTCCAGCGGGGCATGGCGGACATTTTGTTTCGCACCCCTTCTCGCCCCCACGTCAAGGGGGGGCTGAACCTGGACTCCAATGGTGTTGGGAGAGTCACCGTTCTTCTCGGCGGTCCTACAAACTATGGATCTGACACCGATTTCGGCCGTTTTCGACTATTTTCATGTGGGGCCCCGTGCATAGCTCCCCCCAGGGGCAGTAGGGGTCCCTGACCCCCGTAGTGTTTGTCCCCAGGCTGGCATGCATCTGCATGCTGGGCTTGGTGGCAATCGGTCCAGGCGTTCCAGCAGGGCATCGCGGGCGTTTTGTTTCGGACCCCTTCTTGCCCACCATGCCGGGGGGGGCAAACTCAGACTCCAACGGTGTCGGGAACGTTAGCGTTCGTCTTGGCGGCCCCAGAAACCACAGATCCAAAACTAATTTTGTCCGTTTCTGACCATTTTCACATGGGACCCCCTGCGTACCCCCAACCCTGGGGGCAGTAGGGGGCCCTGACCCCAGCAGTGTTTGTCATCAGGCCGCCAGGCATCCACATGCCAAGTTTGGTGCCACTTGGTCCAGGCGTTCCAGTGGGGCATGTCGGACATTTTGCTTCGCACCCCTACTGGCCCCCCATGCTGAGGGGGGGGCCAAACCTGGACTCCAACGGAGTCAGGAGCATCGCCACTCGTCTCGGCGACCCCGGAAACAACGGATTCCATGCCAATTTCGGCCATTTTCGACCATTTTCATGTGGGGCCCCCTGTGCACCCCCACCCCTGTGCTAGGGGAGCCCGACCCTCACTGTGTTTGTGGCCAGGCCGCAAAGCGTACGCATGCCGAGTTCGGTGGTAATCGGTCCAGGCGTTCCAGCAGGGCATGGCGGACGTTTTGTTTCGCACCCCTTCTCGCCTCCCACGCCGAGGGGGGACCGAACCTGGACTCCACCAGCGTTGGGAGCATTGTCGTTCGTCTCAGCAACCCCAAAAACTACGGATTTGACACCAATTTCTGCTGTTTTCGAGCATTTTCACGTGGGCCCCCCCCTGGACCCCTACCCCCGGGGGTCCTAGGGGAGTCTGACCTCCCCCAGTGTTTGTCGCCAGACCGCAAGGTGTATGTGTGCCAAATTTGGTGTCAATCGGTCCAGGCATTGCAGAGCCTATGCGGAACATACGTACATACAAACACACGTACAAACGTTCACTTTTTTTATATATAGATTTGGCCGTGAAGGAGTGAGAGCAAGCAAATTCTCCAGGGGAGCAGGCAAGCTACAGCCCTATTATATTCAAGAGGGACAGAGAGCAAACATCCACCCATCTGCACATCAAGGCAGAGCATCTGGAAGCAGAGCAGCTCATCAGCATATTCCTCCCAGAAGACTTTGCAGTGGAAGGGGACAACTGAGTGAGGCGCTCACTGGGAGCTGCCAGGACCCCAGCAGCTAGCAAGCCCTCAGTGAGAAGGCTACTCACTAGTTACTCTAACTAGTGGCAGAGCAGTTCATCTATATACTCAACTAAATGAGGTGCTCACCACAATCCGCTAAACAGACCTTGAATCTGTAAATTGGGGTGTGTTTTCAAATTAAGACTTTTTTTCTGGCCGCTCATGAAAAAAAATTGAGGTTTTTAAGTGGTCCTTTTCTCCTTCCTTCTTTCTTTTCTCCTTAGTTTCAGCTTTGGTTCTTATTGGAGCTTCAGTCATGCAATACTGGTGGATTGCCTGACATGCCATTAGTTTTAAGCTACTGAAATTTGACCAAATGTTTCCCTCCCAGTGCAATTGAATCAAATCTCCCTCCCCCTTCCTTTTGTTGGTAGGATAACTTGCCTTTTCCATCTCTGTATTTTAAAAAATTCTCAGAATACAGTTATTCAGCACAAAAGGCAGCTGATGAGCTGCTTTTGCTCAGAAAATTAAGATTACTGTGTTTCCTTTTCCCCCCAGTAAAATCCTTCAGGAAGACCTTGACAAAATGGAATACTGGGCAGAAATGAATAAGATGAAGTTCAACATAACAGGAACAAATGCAAGGTTCTGCACTTAGGCAAAAATAACCAAATACAAAGGTATAAAATGGGAGAAACCTGGCTTGGCAGCATAACATGCAGAGGCATTTCTACAGAGAGGGCAAAGCTCTAAGTTTTGCAAGGAGCCTGACCCTGTCATGTAAATCCCTCCTCTCCCTTGCTGCTGTAGCCAGTAAGCAACGCCAAGATGTTGCTGTTCCCTGTGAGGATTGGCTAGCACAGTGCAGGAGAGGAGTGATTTCCACTGCAAGGTAAGGCTTATTGCAAGACTTAGAGCTTTGCCCTCCCTGTAGAAACGCCACTGATAAGATGTGTGGGATATAAAAATCAATTATTGATAGTAGCATATCTTTACTAACCAAAGTGATAAACACACTAACGCAGGTTTGAAACCTTGGAGTGAAAAAGACAGCCTTCTGACTCTGAGAGAGGAAGGGAAGGGGGGAGGTGGACATTTGCAGCTGCAGAATTTCTCTGCCAGCCAAGGTTGAAGGGCCTCTCTCAGAGATAAGGAGGCGCTAAATTCCTGCTAGCAAAACTAACAAGTTGTAAACAAGCCTATTATATGGGAACATGTATTCAGGGGGGAGGGAAGCATTCAGAGAGAGAAGGGGGAAAATGAATCTGTTGTCCTTTGTTCGAATGGGTGGGACAGTGAGGTGTAAGCATTCAGGAGGAGAGGGGGAGAGAACAAACCGTTGGGGTGAGGATGTTTAAAATAAGCTGTAAAGACACTTGAAAGGCGTGGTTTCTTTTGGACTTTGCTTTGGCAGGGTACCTTCTGGAACCATCGCATTTTGCAAACTGCTATCCAAATAAAGCTTTCTACATTTTCAACCACAACTGATCTGTGAATTGGCTTATTTGAATTGGTCCATCACATGCGAGAAGGATCTTGGAGTTGCAGTGGATCACAACATGCTGACACATGTTATGCTGCCAAGCCAGGTTTGCAACAAAGCTGCAACGAAGACTAATGCAATTTTAGCCTGCATTGATAGAACCATAGTTTCCAAGCTGCAAGAAATTGTAGTCCACATTGGTAAGACCTCACCTGGAGTATTGTATCCAATGTGGGCACCTCAGTTGGACATCAGGAAGAAATTCTTGATGGTAAGGGCAGTTCAGCAGTGGAACAGATTGCGGAGGGAGGGGTGGATTCTCCCTCACTGCAGACCTTCAAGCAGGGGCTTGACAGGCACCTGCTTGAGATGCTGTAGGAGGAATTCCTACTACAGCCAGGTTGGACTAGATGACTTTACATGTCCCTTCCAACTGTATGATTCTATGTTACCCCTCCTTTGCCTCTTTCTACTTCCATGAGGTCATGAAAGGGGCAATTCTTCTATATCTTTCAGCTCATTCTCCTCTATAGAAAGCTAGCCTTGCAAATTCAGCACCCAGTGCTCCCTTACTTTTCCTCTGTAGAGCTTTGTCTTCCTCTCCTCCTCACGTGGTCACAACTCTCTCTCTCTCTCTCTCTCTCTCTCTCCATATATTGGGCAGTTATTATCCCCTCTCTCTTTCTTGCTTAACACAAAACTGCCCCTTGCTACAGCACTGTCTCTTGATCTGCTTCTCAATACAGGCTGAGTACCCCTTATCCAGACAACTTGGGAAGGAAAGGTATGTGGATTTTGGATTTGTCTGGATTTCATAATAATTGCATAAATACAATGGGAAATGCTTCTTCTTGATTTTTTCCCTGTTACCCATACAGGTGTCTGCAGGTCTCTTTGACACTGTTTAACAATGCCTGTACATGTACACACCACAGGGCAGAGAGTAGAACTTACTAGTGTTCTAGTAAGTGTTCTAATGTTCATACTACAGAGAGTTTTTTTTTAAAAAGGGACAAAAATATCTGGATTTTGGATGTCCAGGTAAGGGGTAGTCTATCTGTACATCCTTTCACAAATGCTGCTCAGTGACAGAACAGCAGGTGCTGTATTTTCATTCACTTTTTTCCTAGTCAACTGCAAGTATATTATTCTGCTTGTTTCTATTACTTATTATTGCTGTTTGAGTTTATTTCCCCCACCACACCATCATCACACAGCATCAATGCACCACAAGCAAATGGTCAAAGGGGAGAGTGTGTGTAGGTCAGTATGCGTGTCCTAGAACATGTGTGGTAACGAGGCATAATTTTCAGTTTCATCCCAAATGCTGTAGCCTTACCTCCTAGGACCTTGGTTGCCCCTTATTGCCTCTTTTCAACCTCAATATTGGTATTCTGGTTAGTCTCTTAACACCTCAGACACCATCAGTGTATATATGACAATGGAATTATTTTATCCCAGAATGCATCACTTCACCCTTATATACACTGAACTACATTTGCCAATTGGTTGGTCATTCGCCCAGTATGGAAAGTCCAAATATATGTAAACTGGGCCGCCTCATCCACATGCCTGTTGGCATTCTCTAGAAGACAAATGAGGCTGGACTTGCCTTTGCAGAAACCTTTGATTCCCCTTCAGCAGGGTTTGCTCTTTTAGATGTTTTATAATAATTGCATCATTAATTATGCTTTCCACCAGTTAACCAAGAACAGATGTTAAGCAGACCAGTTTCTAATGTCCCAGATTTACAGTACCTTGCATCCCTATTACATTGGCTAGATTTAAGCCCTCTGGTATGGAGGCTGGTTTAAGGGATTGATTGCATATATGGGAGAGGATTGAATTTGAATTCCTTGAGAATTCCTCATCCTGCAGTGGATGCCAGCTGGACTCAGTGATGGGTTAATGTTTAATACATTCCTTGCCACATGTTTGACAATGAGATCAACACAGACATGACTGCCTGCCCTATGTCCTCTGCAGGGATGTAAAGCACTTCAATTCTCGGTTTTCTTAATATCCTCATTAACCTTCCTTTTTATGCTCCCATTACCCAATAGTCCAACACAATCCTGGGCTTTTGATATAGTTAAACAAACACTTATTGCTTGTCTTGATGTTCTCAGCCATGCACTCCTCTTATTCTTTTTTGGTATTCTTTCTTGTCAGCTTATGCGAGTCTTCTTCATTTCACCATGTTTTTCTTATGCCTTCCATATCTATGTTCTCCTTTGTAACCAAGCACTCCACTTCCTTGTCTCAGCTTCAGGGCCTCTGATATTTGCATATAAACAACTGGGTATTGTGTCCTCTTCCAAAAGTTTTTGGTGTATTATATACATTTTGACCTGCTTTGACTAGCTGTCCCGTCCTCCCATACGTTCATTTTCCGACTGAATCTTTTCTTCTTCTGTATGATTCAGAACCTTTAGACTCTTATTCCTTAGGGCTGATTTGGCTCAAACTGGATGCTACCGAGCTCCTGTTAGCTCTCCCTCAGGGGCTCTGCCAACTTCAGAAAAAAACCATCCCAACTCCTTGAGGTTAGATTACTCCCATCACTACAGCATTGTGATCGTAAAATTGTTGCTTGCTAAATGCCCACCCTGCTACATGACTATTAAAGTTATAGAAATTGATAGGAATATTGTTTTGACTTAAAAACGGCATATGCAGTAAAACACATTTTGCATTAAAAAGTGCAGTAATTTATGGCAAAGCATACACCATTTTTGTGCCAAGAAAACTATGCAAATCTGCTTGTCTACATCATTCAAGGCTTAAACAGTCTTCAATTTGTGCAAAATAAATGGTGTGGTAGAACAGAAAGCATGGCTGTTATGTAGGGCTAATCTACATTTGCCACCTGGTGTAAGCTCATGGTAGGGAGCTCCAGCAGATAGTCTAGTCAGTAACTTAAAGGTCCGGTGTTGCAAATTCTGATTTGCAAACATATTTGTGGCAGTTCCTCTTCATTCCTTTAAGCATATTCCTAAACATGTAAATGTGTGAAGAGGCCATAGATGAGGGATCATAGGATTGCAAGTGAAAATGAACATTTTAAAAAAAGATTTAATCTTAAGAATCGAATCAAATTATCCATTCAGTCATCTGACCTTTGGTGATTCCATAAGCCAGCTCTCTCCATGATTTCCAATCTTGTACAGCTTCTTTCAGTTGCTTTATATTTTGGCCAGTGTCTGATTGTATCCAACCAACGCGTTCTGGGGCGTCCTCATTGTCTTTTGTCACTGACCATTCTGAGCATAACGTCTTTCTCCAGTGATGTTGACCGCATGACATGGCTGAACTAAGTCTGAGTTTTGTTATTTTACCTTCCAGTGAGATGTCTGGGTTTATGTGCTTCAGCACTTCTTTATTCATTAGCAGTCCATGGGATGCACAAAAGTCTCCAACAGCAGAGCTCAAAGAATCAATTTTCATTCTGTCCAACTTTTTCATTGTCCAGGCAGGGTATAAATACTGTACATAGAGTCAAATAAATAACTGGAAGTGATGAAAGGGGGACAAGCTATCATTCTTTTGACATCCTCACAGCTTGTATGTAGGTTTACAAATTCAATATTCATAAGCATGGAGTAGAAACATCTAATCTATTTATCCATCTGATTTTTATCCATCTGAGGGTTTTCAGGAATACTAATTGGGCTAGATATAGCAGATATTGTACAACATTCTACATATGCAGACTTGTCCATGACAAAGGGACAAGCTTTTTGTTCTGGGTCCCTTTTTGGAGGACACAAAGGAGGGCACTAAAAAAGCAGGCAACCAACATATGTTGGTGACAGAGACAAAATGTTTAAATAGCTCTTTTTCTAGGGTCTAACTACAACACTATAATGGATCTTTCCATAATCCCACAAATCTGCCACCTGAGGTATAGAGTGCCTTAGCCTGGTGAATCACAGGGCTATTTCTGTTTAGAAGAAACATTGAAAAAATGAGATCTTACCACTCTGTCTGGTGACTTTATGTCCTGTAAGGTATGATGAGCAAGAGACTGGTTTGCTTGCTTTACAGGAAGACCATCCCAATGAGAAAAGGTTCCTCTTGTCTTCTACTCTGAACCAGAGCCAAAATAAGGAAGGGAAGAGGGGATGGGAAGGCCATGAAGGTCCAAGGCTGACGACCAGTTAAGGCAGGTTAAACAAAGAGTAGGGAAAAACAATGTTTGATCTGAGAACAGTTTTAATGTTCAACTCAGTGAGGGAATGTTTGAACGCACCTATACACACACCAAACTGCAGAGATATCCAATGACGTGGGCCAAGGGGGGCTGGGAGGAGAAAGTCACCACCATAAGCCTCCTACTGCTTTCCAACCAACCATCTTTCATAGCTCATGGAAAGGGCTTCTTAACAGTGAGGTAAAGGCAGGATCGTTTTCAGACTCTTGACAGTCTGGAAGGCTGAAAACAGGTAAAATGACAGTTGCAAAATGACCCCTGCTAACTGGGCAAGAGGCACTTTTTCAAGTGGTGTCCTCTTATATTTAGCAGGGGAAGAGCAATTGTCCCTCTTCGCCCCAGTACAGTGTCTTTCTCGTGGCTGTTGCTGGTGGTGTTCTCCATCCTTTTAGATTGTGAGCCCTTTTTGGGACAGGGAGCCATTTAACTTTAATATTATTATTTGCCTGTTAACCGCTTTGTGAACTTTGTGTTGAAAAGCGGTATATAAATACTAGTGATGGATTGATTGATTGCAGATTGGAGACTTTCTTATTCAAAGCAACATTTAAGACATGCTAGAACTCAGCTCTTCATAAGAATTTTCTGAAGTTAGTCATTTTCTTGGAAGGCAAATTGTCCTGATTTTATGAACACAATTTCCAGGTTTTAAATTCCAGAATGCTGAGAAATCCACTCATTATAACCATACAGACATAGGCGCCAAATCTGGGGGCGGGGGTGCTTGGGAACTTGCAGCCCCCATGGAAATGTTTCAGTGGGGGCTAACCCCCCACGATTGGGCAGCCCCCCTTTGGCCACCCCCTGGCAATGCCGGTCAGGGAAGTGGCCACGTGCATGCATGATCACTTCCTCACTGGGAAGCGATCATGCATGCTCACAGCAACTTCCCGGACCAGCCACGTCACTGCCGTTGTGAAGGCAGCCGCACAAGGCCTAAACAAGTGGTTTGTTCTGAACAAGCTGCTTGTTTAAGCTCTGCACAGCCTCCTTCATAGCAGCCTTCAACAGCTGCTGTGACGCAGCCAGGGCAGGCCAGCGGAACGCTCCTAGCTGTTCTGACAAGCGGCTGAAGCCACTTGTTGAAGAGACCAAGAGTGTTCCCAGGGCTGTCAAACCAATCAGGAGGGGGGAGCAGGAAGATGTGGCAGCATCCCTCTGGTTCTTCCTTCTTCCTCCCCCTTCCTGCCATTCAGAGTCTGCCTTGTTTGCCCTTGAACCCCTGCCATCATGGCGCTCCCACTTATCAAGGGAGAACCTCTGCCTTTGTTTCCTGCCAGCTCTGCTGTGTTTCTGATGGTGGCATTACACTGGGCAGCTCAAACATCCGTACCTGCTGTTCAGAGTCTGTCCTGTTTGCCAGTGCACCCCTGCCCTTGAAAGGCCCCTGCATTTCAGAAACTGGGGCTCTCTCTGCCAAGCACTTCACCAGGTTAGGTGTCTGTGACTCTGCCACAGTTAGTGTCTTTCTGGGTCACAGGTTTTCCAGGCATTTGCATATAGCCTGCTAGTAGCAGCTTCCCTGGAAGGCAGCAAAGTATGTACTATTTGACATTTTTATTATCAGGCCGATAATCAAAAATAACACAGGATTGAGCCACCCCAACCAGAGTATTACATCATACCATGCCTGAGGCGACAAACGCTAACCAAGGATCTGCAGGCATTCTGAGGATTAACATCAGTACTAGAGGCCCACTACACCCCCCTCAGTCCGCGCATGTAGTAGTCGTAGGTCTTCAACGATCCAGCAATTGTCAGCAGACACAAATTGCCGATCTCTCTGGAGGACAGTCCCAAGGAGCGGAGACCACGACCGGACGGCGCGAACATGAGGCCTCTGCTTGAAATAATCACCGGAAGATTATGTATCTGCACGGGATCGGTATGCCAGTTCTTAATAGCCCGTACATTCTCCGGTGAGCCATACTTCTGAATCTTAAGGTCCCATGACTCAATCAGGCGGGCACCTGTAACAATGGAAACATCTATAATATATAGATTGGTGCCACTCAAGGCCAAGAGATCAGGCTTAATGAATGTAGACCCCACAGGAATTACAGGTTCCGCCCAAGTTGTTAACTTTTTATTTTGCAGAAATTTATCGACTTTCCGAGCCACGCGATTATGGCGAGCGCACCGGTTGTCATGAGTGCGCTTGCAGTTTTGTAGAATGTGGCTCAGCATCTCTTTCCGCCGACAGACCCCCTGACAATCCGTTGAGGTCACCACCCGTCCCGTGCCCCGTGCTGCACGAGCTTTGGTAGGGAGCACACCCGCCCTTAACTGTATCCCCCGCAGATGTAACCTGGGGAATACATTCCTAGGCTGTTTCAGCCATAAATGGCTTGCTGGATCTAGGGAAGGGGTCTCCAACTCCCGGCCGTCTACCGATCGATACAGCCAGGATTTCCAAGCCTCCTTTGCTTCCGCTGTAGATGTCACTACAGATGACCCTACTCTACACGGGATATCAAGAGACCACCTAAGGGTACGGAAAGACTTCTGTTCCCTTAGGGCCTCAAACAGCGGACTAGCATAACTAGATAACTTGGCAAATCGCCTTTTCTGAGCCAAGGGGACTAACGAGGAGAAGCATGGCAAACCAATGCCCCCGGTGTTTATGGGAGCATGGAGAAAGGCCACCGGCAGGTCCTTTGGTAGTCTCAGCCACTTCCTCACCTTATCTGACCATCCCGAACTAGCAAGGTTTACCCTCTCAATTTCCATGCCATCAGACTGAATGTGTGTGGCTCTGGATGCCTTAATGGCCCCTGGCACAGGAGATTGGACCTCTGCGGAATACGCCATGGTTCTTGCACTGATAATCTTACCAGATCTGGGAACCTTGGTCTCCTCAGCCACCCTGGTGTGATCATTGCTTTAGAAGAACTGACAATATTCTGGGCTAGAAAAGGAGATGGGGCAGATATGATGCATACTTTCTCTGTTCAGAATAAATGTAATGTGTAATATGTAATGTGATTTATGTAATTTAAAGGGGCTATTTTACTGGTGTGTGGGCGTGGCCATGGTGCTTCTTCCATTGGGCCCCCACAATGTTGACTTCGAGTTGTCTCCCATAGCGTATGTGGCTATATCATCCAATGTTTCTACTGTATATTCAGTTAAAATATAACTGTATAGAGCATGGTGCTCTAGTATGAAGTTCCAGGCATTCTTGATTATTCTGGATCCCTAAAAGGGATCTGATTTTGGAATTGAAAGGGCCTTGGTCACCTTGGCAGTTGACCTTTGTTGTGAACTGAACAGGACTGAATTCCTGTTGATATGCTGCTGGTGTGCCTTGCTGGGGCATTTTCAGTGGTTTCCATCCTTTCTGGCAGGCAAGTCCTAGAAGAGAGTACTGGGGGCCTGATACTCAATCCTTACTCCTATGAGGTCTCACAAAGTTCCATCTTGTCCACCATGCTATTTAACTGTTTTGATCACATTATGTTGCTCTTCAGTGGCTGCCAACCAGTTGCCTAGTGCAGTCCAAAATGCTACTTTGGTGCTGAATAGTTTTTGAAGCACAATGTATTAAAAACCACTTCCTCCCCTATGAAACCACTTTCACTTCACCATAAGCCCCTGGTAACTGGCTTAAGAGGCATCTCAGCAGTCTCAAAGCTGTAGACCAGTGATGGTGAACCTTTTGGGCTTGGTATGTCAGAAATTCAGAAAATTTGTAACTCAACTCTGCTGGTGTGTCACCCCCTCCCCACCCAGAACAAAAGACAAAAAAATTCTTTACATATTGGAACACATTGCTTTTTATTTGATTAATGAGCTGCTAAGACATTCAGTGTGTGTGTGTGTGTGTGTGTGTGTGTGTGTGAATGAGATATCCAGATTAGCTATACCAAAGGTTCACTGAACCCACATAGAGTTGATGGGACCACCTTTTTCAGCTGTTGATGGCTTTTTCTAAAATGGACGAACAGGGCAGATTGGGGGTGCAATCCTAACCAACTTTCCACCTGCTCAGTGTAAAATCTCAGGATGGGATTTTTTTGGGGGGGGGGTAGTTAGGTAGGATTAATCCCTCATTTTTATTTGTTTTTTTTTTAAAGAAAAACAGCAAAGCACTTGCTTGTTACATTTATACATGCCAAGGACGTAAAATTTGTTTTCCTAAATTTGTATAGCCAGGTACAAAATGCCATATAAGGTTTGACTTTCAAACTCTGCAGAAGAACAAAACCAGATACAACAAACCATGGTACATTTTCTATTCCTATATATACTTGCATGAACTACAACAAGAACTTGGACACAGATCAGACAAAGCAATATAAAGCCATTCAAGGAACTTTCTGGTGAAGGGGGGAAGAATACTGGCCAGGCTGCCAAAGGAACTTTACTGCAGCAGCTCCAACTGGGCAATGCTAATGAAGAGAAGGAAGTACAGGTGAATTTTGCCAACCTCCCCTTCTTTAACTTACCCAGTTCCTCAGGCCACTCATCCAGCTCCATGTGCATAGAAAGGGTGCTGCTCCCCAACTTCTCAGGCCACTTGCCCTGCTTGGCAGAAAGAGCACTGCTGGCCCAGTTCCTCCCTCCTGCAGCTTGTGCTGGTGCAATAAACTCTCGGATTATTTCTGGCACGTCCTTTGAGTGACTGCGTGCCTCAAGCCCAGCTCTGGGGCAGAAAGAGCCCCACTGGTGCTGGTGCGAGCAAACTTGGGAATTGCTTCTGGCATGAGCAGGCTCAGGAGGTTGCTTTAGACACATGCCTTCCGAGTGCCTCGCACCTCTTACCCAGCTTCGCCAGCCCAGCTGTACCCTGCTGCAACTCGTGCTGGCACGAAAGGGCTTGGAGGCGGGGTTGCGTCTAACGCGTGCATCTTTTAAGTGCTTCCTGTCTCTCTCTCTCTCACACACATTAGCACCCGTAAGAGGTGGCTGGGGGTGGGGTTGCTTCTGAGCAGCTTGTAAATGCCTCCAGATTCTTTCTCTCACACACACAACACCCAGGGAATTGCTTCCAGTGTGTCTTTTAAGTGCCAGCAGGCGTGGCTAGTTGCTAGCCTGCCCGCACCTGACCCTTCTCTTCCCTGGCTTTGCATGTTACTGAAAATGCCTTCGCGTGTCAGCTGTGCCCCGTGTGTCATAGGTTTGCCATCACTGCTCTAGACCGTTGTACAACGGAAAAGCCCTCCCCGCTTCAAGCGGTGCTTACTGTTCTGCTGCGCTTCTGCTGATCTTGCCAGCCAATCTGAACAAAATAATGCTCTGGACTGTTGCATCTGCTGTCCATTGCCCCCGGATTTCTGGCCAGACAGGACTGCCCAGAGTGATGTTCTGTACCGATTGGCTGGCAAGGTCAGCATCTTCAGAATCTTTATTTAGCATATAGGTCAGCAGCAACATGGAAGGACAGTAAGAGCCACTCACACCATACCAGGGAGGACTGATTTGTTCTGCCAGATCCAGCCAATAAGCCATAGTTTGACAAACACCGTTTTAAGCGATGGTTCTCTAACAGGTGGTAGTAACTATCCCTATTCACCATTTCACAGAATCCTTTCCATTTTGCTAGTATTGCTACTCTGGGAAAGGGAACAATTTTAAAAAGTAGTTTTCTATGTGAGTTGCTTTGGGAACTTTTTCTTTGCTGAAAAGCAGTATGTGTTAGTAATCATCAACAGGGTGTATCTCATGGCTGGTTGGGTAGAGTCTCCTTAGTGACAGAGCCTGCTTTGTATAATTCTTTGTACTACCATATCCAGGTAGTCCCATCCTTCAGATGTCAGGCTGACACTAGTATTTCAGGGCACAAGCCTACACCAGATGTTAGGTCAAATGCTAGCTGCTAGTATTGTCCAAACATCTGCAGTGCCACCGTGAAAGCTCCATTCCGCACCCTTACTTTGGCACTGGTACTGTTGGGCCAATGCTAGCAGCAGCCACTGCCCAAGGCTGTGCTGTGCTGCTCATGTGCCAGCTGGGTTTGGCTTGCACAAGAGCTGTTCGGGGGAGAGGTGGAACTGGGTGGGGGTGGGGTGGAGGTGGGATGTGGACATTAGGCCGCATCCAAGCCATTGTCCCTGGGCTGCGCGGCTTGCTCAGGCGCAGATCCAAGCAAGCCCATCTGGGTGGCTGGCACCTACCCTGGGGCAAGGGCACGGATATGCCCTTGCCCCAGAGAGGCACCAGCGGCATCCTAACTTGCACTGGAAACGGCACAGGCCCACTGGCCTTATCGTTCTGGAGCAAGTTAGGATTGCATCCTCAGTGTACTTTTTGCCTTGACAGCAATCTACTAATCCTCTTGGCAAGATTGCCAATTTGAAGTTTGTTGATCAGTTTCTACTGGTCATGAAGCTGTACCTATATTTTTAAATTTTATAAACAACCAATTTATTGTTAGCCTCCTTGGGGCTCTGCATGGAAAGGTAGTATAAAATGCTTTATTAACCATGCCAGTGGCGTAGCTAATGAAAGTGTAGCCCGGTGCCAAGGGCAAATTGATGCCCTGGAAGTGATGTCACAACAGGAAGTGCCATCACTTCCAGAGGTGACAGCATGCCTGGGATTTTAAGCAAGGTAAAAAAATGGGGGGGGGGAATCTGCTTCCTCCCCCCAGCAGCATGCCCCCTCCTGCTGCTCCCAAGCCAGAAGTCACTCCACAACCGTGGTGTAGCTAAGTCATTTGACACATGGGGCCCAAAACTTTTTAATTTTCTCACCATCTGACAAAATTTATATGAGCTCTTCAAATGAGCTCAGAATGGTATGCATGGTTCCTCCCTTCCTTTGTCTACTTTAAAAGTTATCTGTGCTAGCAAGGTACAAGGGCTCCAATATATAGTCTGCCTGGAAAGGTCAAAGCCCCCTGCTGGTTATATCTGCTAGCCAACAGGCATGCTGTTCCATCTCTATTGGGTAACCAAACAAAAACTGTACGTGTGCTAAACTG
>JAJKFI010000126.1:2102578-2105078 GCA_029204185.1 Lerista edwardsae | reverse complement strand
TTAGTGTCATATTTGCAGGTCAACACACATTCTGCAGCCAGGTAACACAGTTTAGTAGGTGGCATGTATAGTGTGTTTGCATATTTTGCTTCTGCAGTCTCATTACATTTGGTGCTACACTTCTATTCAAAGTTTTCTTTTTTTTCAGCCTCTTTAAAGCTTCTTTACATTTTTACTAGAGTTTAACAGAAAATTCCAATCAGAAATAATCAGAGTAAACAATAACTTTAACACAACTATTTTGATAAGCCCTTTCTCTGCTGATCTGAAATGTACTGGAAGAGTGTTCAAGCATCTGTCTCTTTAAAGATGTAAATGACTGCACACTCCATGATGCTTGAACTTCACTTCTGCAACATGCTAATAATTCATCATTACTGAATATATATTTTTGTAAGGCTTGACAGTCATGAGCTTTTGCACATTTCTACCAGTGCTGAGAACTGAAAACATAAAATGTTACTAAAAAACTGAATCCAAACTGGCTGATCCAGTGAAATGAAAAACAAAACCCTCAAACAAACCAAGAGTAAAGCACAAGTCTTTGGCTCTCCTTGAATGAAAAAAGGGTAACTTCTACATTTATACAGACCCCTTCATTTGCCTACCAGTAGGGGCAATACCACAATTGTGCATCACTGAGTAATAACACCATTAGAAAAGGCAACTTCACAGAAGTTATTGGCTAAGCAAATTCATTTGAATGCTCTGTTTTGAGGCAGCAAGCTGTCAACTGGTGCATGATCAGGGAAGGCAAGAGGCATGTCTCGGTGGGAGGGAGTGATGACAAGGTGAGAAGCAGAAGAAGCTAGAACAGCAAAGTCAAAAAGGCTACTGCACATCCTCACTAGACAAGAGCATTACAGCTAAAGTGAAATAGTAAGCACAAGAGACTTAAATTATTCAAGTGCAATGGGAATTACGGTTCAATATACACCAAGTCAGTTATTTTGTAATTTTATTCTGGGCCTCAGATGAATTTATGTGCAATCCTTCATATTATTAAAATTTAAATTTTGTTCTTAAACTGGAAGTGTTTGAGTATACATTAGTAGAACTATCTTAGGATGCCTTAGTACCTAAATATCAGGGGTAACGTATTCATCCAGCTTAGTGAGCTCTAGCACTGTTTACAGTGAACAGGGATTTAAAAAAAGAATCTTATTACTTCATGTTAGCAACATCATGGGTTTACTAGTCACAGTTACAAAAGTTTTATTCCAAACTTCTCAGAGAGAAAAAATACTATACTTGTCATTCTAAAACAGCAATAAAGGAAAGGTGGAGAATGCTGTAAAGCTTCATTGATGAACATGACACAGACATGCATATGCACATGACTGTTTCCCTCTTTCCTAATTCTTAGAAGGCAAAGATTTTAGGATATCCAGAGTCCAAAGAGACAGGAATTGAAGCTGACCTCAAGGCAAACAGAGTCCAGACCCTATGGGTGGCTTTAAAAGACAAAGATACTACTGTCATTCTAGAATAAAGCAGAGAATTACCAATAAAACAAGCAAGAATTACCAATTCTTCTACTTGGAATGCTAGTAAATTTCACCTACACAATCTCTGAAAAGCTTAAAGCTTTTCCCAAATTCTCTGTGCGCTCAATCTTTCTTTGATCAAACTTCACAAAAGACTGAGGGAAAGGGGAGATAGACTAAGCCAAGATCAATGTGGTTTGCAGAGATTAAATGAGACTATTTGCTTCTGCAAACAGGACATTAACCTAGGAAGGCTTATCATAACAAGGACATCATGCACAAAGTACAGCAAAAGGAAAGGTAGTAGGACAAATATTAAGCAATCTGCTTTACAAGCTCTGAGAGTTGAGATGATCTGAAAAATTTCTACTGTAAGATTCTCTCCTCTGTCAAAAGACTTCCAGTACAGAAAATTAATCTGCTTGGCACTTCTCAAAGAAAGTCAGTTCTGCTGTTTCTCCAAATCTAAACCTCTAATTGTAACAGAACACATTAAAAAAACGTACATAATTTCTACAATAAGACTTAACTATTTTTTTCTTTCAGGCAAAGGTGAGATTTATATTCTCGACTTGCCCCTTTTGAGATAAGGAATAATATAACTAGTTTACTGAAAAGAATTTCTACGTTCGAAGAAATAACAAGAGTATTCTCAAGCAATGCTAGACTGGTGCTTGATTGTTCACTCTTCCCCCAACACTATACTCTATTTTCCTCACCAGGAAATGTGTTAAGGTTCTTTCAAGTTAGTAATTCTCATGAAGAGAAGAACAAGTATTTCTACCCAGACTTCAATGGAAGAGAGAAAAACACAGCGTGAAGAAAGGGAAATAAAAGGAATCAAGGGTTTAGAGAAGAACGTGCTGAAGAACTAAGAGAGGCTGTTTACTTTGACATTTGTTGTGTTAAAAAATTCAAGTAATAAGGTGACAGAGTGGTATGTGAATTTGCTTTTTGATGTCATACAGAGAGAGAGAGAGAGAGAGAGAGAGAGAGAGAGAGAGAGAGAGAGA
>JAJKFI010000126.1:2025873-2102568 GCA_029204185.1 Lerista edwardsae | reverse complement strand
AGAGAGAGAGAGAGAGAGAGAGAGAGAGAGAGAGAGAGAGAGAGAGAGAGAGAGAGAGAGAGAGAGTTCAGTGCCTCTACCACCCAATGTATAACAGCTGCACTCATGTGAAAAAATTCTTAAAACATACCCAATATATATACAGATATAACTACATATATATGTGTATATATACATACATATATATAAATTTTTATTTAAATAAAAAAAATGAAAGCTCGAATCCCAAGCCAATACAAGTATCAAATTTTTGGCCAGCCAGGTCTGTAGGGCATAATCAAATTCAATGTGAAATAGTATATTAATGCGGTGCCTTGACTGGGCAAATTAAATAATCTCTACTCATAAAGAGTCTTCTGCTTGGACTCTCCTACTGGTAGGCAACAGAGAAACTGTATCCTCCTATTTTGTTTTATTTAATGGCAAGACAGATGCAAAGCTTTGCTGAGGGTTTTTATGACCTCAACAAGGGGTTCAGGGAAGAAATAATAATAATAAACTTCTGCTTGTACCTAATTAAAGCAATGCTTCAATTTATTACATAGCCAGTGCTTTCTGATATTTAGTAGTCTAATTTGAGAGAACAATACAGACCTAAGAGATGTCAGGGAATCTTCACGAAGGTTGAATGACCTAAGAGATGTCAGGGAATACTCCACGTGATCTCAGACAGTCAATGTAAATACAGAGGAGAGAGGAGGAAGTCAAAACATGCATAGTATGAGTTAGACTTCTGCCTGTTTTAATGACAGTCTTAAATGAAATGGCATTTCCTCCTTTTCTGGAGGATTTTGCTTTTAAGACAGAATTGTTGAAAATAAAACAGTTTTCCTCCCCACAGGAGCCGATCTTATTCTAACAGAAAAGGAAGCCTCCAACTCCCAAAGGGATTTGACAAGGCATTAGCACTAAGTTTGTTCTTCTCACCTCATCCACTTCCCCAGTAAAGGCCAGTGACATGTAAACACAGCTTTGGATGCAAAGAAAGTGCAGAGGGAACAAGAAGTATAGGTGCCTCTGCTTCCTGCACACTTCACCATTACTTCCAAGGCAGACTTTTAGTAGCTCTCCCTATAGGCCAATGTATCAGCTGTCCATGCTACTGTGCATTTCACCACTGGTGGTGCACCAGATGTTGCAGAAATTCTGCTCTGGACATGATAAGGGAGCACGGAGACATGCACATCACCCACCACCCTCAGGCATCAAGGACTATTTCCAAATACTTTCACAGATCCAGTTTTGTTCTGTCTGTATACTTGCTCCAGTGGGAAAGGACTACTGCCTATTATGATAGCCAAGAAAAAAAAAAGCCAATTTATACTGACTGAAGGGCCAGACATGACCACTCCTAAAAAAGAAAAAAAAAGAAAAGGGAGGAACTAGTTTCATGCCTTCATGTCATTCTGTATCCTACGGAATCTTGTTATTGCCTAGGTGATAAAAATATTTCACAATCTCTAATTTAAAAACTACTGCATTTAGGAAAATTTGATGGGTAATAGCAATTTGCATCTATAAGAAAAGCTACTTCAGATGAGCTCTGTTGCACATCTTCCAAGCAATTTAGAACTTCCTCCTCCATCTCTTGTTCCCCATTTTCCTTTCAAACTCACACAATGCAGTGGTGAGTGAGTTTGTTTTGAACAAAGGAGCAAAGAGGCCTAGAAGAAAGTATACACTGGGTATGTAATAATACCAAAATAAAAAGAAAACCTACCTCATTAAGATCATACAATTAATCAAACAAAGAGAGAGAGAGAGAGAGAGAGAGAGAGAGAGAGAGAGAGAGAGAGTGTAATATTTGTTTCTTTTAAAGCCCTGGCATTCAAGGCATCCAAAGTTATTAAAATAAAGTTCATTCACAGAACAAAAACAAATTTAATCTGAGTTTCTTGCAGATACTGCTAATTTTCATTTTTTTAATTAAAAAATGTGTTAATGTGAACTATGTGCAGGGTTTTTTCTAGTAGTGATGTTGTGCACATTGTCTCAGGACCTGCTGTTGTTGCAGTTCTCGCTCACAACCCCCCCCAAGAAAAGTGGAGGGATGCTTTTGTTCCTTCAGGGTGCAGAGACGGGTGTTGCTCCAGTCCTCTGGGCATCTGGGTCACCTCCTCCCCCTTCGGTGTCTTCTGATAAGCTCAGAGTTGCAGCTTTGTTTGAGAGAAGACCAATATTTTCTTGGGTCTGGGCTGATCCATTTGGAACATCACTGCTGGAGAATGGATGCCAAAAGGGGCAGCGAAGGTCAAAAGAAGGAGAGGGAGGGAAATAGAGAAAAATTGAATCAAGTTAACAAGGATAAGAACAATATGTCTGGAAATAGTGTTCCAGCTGGCCTCAAACAATGACAATCTACAGACAGATGGTTGCACATGAAAAACAATGCCCGGCATACCGAATGTCCGAAGTAAATGCTGGGTGAAGTAAGATTCATTCAAAACCTGTTCAAGCTTACTTCCCTCCAAGTTATTTATTTTTCAAAGGATGAATATGTTGAAATATTCATTTCACTTCTACCATGCTTTAGAATATATGCCTGTTTTCCAGGTTTCCAGACCTATCAGGTTTCCAGACCTATCAGAAGTAAGTAACTATAACAGATATCAAACAACATGCCTGAAGGCAAGATTCTGACATGGCTGAAGTTAATTTGAGAATTTCCAAATTCAAGCAGGGAAAGTGGCTCCAAAAATAAACTGGCCCTGCTTGGCCTTTTGGAGATCTTCATACCTTCCCTGGCCATCATGAAAATTATGCAGAAAATGCAATATCCTAAACCCCCAGGCAAGCTTAAATTTTCATTACTTCAGGCGTTCTGTTATAAATCCAGGGATTGTCCTGAGTTCATTCTAATGAAGCATGTTTAAACTTATTTATCATTGTTGTACACAGGTCTTCAGGGAGGACATTTTATGTGTTCTGCCACCAATACATGGAAGGTGCAGGTGCCCAAATTATGGAACTTCCTCGTACAAAATAAGGTCAATTTCATCAATAACACAGTTTCAGAGCTGGCTGAAGACCTTTTGGTTGTAATTGATTTTCTGCTCTTAATTTTGGTGCTGGTTTGATGTAATTTATTTGCTGTCCTGTGATATGTTTCTGAAACTACTGAATTATTGTGCTTTGTCATGTGTTTATGATTTTGTTTTAAAAAAGTTGGAATTGTGGTATGGTGCATTTTGAACTTCTTTAGCAGGAAGAGAAAAAGTGTGAGATAAGAAAATTCACACACACACACACACACACACACACACACACACACGAATGTGCATGTGTACACACAGGTACTTTGATCATTTTATGTGTTCCATTATTGTCATACTCTCTGCTCATGCTCTGTATCATTAAAGGACCAGCAACATTTGTGCTCTGTTACCTGAATGCCAGGGCAAGGTCTTCAGCTGGTACCTTGCTTTGCTGTCCATTTTCTGCCTGCTTATTGGCTCCCACTTTGCTTTTCACATCCAGTGAGGATTGGCTCTCCTTAGGAAAGGAAAAATACACATTTACCATACACAAAAGGCTTCTGCACGTTTGCACTACAGATGAGGAAATGGCAACTGTAAAACCAGACTAGATCATACAAAACAATTCATGCAAAAGCCTGACAAGAAAACCCAAATTGAAAAGTATCTGTCCTAGATATCCAATCAGGATACACAGCTTCTCAAAAAGCACACGTACCAAGCATCAGACTGAGGAAGTCTATCACCAGGCTGGAAAACCACTGCCTCCCTTCTAAATGCCATTTGCTGTCAATGGAAATGTTTGCTGACATTTAACTGTAAGAGTTTGTTGTTGCTCAGACACCAAGTTGTGTCTTTGTGACCCCATGGACCACAGCACGCCAGGCCTCCCTGTCCTCCACTAGCTTCCGGAGTTTGCCCAATTTCATGTTCATCGCTTCGGTGACACTATCTAACCATCTCATCCTCTGCCGCCCCCTTCTCCTTTTGCCTTCAGTTTTTCCCAGCATGAGGGTCATTTCTAAAGTCCTCTATTCTCATGAGGTGGCCAAAGTATTGGCGCTTCAGCTTCAGGATTTGTCCTTCCAGGGAGCAATCAGGCTTGACTGCCTGTAGGATTGACCGATTGGATCTCATTGGATCTCAAGAGTCTTCCTCAACACCATAATTCAAAAGCATCTATTCTTCAGCGCTCTGCCTTTCTTATGGTCCAGCTCGCACAGCCATACATTGTTACTGGGAAAACCATAGCTTTGACTATGTGAACCTTGTTGGCAGGGTGATGTCTCGGCTTTTTATTAAGTTGTCTAGGTTCACCATAGCTTTCCTCCCAAGAAGTAAACGTCTTTTATTTTCATGGCTGCAGTCACCATCTGCGGTGATCTTGGAGTCCAGGAAGATAAAGTCTGTCACTGCTTCCATTTCTTCCCCTTCTATTTGCCAGGAAGTGATGGGACTGGTTGCAGTAAGAGTTTACTATGTGGCATTTCATCAGAACAGCCTTATCATTGCTTACAAAGCAAAGCAAACCACTACGGGTGAGCAAAGTCAGAATATTTCACTCTAGTTTCAGAATTGTGAACAGTAAAAATGACTAAGGCCACAATCCTATCAATACTTACCTGGAAGTAAGACCCATTGACTATAATGGGACTTACTTCTGAGTAGACATGAATAGGACTGGGTTCTAAGACTGGTAGTAGCCATCCAGAAGAGCAGCTTCCTACAAGGTAGGAAGAAGCATTGCTACTCAGCAAGCAACAGCTGCATCTTCCACCCCTCTTCCAACCACCCCAAAGCACTCACCAAGCTCAGTTCTCGTGTTCTCTTCCCAATTTCCCTCTCCACCTGGTGCAACTCCAAGCTCAGCTGTTCACTTGAGATCATTCCAGGCCACTTAGGAGGTGGCGGTGGGGGCTGTGGTTGGCCTGCCAAGGTGGGTGCCTCCCTCTGCAACAGCAGCCTGTTACTAGCAGCCTAAATGCACAAAGCCAAGCACATATGCAACTGAGCACACAACCCACACCATGCAGACATGGGAATCAGGCCAAAACTTAGGAGTATTGCTTGGTTCCCAATGTCCACCTTCCTTGTTATTATATGGTATAAAAGAAACAGACCATTATTCTCAGGAATGTTTTACAGGCAGATGGAGGCAATCTTAAGTCAGAAATATAGTTGCCATGAAACACACAGGATTGTTTTTCCAAAGGTAGGTCAAACTGTTCAATCTTAGTAAGAGTTGTTCCTTCACTAATACGTTTTCATTTCAACTTGTACAAATGGAGGTATTTGGAAACATGTTCTAAGCTAGATGGCAAAGCATATCCCACTGACTAAGAATCCAGGAAGTATATCAGATCAGTCACCAGATCCCTGCATGAAGGCCACAAGAAGAACATGCAGCCTGTTTGTCCTTGGCACACAGAGGTCCCTATTTAGCCATCATCTCTAAACCATCAGTCAAATAAAATTATGGTTAATGCCAGATGGGTTACAAATAAAAATGTCCTTTCTTCATGAATTTATTTTAGATAGTAGATGTGACATGTTTTGCCTGGCTGGATGAAATTAGTGAGACAATTTTGGTGCAAGATATTTGAGTTGGATATTTGATCTACCAACCACCTTTAACTGGAAACTGGGGTAGAGTGAATTTTTGTTTGAATCTCTCTTTGCATGTATACTCTGCATAGGCAGTGTCTGGCTTTCTGTATATATCTGGTGTAGGATTCCGAGGACAAATTGTAAATAGCATTCGCAGATGATGCCCAGTGCATTCACTAGAAAAATCCATATGTTACACTGTCCCTGGTGGTATGAGTGCCTGTAGTACAATCACTATTAACCTTTATCACATACCGCATTCAATGCAGAAAAAATTCTCTCTGTGTGTGTGTGTGTGTGTGTGTGTGTGTGTGTGTGTGAGAGAGAGAGAGAGAGAGAGAGAGAGAGACCGACCACAAGTGACCAAAATTGTGGCAGTTGTGGTTTTTAGGAATAACATCATGTCATATATCACTCAGTGTGCAATTTAAGGCAGATTTCTTTCATTCTTATTGAATTATCTGTGTTCTATCAAAAGTTAAAAGCTAAATAAACAGAAAAAACACAACTAACAGTGCAATCTGCCTGACAAGCAAGCGGCTTGCATTGGCCCATTGCTGTTGCACACATGCCGTAATGCACATGCGCACCAGCACTGCTGCTGCAGTGTTTATGCAAGCAGCTTGTGTCAATGCTGCAGCACCGAAACAAGCCGCTGGCATGCCACTCCTGCACCAGCCAAGTTTGGCTGGTGCAGGGGTGTTTCTGGGCGGGGGAAGGGCGTTTCTGGGAGGGTGGTGGGCTTTATGGCATGTGTGCAAGCCGCTTACGTTGGCCTGAGGCAGTATGTGGACTGCACTGTAAAAATATCTGCCTATCACAGCAGCAGGCGGGCAATAACTTTTTTAAAAAATCTAGCACTTGGAACATTAGGTGCTCAATAATAATAATGCACACTGTATCATTTTAATGGAAAGTAACAGTTGGGTAAGTATATTTAAACCAGCCAATACTCCTCTTTTACAGCTTTAACAAAGGCAAGCATACAAGAATTAAGCATTATTTTCTCGCTCTTATTCCTGAACTTTTGTACAAGAATGTAACTACCGTATATCACTCTTTGAATTAATTGAGAAATAAATTGCTTCCAGCAACTGTCACTTTTGCCCTGGGCGTCTGCTCAATTTATAAACACCATCCATGCTCCCTTGCTTAAAGTCAGCCATCACCTTTCAGAATAAAGTCTAGGAGTATTTGCCACTGGGGAAAAGTAGCACTTATCTCAAGAGGGCTTAATTCTGCATATGCATGCTTTGGATTGCATGTTTCAAACATGCTTTGGCTCTCCCCTCCTGCCACAGCAGACCAACAACCTCTCCTTAATTTATTTTGGGGGAATACTGCTATTCTGGGATGAAAGTGAACTACAGCTCCTACTACAGTCTATTGTTCATCTTAGAAATGTAAATTCAAGTTCCAAAAAGTCAAACTCACTCCAAGACTTCCAAGATGTATTATCAATAGATTACAGAACATAGTTTTTTGGGAGTTTGATGCTGTTTGCAAAGGAAAGGTCAATCAAAACATGGAGAACATGTGAACATACCTCCAGTCCTCGCAGTTGTGTCTGCTGGTTAATCTGATGGTTTAATTGCTGCAATTCAAGTCGTAGCTGCTGTTCCCTCTCAGATGAGGGCAAAGGCTTCCCATGACCAGTAACATCAGGCACAGACACTCTCTCCCTTATTAGGAACAGGGAATCAATTGGACAAAAGTCTAAGTTCCAACATTTTGGAATGTCAGAAAAACATTCAAAATATGTATAGCATGCCCAGCTGAGAATATTTATTATTATTTATTATTATTTATTACATTTTTACCCCGTCTTTCCGCCCGAAGGCGCTCAAGGCGGCATTACAAAACCAAGTTAAAAACAAAATAAAATACATCATAATTAAAAACAATAATTAAAAACAATATAAAAATACAATATAAAAGTACAACACTCATCCCATGGATCATAAAATGTACAGAATATAAAAGAATGCAAAGACCAAGAATATAAAAGAATAGCAAGTTTGCTCACTCTTACCTGTCATTAATACGTCCCTGAGAAGGTATGTTTTGGTGGGATGAATATGGTGAGCTTCCCCATGCACTGTGTGTTCCATAAGGGTTGTAATCTATAAGGCAATAGGGAAGGTCTAATTGAAGAAAGTGTTACTCATGCTAGCTCACATATGCAGTTTATTCCATAACAAGTTAACTGGGTATGTGCATGGGCCCAATTTCTTTTACCTCCTCTCTGTGCCCCCTCCCCCACCAGGGGAAGTGTCACAAGATCCCATTTACACATGTCTACCTATGTATTGTCACTGGTGGGTGTCCTGTGTCCTGTATTCAGGGCACACACTTTGGCCCTGAGAGACTGATTGCTATCTTATTTTAAGCATGCCATGCAGTTCTGATAAGTGTTTCAGAGTTTCCGAAGTGTGCATTATGACGCCTTAGGATATCATGATGTACACATGTGGTGCTGTGGGATGTCCCTGGTGAACCCTCATATCTGTTCTCCCAGGTGCTGCCATATTTGATCTAGCAAAATCTCATGGTATTTGGGCATCCAAGATGCTGATCTCACGAGATTTGGGTACTGCAATCTTGAATTTCACTGGATTTCGAGAGATCCAAGTTGGAAGTACCTGGTTGGATCAGGAAGAAGAGGCTCTGGGAGAGCTGTGACTTGGGTAAATTTGGGAATCACTGGCATATAGCAATGCTATAACAGAACCTATTTAAATTCCAGCATAACCAGTTTTCAGAAATTGCAGACTGAGGAGAATGCAATGCTTAATCATTTGAAAAGGCTTTAATTGAAATTTGCTTTTTAGAGCATCAGAAACCAGTGCTACATATTGCATACTCAACCCCTCCCTCTTTCCCCTTGCCACCTTCAGCAACATTACAGAATTGCTAAGTAACAATTTATCATCTTCCTTTCCTGGACCTGACAAATGGCAACGAGGACAATGACTGAATTAGTTGTTATGGAAACAGCAGCAGCGGGAACACCTAGCTGCTGACTGATTATCATTCAGGGAAACTGTCCCATCTGTCCAATGCGTATTTGGTATATTTAGGACAGCACACTGCATGTTTGCTTTCAAATAATGAATAAACTGACATTTATAACAAGAGGCATAATTGTGGTATAACCCAACACATTCATTTGTGGGCAACAATCTGCTAGCTCTGTGTCTCAATATGCTTTCTAAAGCCCTTTGGATTTATCAATGTAAGCATTGTCACATTTTTTTTTAAACTTCTTCGTTTTACCCCTCAGGGGTCTGTGTGTTCTCAGGGGTCTGTGTGTTCCAAAAAGGAAAAGAGAGACTTGGCTATCAATGATTTCTTACAGTTCCAACAGAGTTCTCAATTTGCCTATCTACCCCAGCATGTCAATGTATAGCCTGAGATTTTAAACACAAGGCACAACTCTAACTGAACTCAGCTGTAGCTGCTGCAGACAAGGGCTGGGTCCCAAGAAGCTATCTTAGGCAAGCTCAAGGGTTTGCGCCAGCCCAGTGAAATATTTTTTACCTTGGAGCAGCATGGACCCATATCACATCACAATACACTTTTCAGAAAAGGGGGAAAAAAAGTTTGACATGCGATACCAACGTTCAAGAAGAGTGTATTCAAATCCTGCTTGGACACACAGAACTAGTGGTGCAGTTCTCGGCATTTGGCTTAGAACAGCACTTTGTTCTCCATCAACATATATGAACATCCTACTCTTTTCCTTTCAAAAAATTCACAACCCAAGGGGAAAAAACCCTTTTACTGAGGTTAAGATTGCCTTCCTCTTCCTGGCCGAAAACAGTTCTGCTGTAACCACTAATTGTGCAGGGAATGAAATGGCAAGTGGAGGCATCCTCTGGTTTCCATCAATCGTAGAACTAAGGTCCTCTGGGAAGTTGCATTTCTTCCCTCCCAGGATGAATACCACAGCAGGAAAGAGCAGCCTGGCTGTTCCTGCAAACTGCTGCCAGAAAACAGAGCAGTAGCAGGGAGCTCACCTCCCCCTCTCTACCTGAAAAAAATATATGCTCAAACTGCTTGTTGCCTGTGGACTGGAGAAGTGTCGCATTAGCCAGGGGATACAGGCGCTCTTGGTGGCTTTTTTTTCTTTTTGTAGTTTTCTACTTCTGTAGGCATTGTAGGCATCATTTTGATCAAAAGACAAAGTATATGTCCAGAAATATTATTTTTGCACAAATCTCAAGTTACTATTAGCAAGGGCCAACCTGTGCTTAGGGCAGCCCCACTTTCACATTTGAGCTGTGGTACTGCTATATCATCACATTGCAAGAAAACAGGGTCCCCAAAGGAGTAGGTTTTATACCTGAAATGTTGACTGGTTTTGTAGATGCTCCTTGAACTGTCATTGCTTGCATGGGGCCAGGGTTCTGGTACATTGCTTTGGATGTACGCGAGATGGCACCAAACCTTGAAACGGTAGGCCGGTCTCCAAATGGAATAAGATCATCATCACCCGTCTCTGCTGCTCTCCTCTGCAAATCCAACCGTTGGTCTCGCATCCCCTTGCTATCCACATTCTGGAAAGAAAAATGAGCTCACCACACTATTCACAGCGGGAATCAAGTTCTTATTGTACAATTAAAAAGGGAAGAGGGAAAATGCCTTTGGACGGAGGGTACTTGTATAAAAATCTTCTTTCAAACATCTAGTCAAATCAACCTTAATGTTGCAGTGTCCTATTATAAAATCCAGGCACTCTTGTTTATCAGAGGCCGTTACCATGTACCGTTGCCATGCAAGCTGACCTCCAGTTCAGAAGACGAAAGAGCACACTCTTTCCCCCACCTTCTTCTGAGCACACTCGGAAGAAAGATAAGCGGGGGTCATTTTGAGCTGACAGGCAGTTGCATTCCAACCTAGTGAGAGAAAGCTAAAATGCTAAAAGCTAATAGGAAAATAGCTTTTGCACAAAGCAGCAACAAATGGGTGGCCTTCAAGTGTAAGGTAAGAAGACCACCAGCCAATTAGATGCTCTGTATACGTAATAAACCTGCTCATGCATATGCTAATAATGTGAGACATGTGATATGCAATAAAGGGAGACTGAGGGAGGAAGTTCCCAGTCAGTCAGTCCGTGAGATTATTCCAGACCAAGCTTGTGTCCTTTGACTCTTTCATTCTCTTCGGAGAATCCCTACACCTTAATAGCATTAAGATTGTCCATTAATGCTTAATAGCATTAAGATTGTCCATTGGTCCATTACACAAGTGGTTCCCAAATGTTTTAGCACTGGGACCCACCGAGGCACTATTAGGACCCACCTAGGTTTATAAGACAAAAAAAAGGATATATAAAGAAATATATTTAAAAGTAACAATAAAGAGAAAAAGGACAAACATTTTATCTCCCTATATTTACCCATGCTTGCAAACTGCACAAGTCTGTTTTAATCATGCACTTTCAGAGGTAATTGTGCTGTATCTTTATTCTGAAAAACCAGGATTTTTTCTAACCTGTATATTCCTATTCTTAGTGAAGGAAGGACATTCCAATCAGTAAGGAATGCCTTTCCTCCACATGCCTTTACACCTGCTAAAAAATTACATGCTCATACACATAATGCAGATCATGGACTAGAAGGAGACA
Source organism: Lerista edwardsae (assembly GCA_029204185.1). Taxonomy (NCBI): domain Eukaryota; kingdom Metazoa; phylum Chordata; class Lepidosauria; order Squamata; family Scincidae; genus Lerista; species Lerista edwardsae. The sequence goes on along the minus strand of JAJKFI010000126.1, from coordinate 2,091,357 downwards.
AATCTAGAGAACAGAATCAGGAGGAATTGCAGGAGGCAGTCTGCTTTGCAGGTGAGTATTCTGGCCTCGTGGGAGCCTTTACGTAATAAACGTGTATATATTTTGTGACGCACAGTAGCAGTACTCTTGTAGCAGGGCACAGATAAAACTGTTTCTGAATCAGTGGATGATGAGACTCTGGCCCCACTCAGACATCTCAAAAGACAGATAGCATAATAGTTTACACAAGAGGTTCTCAAACTTTTCTATTTCAAGAAACTTTTCTATTTTATTCTTAAAATGTCTGGGGAACCCAGACATGTCCACATTTATTCTGGTGTACATGCTGGTCCCAAGCCCTGATAAATGGGGAGGGTTAAGGAATGACCTGGCAACCTACCTTGTAAAAATGTTGCCAAGAAAATTCTATGCAAAGGCTCTCAAATGATTTGGATATATTGCCCAACGGTGAAACCCTCAGGCCAGAAAGAACCCAATGAGTGACAGGGGAAGAGCAAGGACCTGAAGCAATTAGTTCTGGATTTTATGACGTGCCAGGGGCAAATCCAGTTGGAACCTCAAGTGCTGATGTCACCAATAATGAAAGCAAGGGTCTGCACTGCATGAAAATATAACAAATAGGAACTTGGAATGTCAGGGGAATGAGTCAAGGTAAATTGGATATTGTGAAACAAGAAATGATCAGGTTGAAAATTGACCTCCTTGGCATTAGCAAATTACATTGGACAGACAAAGGATTTTCAATCCGAGAAATTTACCATCTACTATTCAGGACATGACAACAGGCATAGGAATGCATTCATTGCAAGCAAGCAAATGGCTCAAGCAGTGGAAGGCTTCTCCACAGTGAATGATCATATACTGACAATCAGAATTTGTGCTAAGCCCACCTTTGTTCAAGTCTATGCTCCACAACTAAGCTAGAAATTGAGGATTTTTATGCTACTATTGGAGATACACTGAAGACATTCTGAAAAAAGGACATACTTACTTGGCAACTTTAATGCAAAAGTTGGCACCCAAACAGAGGCAGGAAGCACTGGAGGTTTTGGACTGGGAGATATAAATGATGCTGGCAATCAATTGGTACAATTTTGCCAAGAAAACCAGCTCTGAATCATGAATACATGCGTGGACCTTGCCTGATGGACTACACGGTATTTAAATTAACTCTATTTTATGCAATCAACTATGATCCGGCTCAGTTCTTGCAGTCAAAACTAATCCAGGTGCAGACTATGGCTCAAACCATGAACTGTCACCCAAGATCAAAGCCAAACTCTGTAACATCAAGGCGACACCACCACCAAAAACGTTTGATGTCACCAAAATTCCCTTCACATATACAAGAGGAGAAAGGCAGTGGGCAACTGTGAAGAAGTGAGAAGATTGAATGCTGATTTTCCAAAGGCAGCCACGAAAGACAAAGTAGTTTACTTTGGGAGAAGCATTAGAAAACAATGAGAGGAAGACTGGCCAAATAAACACACTAGGAATGCATTTGCAATCAAAAAGATTCCAGCAGTGTTCATGGCTTGCCAAAGGCATTACCAAAGATAAGCAAGGAAAAGAATCATTGTGATGAAACAGTTATGTTTCATGTACTTATTTCTGTTTTATACTTTCTGTTTACTTTCCAAGGGCCTGGTCTGTTGTTGTCAGAAGTGTCCTGGCTGGGGGGGAGGAGAAGTGGCTGCTGGCCAATCTGATGAGTCTCCAGCTGGGGATCAGGGGATGGGCGGAGTCTCTCTCCCTCTTTCCTGTGGGCTTTTCTGCTGGATGGTCGCAGGGAGAGCCGCTCTGTGGGGAGGCAGAGTGGATGGCTGCTGGGAGAAGCCCAGCAGAGAGGATTTAGAGCCAGGACCCCAGTCTTAGTGAGCATGCGTTAGTGTGTGAGTTGTTTTCAATCTGTGTGTTCCCAGGCCGTGACATTACAAGCCTTTTCCTCTCAGGGCAATGTGGCCCACGCCTGTGTAGGCCTTGCCGGACCTGTGTGATCCAGCTCCACCTACCAATTGCTCTGAGAAGCAGTTAAACTGTTTTATATTGTTCACCTGTTATTTCCGGCACCCCAACCTCTTTTTACCTTTGACAATCTGTTAATAAAAATGTTTCTTGCCTTGTTCCGGCTCACAGTGATTCATTAGCCTCCTTGCTTGGCAAGAGTGAGTTGAGAGACCCTTGAGGTAATAACCTCGGCTAGGGGAGGAGTTTAGTCCAGGTTTGGCAACCTGGTACCTGGGCTGGTGGCAGCGGATTAGAACTACCAGGGCATTTTCCCACTAAGCTGTGGGTTTAAACTGAGTGGGCGACTGGGGGGGGGTCATAGGTTACAACCCCCCTTTCGTTCATGACAATCATCCTACCAACAAGGTGTCACGAATAGGTGGTGAGAATATGTGGAAGAGCTGTATGTTCCTAGCAAAGAGGAGCAACATGAAATTGAGGAGGAAAACAGAACTAGAACCAGCCATACTTGATGAAGAGGTCATGTGGGCAATGAATCAACTGCCAAAGAAGAAAGCCCCAGAGGTTGACATCTAAAAAACATTTTTTCTAAAAAAAATTTAGAAAACCAACACATGGTCACATAACTAGAAACAATCAATGTTTATTCCATTGCCAAAAAAGAGAGATTCAAAGGATGGTTTTAACTACAGTACAGTTGCTCTCATTTCTCAGGCTAGCAAGATTTTACTGAAAATCAAACAATGCCTGGCACCAATCACTGAAAACATACTGCCTGATGCCCAAGCCAATTTCTGTCAGAGTTGTGGCACATGATCACATTGCAAATATTTGTTGGATAATGGAAAAACGTCACAAATATCAAAGGAACATCTCTACATGTGCTTCATTATAGGAAAACTTTCTATTGTGTTGAGCATGACAAACTATGGAGAACCATGACAAACTAGAACTTGAGGTACCACTACAGCTGGTGAAATCCTGTATGTAGATCAAGAAGCCACTGTACGAACTCAATATGGAAACTCTGACTGGTTCAAGGTTGAGAAATGTGTGTGACAAGGTTAAACTCTGTCACCTTTCTTATTCAACTTTTACGCTGAAGTGATTATCAGGAAGCTGAAGTTGGAAGAATCAAATACTGAGGTAAAAATTGGCAGAAAAAAACACAAATAACCTTTAATATACTGATGACGCAACACTCCTCTCAGAAACCCAGGAAGGCCTAAAGTTCCGAATTATAAACTTAAAGAAGAAAGCAAGAAGTTTGGTCACTTTCTGAATATCAAAAAGACCACCAATCTTTTGACAACTGCAAAGAATGAAAACATCAAAATAGTAATTGTTGGAGAGGAGGTTGAATGTGTGCAAGAATTCACCTTTTTAGGAACACTGGTAAATCAAAATGGGAACTGCAGCCAAGAAATAAAACGTTGAATTATGCTGGGTCGCACTGCAATGATAAAAATGACTCAAATACGGAAAAGTAAGGATGTCAGCTTAATGGCCAAGGGCAGATTAGTCCGCACTATCATGTTCCCCATAACTACATATGGCTGTGAAAGTTGGACGATGAAATAATTGGACAGAAGGAAAATTGATACTTTTGAGCTCTGCTGTTGGAGGAGGCTCTTGCGCATCCCATGGACTGCTAAGGTAACGAATAAAGAAGTGCATAAACTCAGATATCTCACTAGAAGGAAAAAACAAAACTCAGACTTAGTTACTTCATTGGAGAAAGACGTTATGCTTGGAATGGTCAGTGGTATGGCAAAAGAAGACAAAGACGCGCAAGAATGGGTTGGTTGAATGCAATCAAAGCAGACTGGCCAAAATATAAAGCAACTGAAAGAAGCCAAACAAGTTTGGAAATCATGAAGAGAGCTGGCTCATGGAATCATCAAGGATCAGATATGACTGAATGAATAATTCAATTTGAATTCTGCCAGTGCATGTGTATTGTTTCAGAGAGTCCCAGAGCACTGTTGCATATGAAGAGGGGCAGAGTGCTGAGCCCAATACTGGCAAAGAGCTGGCAGGAAAGGAACAAGGAAGGACAATCACGAACGGGGTGGGTGGGAGGGATGAACAAGCAAACTGAGCAGGGGGCAGATGGCAGCTACTTATGGTGTGCTCATGGAATCCCTGAAGGGGTCTCTGGGAGCCCCAGGGCTCCTAGAAGCACTTTTTGAAAAATGCTCGTTTACAACATTGCTTAGAACACGGTATATTCTGATCTTTCAAGTGTACGGTAAGCAAACCACTGCTTCCATTTTCTATTCTCTCAGTGATACGTTCACATCCGTCTCTATGGTGCTCCTCTGGAGATAAAGCATTTGTTGTAACCATGGTTTCCAATTCTGGTTAGCCAATCACCAATTCACAAAAATACAAATTGTGTTAATTCAGACATGACGTAAAACCACTACACAGCTAATCTAAAGCTTCCTTCCCAGTAACATGTCCTTCCTGGAACAAAGTCTCTGATAATTGGGAAACAATGGACATCTCAAGTATGCTACAATTGCCAGTAGTGATCCGTAAGCCTCTTGTCAAGATTTGCTGTATCATGAACAGGGATTCTCATATGCTAAAGCCCACTGTTATCTGTCCTCCTGGTTTACAGAACACACGAGCTATTATCTTTAAGCTATTATGCTTACCACCATCTCCACAGCCCCTGCTGCCACAATGTCTTTGGGTTTTGCATCTTTGGTTCCAATATAGGAGCCAATGGTGTCACAAGACCAAGGAGAATACTGGCTGTAATCATTTCCTTTGTATTTGCCTGCTACCTTCAGATCTTCATCCATATACTGCACAAAAACAAAGCTCAGGTAAGTAAAAGAAAAGAAAGTTATCTAAGTACACAGAGAGCACTAAGACAAATTTTTAAAAAGTAAAACCCTGACCAACATTCAAAAAATGTTTTGAATTTGAATTGCTGCAGACACCATTAAGTATTTTCCAGACCTGCTACCATATGCATACTGGCATATTTCAACATGGGGATGCATTCAAACATGCAAGCCCCAAGCATATTTTGAAATGATATCACCACAACCATGTAATGGCACAATGAGCCTTTACCAAAAGTACGAATTGGTTATGAAATGGTATTTGAAACCAACTAGAAGGCTTGAAAAATTCTCAACAGCATTTCAAAATGATTTTCCAATCTGGCTATATCACCCAAATATGCTATACCAAAAATCTATTATTCTATTGATCTATTATAGCTGTACCAAAATATAGTATTCCAATTGTTAATGAAAACATTAAATATGACTATTAATACAGATATACTTCATCATATGTGTGTTTTATGGACAACCCAGGAATTTGCATGATCTAGATTTTAGCTCAAGACTTCTAACAATTCTTGGTAACTTCAACATAAAATTCCAGAAAAAGACATTATTTCACTGTAATTGTTTGTCTAATTCATCTCCAGATCTGTTCAAATGACTGTCCCAGTCTCAGAGCACAATCCTAACCTGGAGTTAGGCCAGCACAGTTAGGCATCAAAGTTTGGCAGGCACAAAGGACACCAAAGCGATGGTTTTCCCAGTAGCAATGTATGGCTGTGAGAGCTGGACCATACGAAAGGCAGAGCGCCGAAGAATAGATGCTTTTGAGTTATGGTGTTGGAGAAGACTCTAAAGAGTCCCCTGGACTGCAAGGAGAACCAATCGGTCAATCCTCCAGGAAGTCAAGCCCGATTGCTCCCTGGAAGGACAAATCCTGAAGCTGAAGCTCAAGTACTTTGGCCACCTCATGAGGAGAGAGGACTCCTTAGAAAAGACCCTCATGCTGGGAAAGATTGAAGGCAAAAGGAGAAGGGGGCGGCAGAGGATGAGATGGTTAGATAGTGTTACCGAAGCAATGAGCATGAAATTGGGCGAACTCAGGAAGCTAGTGGAGGACAGGGAGGCCTGGCGTGCTGTGGTCCATGGGGTCGCAAAGAGTCGGACACGACTTAGCGACTGAACAACAACAAAGTATGTTTGGACCACTCTCAGAGTCAGAGAGGCCACCACACAGACACGCACCATCCTCCCCATGGTCCAAACACACTTTACAGTGGCCCTTGTGCCGGCCAAACCTTTTATTTCTAGCCTAACTATACTGGCCTCTCCAGGTTAGGATTGCGTCCCCAATCTAAATGTCTTTAATTATGTCAGTTGTGACTAGAATGGGTTCTATTCCCATTCCCGCCTACCAATATTTTTTAAAGCTGAACTGTGACTGTGTCACCTCTACTTGTTTTTATTTTAAAATTGAACTGAATGTGGCCTGCCAGGAGGGAGTTCAAAACTGCACGACGAAGAGAGCTCCCATTGCTTGTCCCAGCTCCTGCCAACATAGCAGTTCAAAAGCACCTGAAAATGCGAGTAGATAAATAGGGACCACTTCGGTGGGAAGGTAATGGCATTCCATGCGCTACGGCGTATAGTCATGCCGGCCACATGACCACGGAAGTTTGTCCTCGGACACACGTAAGCTCTACAGGCTTAGAAACAGAGATGAGCACCGCCCCCTACAGTCAGTCATGACTAGACCATTCGGTTGTGGGGAAACCTGTGTGTGTGTGTGTGTGTGTGTGTGTGTGTGTGTGTGTGTGTGTGTTTTCCAGGAACCCTCACAGAGAAGAAAAACTGCAGATGTTGAAATCAGTGGTTTTCAGGCCCACCCAAACAAACAAGAGCTGGGCTCTGGTCAGGTCTAGAGGCTCTTCTGAGCTTGCAAGAGCATGTGACCGCAGCCTCTGCAGGCCTCGGAATGACTTGTAAAAGAAAAAAAGCAACTTCCTGTTTGCCAACAAAATTGGAAGTGAGGTTTATATGCTTTTAAAAGGCTTTCTAAGGGTCCCATAATGCCTTTTAAAGGCATATAAACATCACTTCTGGTTTTAGGGAAAAAAATGGAAATCATGTTTTTTTCTTGTAAGAGTCACTCTGAGGCCTGCAGAGGCTGTAGGAGGACATGAGTGGCTTCTGCTCCCCTCACCTCCGGAGGATCAAGTTCAGCTGGCCCCACAGGTTTGAGAAACAGCAGATACTGGAACTTGAGGGTCCTGAATTTGTGGATAATGAGGGCTGACTGTATACATATAAAAAATTACACACTGATACTTATTTGCCCAATAGAGACATTGCAGACAACAGTGGATAAAATTTGATCACAATAAAAACAAGGATTCCTCAGGCAACTGAAGCCCTTTACATCTGGTCATAAACTCATTAAGATTATGGGATCTGAATAGATTATTTCTGGGTGCAGTGAAGAATTCATCACCACTGTCCCATTACTGTTTGCATCATCTACACAGCCCGTAAACTGAAGCTGTGAGGCCTAATGACCCATCAAATAAGTGACTATTGGTGAAGTACAATAGAAACATGTTTACTGATAAAACATATCCATGCATGAAATATTACTAAGAAACATAGGCCCCTAAGCAAGTACCAAGTCATTACTGACTCATGGAGTGACATCACATTGTGATGTTTGGTAGGCAGACTTGGTTGCATGGGGTGGTTTGCCATTGCCTTCCCCAGTCATCTTTTTACTTTACCCTCAGTGGTAGGGTGCTCACATTTTACTGACCTCAGAAGGATGAAAAGCTGAGTCAACCTTGAGCCAGCTACCCGAGAACCCAGCTTCCGACAGGATTGAACTCAGGTTGTGGGGAGAGCTTTTGACTGCAGTACTGCAGCTTACCAGTCTACCTACCAAATTTTACCTATGAAGTTGGGCTTCAATTTTACTGACAGTTAAAGTAGTAACTGAATAACTTTATTTAAAAATGGTATTCACCTCATCAGCGTGAAAAGAAGGTGGCAGAGTTGGTGATGGTGCAAAAGGAGGTGGAGAAATCACCTTCCTCTCCTCTAGTTGAGCCATGATCTCCTTTCGTCTTCGGTGCAACTCATCCAGACTGGGATGAGGTTGCGGGGGAGGCCGACTGTAAGTCTCCTGAAATTTACAAAGAGTCATTGATATAACAAGTTAAAATAAATAAATAATTCTTCATTTTACAGTAACTGAATCTAAGGCTCCAATCCTCAACCTGCAGTGGGGTAAATTGCTAGACCAATACAAGGCTTGAATAAGAATATATATTTTGGAGGGATTGCCTTTCTCACTGGATTCATTTGGGAATCAGAGATCTTCATATTTAGACAACATGTTCCAAAATAAGGAGAACCAATGCCAACAGCTGGCACTGTTATCTGATTCTATACCTGGATGGTTTGTAACAATACCAAAAGAAAAGAAGATAAGCCATATCAATTTCACTTAGTAAAAAGGAAGACATTTTAGTCTGTTATGGGAAAAGAACTTTGAATGCCACAGTATTTTCACAAGTATTTTCTATTCAAGCCTTCCAAAAAGCAGGCTTGATGCTTTAACTTCGATGCTTGCAATCTACATACAGCAAAACTGAATTTCAATATCTAACTTGAACACTGTTGGCCCAATACCCATTTGGCCCAATATCCTTTGTACCTAGATTAAAGCTACTACATTATGTGAAGAATTTAGCTTGTTTTAAAAGTGCAACTTCAAGCTCATATGGTTTGCAAAGATAACACTTCAAATGTTTGAGCAAAATCTCAGAAGGTGAAGAAGTTTCTGAACAAAATTTCCAAGACAATGGATGAAACTAGTCAATTCTGTTCTGCAAAATCATTTTGCCTCTCCAAAATTCTGGAGTGAACCAGAACATATTTTGTGATTCACTTTATAAAGGGATACAATTTTTACCAATCCTTTGATGCACAGTAGATATCCTGAGATGATCCATAAAATAGCCCCCAAAGCCTTTGTGACAAGAGGAGTTTAGCCTGTGCTAGATTCTCACTTGGCATATCTGAAGGCATCGAAGGCAGGATGGGGAAGCAAAGATCCTTTATTCTTCCTGCCCAAATGTCATCATATGTTTCCAGAGGAGGTCCAAACCTATCAGAAACCAATGTGCCTTAGGACCATGCCAGTAGTACTTCTCTGTTTCTACTAGAAGTAGTGGTTGTGCACCACCTCTAGATTTCTCACAACAAAAGCTGGGGCCTCAGTATCCTACACTGCTCCTGTGCTTCCCCTTGACTAGCAGGAACAAAATAAAGACAAAATGCACAGAAAGAGAACAATCAGAATTTGCTTAATTCATATAGATTACAAAATTTAGCTTTTCTTGATGCAAAATTTGGGTTATCACAGGAAACATCTGTTCTTAAAGAACAGAAAACACAAAAGTCCTGATACAGATTCAGATTCCTGCTTGGTCATAAATTTGCTTAGTGATGCTGTTTCTTTCTCCCATCTTTCTCCCAGTGTTTTGCACATTGCAAGTGTCAAGCAACAAAAATAATATACAAGAAGTAATACATAGCACCCATACTCTATGGTACGAAGGTCTGATCTGACTCAGATGTGGACCAACTGGATAGTAGCCTTCAATTTGTGGGTATCTGTCTCTTGTTTCGGGTACATATGGAGATACAGTTGGTGGAGGAATTTCTATGGGCACAGGGCTTCCACGGACGATCTCTTCCCGCTGGTATGGCTGGGCAGTGGGGTACATACGGCGGCTGTCATAGTGAGGAGTGTATACTGGCTGTCCCATACGAGGGTACTGTTGCAGCTGTGCACTGTACTGAGAATTCACCACATGATCTTGGAGATATGGTGAATAATGTTCTAAATAAGGACCTGATTCAGGAACGGATGGTGGAGGTCGGACAAATCGAGACATACACTGTGAAGACTGAGCTGCAGGATAATATACACCTAAAAAAATGAAACAAAAAATATTTGGTTGGACGCAGCAACGTTTTGACCTAATTTATTATTTCAGTTATTTAAGACAACTGTAATCTGAAAGTGACAAGCAAATTGCCACTTTAAATCTGCTTTTCACTTTACATGTTTGAAATATGGAGGCATTTTCATATGAAAACTTTCATAATTGGAAGTACAAAAATCATTGTTCTTGACAGAAAATAAAGCATAGGAAAAACAGCTGAATGTGCCTCTGGAAGCTACTTTAATGTATGGGTCTATTCGTACAGGGCGAGTCCTTGCCTCTGGCTGTCTGTAGTAGCCAGCCATAAAGCAGCACTGGAACCATCTACATAGTGTTACCAGTATCTCAACTGTTTGCCTACTAAGGCCCCTTGTGCGTGCTCAGCTTATTTGAGAGGTGGAGACGGAATCAGGGAATCACATCAAAAGAAAAGGAACTATTTCTTGCTCTCTTCTCTATGCTGCTTGAAAATCCCTGGTGATACCAAGGAAGATGGTGAAGGAAAGCAATGGTAGGTAATGATGCTGAAAGGACTGGAATATCACTCTATGACTATAGCAACTGCTGTATGAACAGACAGACCTTGGCTGTCACAGACTGCCAGACATCTGAACAAGTGGGGGCATGTCCACAGGATATTTTGTGAACAATTCGTATGTTTCACAAAAATATTAAGACATGGGTGTTAATGCCCAAGCATGTAACCACTTTGTGTACACATGCTAAGTGACCAATAGTCACTTTCTCTGGCTGGTGGTTTCTTAGCTGTGGTTTGTTAAGGAAATCAGAATTGCCATGATCAAACTGTGGTTTCTTCTATCTAATCATTTTTGCTTGTTTATTTTAGGCTTTATTCTTACTGCCTATGCTTTTGTGAAGTATATTTTCTCTGCTACTTGCAAAGCATCACTTCTTGCCATTGGTTAAGACAGGGGTCATCCTGTGGACTGTATCCTTCTCAGTCCACAGGATGGATACAGGGTTTGGAAATACCCTTCCCCTGTGTGAGCAGTGCTCAGTTCTGTGGAAGCACTGCTCCATTTTCAAGTTGAACTGGTGGCAGGGACGCTCTGGGCAGTCGTATCTATGCCCGGTATCCTGCTGCACAGCATTCTGGGACACCTGGGTGTTGGGGAAGGGTTTTCTATTCCACAGTGGTTGCAAGTTAAGAGGGCACTGCAAGTCAACTGCTAGCTTCTTTGTGCCTCCTGTTCTGACACAAAGGATTATTCTACTCTCCCCTCTTCCAAGAAAAGTTAAATGTTCCTTACTGATTTCTTGCATATGAATATTAAAAGTGCTCTGATGTCAGGGTTAAAATGAAAATTTTTAGGAAGTTCTTTCAATGAAGCATTGTTTACAAATTGATCCCTCTGATCACTTTTGAAATGTTCGGGTTTGAAAGAATTAGGACCAGATGGGTTTGATCCTTTTGTATGTTTGGTAAGGGGGATTGCTAAGCAGTAAAGTTACCTGCCTATGCATTTCACCAGGAAGAGGACACATGTGAGCAAAACCTTTTGCTATGCAGGCAAGGGAGGAAAGAGGCTGTTTGACTAGAGTGCCAGTGAGATTGGTTTTCAGCCTAGAGCAATGGTTCCCAAATTGGTGGGTTGTGACCCACCTGGAGAACTAGAAGCAGGGCATTCCCCCCTAATGGGAGTGGTAAGTGGATCACGCCACTCCCAGGGACAACGGTGCTAAATTTTAATTATCCTCATCAGTGGCAGCCTCCTGGAGGGAAGCAGAGAGCCCGAGGACACCCCAAGCCTCCGAATGACTATTAGAACCCACTTCCGATTTCACAATTGCTATTTTTTGTCATTTGGAATCTTGGAGAGCCTTTGTGGGCTCCCTGCTCCCTCCAGGAAGCTGGCACTGATGCAGGTGATTAAAAATTAGCCCCTTTGTCCCTAGCAGTAGTGCAATCCTGGGGATTGCATCACTGCTATTGCCCCATCCCTGCAAATACTTAGGTGGTTCTCAACTCCCCTGAAGGAGTTTGGTAACCAGTGACCTAGAGCATCTGATGGTTGTTAATCCAGATCTACAAAGCCCCTGAAACAAGCCAGGATTCACAGTTCAAACAATGTGGAAGCACAGTTAAGGCAAACCCTGGTTCACTATTCTAATTTTAAACATCTTCTTTAGGAGTGGAGCAACTATACTGCAATTGTACTATTAATGTGGAATTGCATTCAATCTGAGGTCAGCTACAAAGGCTCAAGCATTTTGGGGTAGTTTTTGTTTCTTGCATTGTCACATACATCCCCAATCCTTTGCATTCATGCATGCCTCTACTCCTGTACCTCTTTCTGTACCTAACATTTCCCTTACCACACCGTTCCAAATTCTAACCCCATCTGGTTCAGAATTAAGCTTGCCATAGCAAGAGTCAAATTTATAAACATTGTATTGTTAAGTCTAATTCTGAACTCAGAAGCTCATTTTTCCCAAGCGCCGAATTTAGAGAGATGAAGCACTAGACATGAATTGTAACAGCAATATGATACATGAATACAACTAAGAAAGGGACAGAGAAAATATATTCTTGGCTGGTGACCAGACTGATGGGTACTTTATGGGTAGATTTATGATACTAAGGGAACAATCCTAACCAACTTTCCAGCACCAAGGTAAGGGCAATGCAGCTCTGACGTAAGGAAACAAACATTCCCTTATGTTGAGGAGGCCACTGTGCCTGCCCCCAACTGCAGAATGCAGCACATGCCCCATTGGCACAGCTATGTCAGTGCTGGAAAATTGGTTAGGATTTGAGCGTAAGGCAGGGGGCTGAATGCGGGAACAGGTTATTTAAAATCTAACACATGACAAGAAAAATATAAAGTGAAGAAAAAAATATAACAGAGCATTGCAGAAAATTCCTTTTTACACAGTGTCTAAGGATTTTCACCTTTTACTCAAAGTTATTCCACAAGCAGCATAGGAGTCCAAAGTACATATACTGAAATGCCAAAAATAATTATTTATTTAGCTATCTAGCACCCCATCCTCTCACTCAGGCTCTCCCCCCCCCCCGTAAAAGATAGGAAAGTTCAAGCCAAATTTCTCACCAACCAGCTGATATTGTTACCTGGTTGATAAGGTGGGGATTCAAAAGGTGGAGCTGCTCCTCGAGGATCTGGGTAAAACACATCAGCTTGCTGAGCAGGATACAACTGGGAGCCTCGTGGTACCATTTGGAGCTGCTTGCCAACCGATATTTGAGGCAGGTCTACTGGTCCCCGAGGGGGCACTGGGTGAGAGTTCACTGGTAAGGCAGATAGAGAACTCTTGGGAACAGATTCCAGCCTAAGAGAGACCAATCATCATGTCAGGCCTGTCACAAACCTGGAATGTATCTTGCCAAGCCCTGCTGCTCTGCACCTTCATGTACTTCTAGGTGGGCTGTGGAGGTGTCCCACTAAATGACACCACCACCACCACAATTCTGCTGCAAATATGGCACAAATCCCAACTCATGTTTTGGTGGCTAACATAAATTAGCAAGTACCTCAAAAGCTGGAACCTAAGCACTATATCCAAATACAATGGATACAAAGATGATATTTTCATCAACTTATGAGGACTTGCTGCCCCTTAGTTTAACACTAGTTTTTTTCTATTTTAGTTCAGAATGAATTTAACTCTTGTTGGGGTGCAGCATGCACGCTATTATTATTCTATTTCAGTCTGAATCAGAAATTGCTTTGACTCCTTATGTTCCAATACAAAGAAGGTGATTTGTATGTGAAGTATTCAAATGCATACCCAAAACACAGAAATAATCTACTATAGTCTTGACTTTAAGCACTTGCCTGGTTCTCATTGGCAACTTGAAGTTTCCAATGGGCAAGGGGCACCAAGACTTTTTCCTTTTTTAAAAGTGGGTGGTGGAGATTTCAGCAGCACTTCAAGTGCTGACAGCATTCTCAAGAGACAGCTCCTGAAAGCTGCCTTTCCACCATACATACTTTATTGACTTCTTTTACTCTGTAAACTCCTTTGTGACCTACTACTGTTGAAAAGCTATATAAAAATATTCTTAATAATAATAATGCAGTGTGGATACACATCTCTGCAGTCAAACAACATTTGGATTTGTATTCAATTTATTTGCATGGAGCTTGCATGCGGGTTGCTTTCTTTGGATCAGGAAGCTGATTTTACACCCATTAAATTTAAAATATCGGAAAGAAAGAAAGCATACAAGTCAGGTGGTGACCCAGGGGCACTGCTGCTAAGATGGTCAATTTTGCCAGGCTTCAGGGCTGAATCGTAACTGGCATCAGTTCCACGAGAGATAAGTTGTGTTACTGCACTGCCTGCGGAAACAATCCCATTTGGCAAGGCAGAGGGTTTTCGGTTGGGCAAATCCATGGTTCCATCGTCTGAGAGGATAGCTGCTGATGACAGGCCCACTTCATTCAGTTGACCTAAAGAGGCACTCAGGGGTCTTCGAGGAACCAAACGTTTGTTCATCTTACGAAATCTTCAGGGAAAAAAGTTAAAAAAAATATACAAGAATCAAACTGTTTGTGTTTCAAGGGTTACATTTCTGTTTGTAACAGACAGCACAGCATATTTTAATTCACGCGTGATGACTTCACCAATCATGAATATTTGATATACCAAAACTTTTAGGTGCAATAAAGCCAACACACAATGGATTCTGCACAACAAAATACAGCTAGTTCAAAACTTGACTGGTGCCTGGAAAAAACCCTCAAGGTGTCTTATTCAAACTCTGAGGAAGTTTACAGCCTCCAATTTTGCCACTCAGCCACTACCTGTCCTATGAAAGAGCAGTGTACAAACACTGGCTGCCATATATGTGATGGGACAATTAGGGCATAATTCCAGATCCATGCACACTTATATGCATTAACTATACAATGCATATAAGTGTGCATGGATCTGGAATTATGCCCTAATTGTCAACTAGTTGTCATCTTAGCACTATTGGCCAAAGGGCAGAATACAAATAGAACAAAATATTAGCACAAAGCAGGGTATTTATGCACTTTTTTTCAGAAGCAAGAATCTGCTTAATCCTGAAAGCAATGCCGTATGTACATTGCTACCTCCATGTTTCTTTGGCTCCTGAGAGTTATGAAGCACACACTGAAAGGGAGACATCCATTTATTAACTCTAGAGCTAGGTTTTCTGAACCTATGGATGATTTGATTGATGTGAAGCATGGATGCTAAGTTCTCGGCCACTGCAGAATGCAGCTAACTTTGGCAGATAATTTTTTTTCAGTTACCTACCAGGATACAGAAGTATGTATATCACAAGTTACTCTTCTCCCATTGCATACTATGTGCAGAATTGACTAGATGGGGGAATGGTCTCTTGACCAAAATTAGGTGAGTGGTGGATGGTTCAACAATTTCTTTCTTTAGAATTTATTCTGAAATAATCCACTACACATACAAAATTAGCACGTTACAAGCTACCTTCCTCCATTTTCTCACAACCAAGTCAAAACATTAAAAGATTTAACTGTTCTTGAGAGCTCTACCCACAGTCTTCCGAACTTTCAGAAAACGTAAGTGCAGGTGGTATAAAATAAACAGCTTCAGGCTTTAAGCTCCCATTCATGCAGTGAGAAAAATGATGTATCCAGACCATCTCAAAGAATTAACTAGAAAAGAACCAGATTCTCTTTGCAAATTAACACTCTTTGTAGTTGCTGCTTCTGTGTTCTAGAAGCCCCAGCTACAATGAGAAATCTGTTTTGCATCAGGCACTGTTTAATCCCCTAATCACCAACAGTCTCTGAGGGTGGTGAGAAGTAGTAGAGGAGTGCAGTGGGGCAGAAGCTACCATCACCACCACCACCTGCTTAGTTCCACTCTCGGGAACAATTGCCTCTATGAGAAAAAAGAGAAAGAAAGAGTGTAAGGTGTTGTGAGCCAAATGAGAACTGCCTTGATGGCTTCTCAAGAGGTAGAAAAGCAGGATAAAAATGTCTACATAAACAAAACATCCCATCAGGTTGGTTTGAATGCAATCCCCACTGTGCTCAATGGGTGTTTAAGGTTGCAGCCTCAGGCCGCACAACATCTTACATGTACCATTTTACAATCCCATGCAAGTCTACTCAAAGAAAGTCCCATTATGTTCAATGGGGCTTATTCCCAGGAATGTATGTATAAGATTGGAGCCTAAGTTTGTTTTATAAACTAGGTCTTAATTTTTCCATCACAGCCAATCTTCAATCTTCCTTTTGCATGTGTGTTTTAACCCAGCCTGAAGAATTCTGCAGAGCTTGAAAACTTGTATCACTCTTTTGCAATATTTTAGTTTAATCTGATAAAGCTACAGTATTACCCTACTTTTGGATTTTTTTTCCCTAATAGACTAACCTACAATTTTTGAGCACTTCAAAAACATCAGAAAAAACAAAAGTTCTTACTTTTCTAGTTCTTCCTGCGAATGTGCAAAGGTGCAGCTGGCCCCACGGGGGCACCCACCTCTTTGCTTCATGTCTCGGCACATGTATGTCTTGTACTTGCTGTGTTGAGGAGGCTGAATTAAGAAGTGAAAAAGGTAAGGAACCCAACTATATTTTGACAAAGTCCAAGACTATTCTGAAAATAATACTTCAAAATAAATCAAGAATAAAAATAATTTAAGTGGGGTGGGACATTTACTAAAGGAAAGCTCTGTCTGAAAATTCTTTTTTTGTGAACACAAATGATTTACAGTTCTCTGCTTTTCCTTTTAAATCACATCGAAGTATGGTTAGTTGGAGCCCATCTATGATATCCTGTAGAAAATGTTGTTGTTGTTTACATTCTCTCATTGTCTGGGGACAAAATGAGAAAAAAAAATCCAGGAAGACTGAAAATGACTGACTTAGATCCTCAAGATCAAATGGCCTGTACCAAAGGACTTGTTAGAGGGACTTTTGCCTTTGAATAGCATATTCCCATTCTGTATCACATGGGTCTCCAAAGTATGGCCCATGGGCCAGAACCAGCCTGCGGGGGACCTTGCAGATGTGAGCTGTGAAGCCCAAGGCTTGCAGGGCTCTCACATGACCATGTGGTTTTAAAGGCGGCTGCTGGGAAGGAGAAGTACTACACATGGGAGGCTGCTGGTGGAGAGGCTGGGCAGTCCAATCCTGAGCTGCACAATCACCTGTACGAACAGCAGTAGTCAAGCGGCTCCTGCTGCATCCCACAGCAGCCAGGTAGCAGCAGGAGACCCTGTGGGAGAAGGGGATGTTCATCCCCTTCCCCTGTGGTAAGGGCCCAGGGCGGGTGATGCATCTACTCACCTCTGTGCTGGTTATTTTACTGGCACAGAAGCAAGGACACAGAGGTCGGATCTGGCAGCAAACATCACTGCTCGTCCCAGCCCTGCTCTGCTGAGGAAAGCCCTCCTGACCTGCCTGGAACTGGGGCAATGGCAGCAACTGGTGGACTCGCTGCCGTCGGCATCCCATTGCCATCTCCAGGCGATGGGGGGCCAGCATTGGCCTGGTGCCTGCAGTAACAGCTTACCACCTAACACTGGGACTGCTTTATGGCACTTTTATAATGCCAACACTAGTGGTACACTCATACTGCGAGTGCTGTGGAGCTCAGGATTGGGCCCTCTATCACCCAAACTACTGTGTAGACCCTGCTATTTCTTCAAAGGTATTGGACTCAGTCTGCAAGGGAGCTACTTTAAGGATCCTACTGACCCTCAGCGACTTATGTTTATTTTTGGTGCCTCACAGGGATGGGTGGCCATGGACGTGTAGACTCTACTTCTCTGCTTTTTCTACTGGGAAATATCTTGCAACCTTATCTGGTATGTTTTAGTGTAAATCTCTTATATTTATTTTTCTTAATTGATTTTTGCTGTCTGGTGGATGGGGAAAACCTTTTTCTGAAAAGGATGGGGAAAACCTTTTCAGGTTTCCAACATCTTTGAAACCTGTCTGTGGTGTTTTGTCAGCGATTCACCTTTTCTTAGTTGTGCTACCTGGTGGGGTGGGAGTACATCTATTTAAATTTATTCAAATTTAAATTTAAATATATTATTTTTTCCAGACTTCGACACTTATGTCAGATATATGAAGCAGCCCTTGTGCCAAAACGTCTGGAGAACCCTATTATATCATATGGTGCTTTTGAAATGCCTTTTGACATTTCACAGTTGGCGGCTCTGTTGAATTATTGATCTCAGGAATGTAGAATTCACCCAAGCAGCTGACATGAACATTCCCAAGCACTGTCTCATCTAGCAGTGCCCATAAATATCCACAGTTTGCAACAGAACTGGGGGGATTAAATGGATGAAACAACAGCTAGAACAAGGCTGGAAGAAAATCAGTAGTGAGTTAGCTAGAACAAGGCTGGAAGAAAATCTGTAGTGAACTAGAGCTCTAACACAAGTTAAGAGCTCATAGAGCTGACTTTCTCTATGGCAGTAATAGCAGCAACATATGTCTTATTTTTCCCCACACCAATATGTCTGTTCAGCAGCTACCAACGCAATTGTTCTGAGTGGTAAAGGAACTTTTATAATTTGGCTCTTGAAAAGAGGGAACTGGAATTCTGGCAATCTCCTAACCAATTTGAAAATCACTTTGTATGTTACATTGTTTACATGCGTGCTAACTTGGGCATGTTACCTGGAACTAGCATGGCTTTATGAATCTACTCCTTCATTTCTAGATGTGTTGTAATGTAACACAAATAACCCTGAAATATTTTACTTTAAAAACCTTAAGGATAGTTTTCTTTTCTATTCCTGTTGCTACCTGACCATTTTCCAGACACCTGAAGGCAGTTTTATAATCATCTCTGTCTGCAGGACAAACTGTCTTTTAGTCCCACGATGATCTTTGGTCAGACTTGGTAGTGCTTTAGGTCCTGTAATTTTTTTTATCTCAGAAACTATAGGACAGAAGAAACAAACATACGATACAGGCATCTGTGTCTATCAATGGGTCTATCATGCTCCCTTTCAGTAAGTGTATTGAATGTGCAGTACATCCCTCCTCTGTTCATTTATTTTGCCGGGCAATGATTGGGAAGGGAACAGACCTTAAACTTTGCAAGCAATTTTCCTGTCTAGAGACCTTGCCTAGTGGATCCCTGTTGCTCCAAGCAATTCTTAGAACAAAAGTGAGCTGTGACAGTGTATATATTCCCATATATACACCTGGGAAAGCTCAAGCTTCCCTGTTTGGTTTTTACATTTGAGAAGGCAACAATAATCAAGTGTGCCTCCCCATTGTGAGAAGCCTTGCACAGACGATACCTGCTGCTGATCTGCTCCTTTCTTGCTGTGATTCTGGATGTAATCAACTAGCCCATGTACCACAGTCCGCACAGCAACCAGTCCATTCTCAAGCTGTTCCCATGTGGGTGGTGGAGCATCTACAGTATGCATTAAAAAAACAGAACGGCTCAATTTCTATCTCAAGTGAAACAGCTTCTATAAAAAAAATCGCACAAATAACCAACAATTTTAAAATGTGCAAAATTTAAAAGTCAGCTCTACAAAAGCAAGAAAATTATATGCAAGACTAAAAAACAGAAAGTATGATTTGCCAGATGCAGGGAACAGCTGCAGTAAATGCCCTCTGCTTGTGAGAAAGGAATATAACCAAACTGCACCCAACAAGAGGCACCCCAGAAAACTACTGTGATGGAGAAGTGTGGAGGCAATTAGGGAAAGTAGCAGGGGCAAAATGGTATCCAGGAGCACTAGCATCTACAGCAATATTTCTCAACCAGTGGTACTTGTACCACCAGTAGTACTTGGAAGTGGTATCTGGTGGTACGCATGGAACCCCCAGACCCATGCCACCTTGCAGCAAGATCAGCAACTCAACACAACAAGAAGGGACAGAAGGCTCAGCTCTGTGGGCAGAGTTCCAGCATGCACTTTTCAGGTGCTTGAAAAAGCCCTCCCAACTGCCCTGAGCCTCTTATAGGTGTTTGTTGCATTACGTCTGCCCCCCCCAATCTGAAAGTAAGTGGTGATGTCATCATCGCCAGTTACTTCATCGCCAGTTACATCATCGCCAGTCCGTGGTACTTCCAATAGGTGGGCTTTGTGTAGTGGTACAATGGGGACAAACGTTGATTAATGCTGATCAACAGCATCAACAAACAGGCAGAGAGATAAGACCGCCTACTTAAGACAACATATGCCAAAGTGGGATGAACTAGTGTCCCTCTGGACACTCTTCCTCCCCTTCATTCAAAACAAAACACTAACACCTCTGCCCTCCATGGTTAGTAGGCAAAGAGTAAGGTTTGTAAATAATTCACAGTGTAAACAGCCCCACAGAAGCCTTTTCCCACAGTGGTAAAAACTGCAGGACTGTAACATGTTCAAAAGTAGTCTCCACATTACTCTGTTGCAGCACACACAACAAAGTCTTGGGGAACATTAAATGAACAACATCATTGTGAACTATTTCACCAAGCTTTTTGGGGCCTGTCTGTTATTCTATATATTTGGGCTCTAATATATATTTATATCTATATATTTATAATTTTAAGAGTTTAAAGAAATCTGTCATTTCTCAACCTCTCATTTGAGAGGCAAGCATTTTAACTCTGAAGTGCACGTGGATGGGGGAAACTCTTCCCCACTTCCTGCATGCTACCACGCTTTCTCTCAAACTTTTAAGAAACGGACTGGGTGAATGGATAATTTTCCAAGCTTCAAATCAATTTGGAAAACAATCCAATTTATTCCTGTCCTTGAGCAAAAGAAGATGAGTTTGAGAGTGCTCACTCATCACTACATCAAGTGATTTTCTAATTAGATGGGCTTGTGTGCACAGATGTATGTGTACACACAATGCACAATATAAGAGCTAGTTATACATATCTAAGAGACTTCTCCCTTTTCAACCACAGATCTCATCTCATCTCAAAAGAAAGAGAAACTTTCCTCAGTTTCAGATGGGATTAGTCATGCGGTGCATGTGAGGGCTGTTGTCTATTTACAGTTACCTGGACTGGGATCAATATTTGCTAGAAGTTCAAGATGGGGCCGAAGTCGGTTCAGATTGGCTGGATCACCAGTCCGCTGGAGAGCAATGGTTAGCTCCTGAACACTCTGTGCAAAAGAGGCTGGAGTCTGCAACTTAGGAAAAATAATAATAAAAATTACAGCTGGTCTCTTTGCTGCTGGAGGCCACTGTAAAAGGGCCACATCCAAAGGTACATTTCCAAATGACCTGTTTGAATTGTTCTCAAGACATATTTTGATATAAAACCATTTTCCCTTCCTAGTATATGGCACATCCTTTACTCAAATGTTCATGATTATTAAACTGTACATCACACAGTAGTAATATTCCCTTTGTTGCTTAGACATTATAGCTTAGACATTAATTGCATATTCCAACACAGATTGTATCAAGGCTCTATGAAACCAAACCTCATTCAAGAACACAGCTATTTTGAAAAAATCAAGAGAAAAAATTATCGATCCTGATACCACATTGCCCCTCCCCCAATACATAAACAATGGAATACAAGTGGATTTAATAGAATTTATTTGAAAAGCCTAATTTTCCTTATGCACAGGATATGCAGAATCCTAAAAATACAAAAGATAATTAGCCTCAGCTAATTATCCTCAGTTAAGGAAAGCAGATTTACAGAGTATTATGGAGCTACTGAAGTGACTCTACAATTAAGGCAGCTTGGTTTTTCAGCATTTTGCCATTTATAAAGGCTGGAAATTCTACTTACTGGGAAAAATAAATATAATGAGTTGTATTTGGAGGAATTTTGCAGCGGAGAGGCTTAATCTGACCCAATTGCAGATAAATCTGCAGAATGTTAATTTATATGTAAAGTGGGGTGTTTTTCCCCATCTCACTTTTTCCTTCCAAGAAGCTCAAGACAATTTATTTTAGCTTCAAAATATTGAAGCTTTATTTTAAGCTTATTTTATTTTTAATAAAAAATATTTTATTTTAGCTTCAAATAAGCTAGATACATCTTCCCTCCAAAGTGTAATGCAGCACGGAAGAACCTCAACCCTTAATCCCAAACTGGCAATTTTGCCATAGTTGTACTGCACTTCAAAGATGCTCTAAGTGCTTCAGAAACAGCCCAAGCCTTTTTTTTCTGAGCATGGAGCTCAGGAGGAGGGTGAGGGATTGCTCCTGCAATCATACTGTGCTTCCATTGGCTGGGATGCCTCAGATAGTACGGAATGATACAGATAGATCTCCAGCCCTCTTTTCAAACATAGAGGTGGGATGAGGTGATGATGACTACAAGGTTACAAGCGTTATAACACTGTCTCTCTGAGGCCCTCCAAACCTCTCAAAAATGCAACATAACCAGTGGGATGATCCTGAACATGGAGGAAAGGTTCCTAGCTTAAGAAGAGTGAGTGGGAAATCTTATTGTGATGAATTTATGAAGTGCTCAGAGCATCTCAGAAGCACAGTGTAACTTTGTGGAGGATACCACATCCACAATCCAGCACCAAAGTTGGGAGGAAGGCTAAGTGGGGTGAGACATTTGCCATGGCAATATGAACTACAGGCCCTATTTACAACAAACATCATTATTAAGAACAAGGTTGAAAAATCAATGGACATAAAACCATCTGAAGTGACTTTACCTTGTCAATAATGGACTGCATATGAGATTTGTGAGACTGGTCTCCATACAGCAAAGAGGACCACTGATCAGGAGCAATGCGCAAACCAGCCTCCATAGCAATTTGCACTATCTGCGAATCATGTTCTCGTCTCAGGGCTTCATATGTCCGGAACTCCTCCTTCAGTTGCATCAAGGAGGAGTCCTCATCACGTTTTGTCACCTGGTGGAGATAAAAGGATCATATTCAATCTATCTGGATACAGTAAGGTGAGCCTACTGGATGGAGAAAAGCTTACCCAACAATACTAACATATTCCCAGTTCTTTTTTATTTGGCCTAACAATATCAGTCATCCATCAAAACTAAGGAGAGTCAAACACTATTAACTTAAAACATTCTTCCTATCTGTATAGGGGGGAGGGGTTTTTCCCATGGTCAGAAGAAGAACTGAGACAATTACATGTAATGTTACACACAAATATTTATATTAAACAGATTGAAAAGCAAAAATATGTAGCAACGTGGATAGAACCTAGATTCTCTGAGAGGTGGAATGTCCACCTTGAGGGAAAGGGGGATTTTCAGGGGGACCATGAATGCTTGATCCTGCAAGTGATTTGCTGCAATCAAACCCAGTTCTTCAGGATAATTCTCCAAGGAGCACTATTCTTAATGAAACCCAAAAGTAGAAAATCAGCAAGCAGCAGCTAGGAAGGAGCTTCCCAGTTTTCATCTGTCAAAGCATCAAGTACCTATTTATGCCAAGAACTAACAGGGTTTTGTACTTTTTCATCTAATGCAGCCCATGGACCAGATCTAGGGAATGCCCTCTCCTCCGTGACCACTGCTTACCATTCTACTGCACTGCCACTTCTCTTTGCCTCCAATCAGTGCATAGGGATGTTCTGGACAATCACATCTACCTTGACATCCTGCTGTAAAGCCTGCTGCCTTGCTGGGGCAACGAACAGTAAAAGTAACTGCCCAGAGTGTCCCTATGCATTGATCGGGGACAAAGAGGTGGCTCAGGTCAGGGAGAGCTTTAGCAGTGTGCAGCCAACTGCAGTTTGGAGACTGCTGATCTAATGCATTGTAAATAGTAGAAGAATGCAAGCTAATCAACAGAAAAAGAGGGGAAGGAAAGGTGGGCTCCTGCTTAAAAGCCATTCATATCCTTTTGACTTGACCCACAGATACTAGAGCATATCTCAAGTAAGATGCAAGTTGCTGCATGCAAAGTTCTCTAAATAATTCATATGGGGGAAGGCGGGACAAAGACGATACAACAGTGGTTCCCAAACTTTTTTACACTGGGACCCACTTTTTTAAATTACTGGGACCCCACCTGGCTTTAAGAAACAAAAAAATAGTTTCACTACCAGCCACTCAAACCTATGTTTTTATCCTTTGTACTACTGGGGGTGTGGGACCACCTTCTGGAGCATTTGTTAAGCTCAATATCCAGTGGATTTTGACCATTCTAGTGGCCTTGCATTCCCCTTGCCTTCAATAACAGCTAAGGCACATTTGCCTACTCATGAGTAAATGTGCATGTGCCGTTCAGTTTTACTTTCCATAGGGCTAAATACTCATGAGAAAATTTGCACATGCTGTTCTGTTTCCATTTTCATAGAGTTCAATACATTTTCCTTGTCAGCTTGGAGATGAGGGACTTTCCTTTTTGAGTGTTTTTTGGGGTTCATGTTAATTGGATCAGGATCATTCTGGTGGTGTTGCATTCTTCTCTGCTTGCCCTTTGAAGTGCACCTTTGCCTGCTCACTAGTAAATGGGTACTTGCAGCTCAGTTTCGTTTTCCACAAGGCTCAGTACATTTTCCTTGTTTGCTATCAGCTTGGCAGAGTCAGTTTCACAACCTGCAAACAATTGGGTCCTGACTCACAATTTGAGAAACACTGCTATACACACTAACCTGGGAGTAGGCTCCATTGAACAACACAGGAATTACTTTTAAGTAGGCATGCATACGATTGTGTTCTTAGTCAATTATGTCAATAATAGTCAATTATGTCAATAATAGGTGCCAAGGGGGAACATTCCAAGCACTTGTTCTAATTCATGAATTAATTAATTGGGTCAAGCAACTGCTTCTGTGTATACCACATGCAGCATTTCTATGAGTTATAGTAATGTGTACATTATAAAATAAATTTGACACTATAAAGTGTATATTTTCTTGAGATACCCTATATTTTAGGCTTGGGGATGAGTCACACAATATGCCTACAAAGTGAAAGCCGCTTGTTGCAACTGTCTTGACCTGCGATGTGTGAAGACTGCCCGCACAAGAGGAATTCAAGTGAATATAATTCCTCCTATGTGCCTGCAGAAAAGGATACAACTAGGACATACAGAATGAAAGATAAAGGTTTCCCCATGGCCAAATGGTCAAGTTGTGACTGACTCTGGGTGTGTGTGTGCTCATCTCCATTTCTAAGCCGAAGAGCCGGCGTTTGTCCAGTTTCTGTGGTCATGTGGCCGGCGTGACTATACACCAAGGCGCACGGAACACCATTTACCTTCCCACGGAAGTGGTACCTATTTAACTACTCGCATTTTTTAAAAATGTGCTTTCGAACTGCCAGGTTGGCAGGAGCTGGGACAAGCGACGGGAGCTCACTCCGTCGCGTGGTCTCGAACTGCCAACCTTCCGGTCAGCAACCTCAACAGCTTAGGGGTTTAGCCCACAGCGCCACCATGTCCCAATACAGAATACCTGTAAGCAAATATGAGAATGATGAGAAATAAAAAGGTTTTCTTCCCTCAACATCTAGCACAAAACAGCTAGAAATGCAATCAGAACAGCTTGCTCCATACCTTGAAACAGGAGGCTCTGTAAAGAAGCTGGACAACATGCCCAATGCTGGTTTTAGAAGCCTGAGGAAATCGTGGCTCCAACCTCTGTACCACAAAGAGAACCAAAACCTTCCGAGACAAAGCAGATCCATCCTCCAAAGCCAAGAGAACCAATTTAAGGGCTTCCTCCTGCATTGCTGAAAAATTCAGACAAGTAAGACAAAACTGAGACAAGGTACTAAGCCATTTCAGATATGTACTGCTCATTCAACCTCTTGGAATATACATATTAGTAACTATAGTAAAGAAATCTCCATTTTGCATCATTTTATTACATTTTATCCTCCGATAGAACCTTGAGAGCTGGTTAGGCTAAGAGATGGTGAAGTCACAAAATTGTAGTCAGGTGTCAAATCATCACACAGTTTCTGACAGACCTCCTTAAATTTTTTAAAATTTGTCGTATGGTGTAAAAGTACCAATTTTTAGCAGTCTATGTTTATTATGTGAAAATTTATAGCTATTTAAATTTTCAAAATTTTATCAAAGAAAAGGCATGCTAGTGATACTTTAACTAGCTATACATTAGACACCGGATGAGATATATAGTTGGGAGTGGTCTTATTTAAAGCTCTTTACATAAGCTTTCATAGGATATAAAATGGTTTAATTTTTAATTTTTTTAAAAAAATCAAGATTTTAAAATCAATTTTCTCAAAATCAGATCTTTTTAAAATTTTGAAAAAAATTTCAAAATTAGTTCACATTTGTGAATAACTATACCCCCCATTTTTTTGGATGGGATCATGATATGAGAGATAACGTATATGTATAAGTAAAATATAATTTTCAAGTTCAACATAATTTTTTTATCTACAACATCATAATAACTGCATAAAATATTTATACAAATAAACGTTTTTTCTGAGTTTCAAAATTTTTAAAACTATATTTCTTTAATAACTATATATGATCTTTAAGTATGACAAGTTTCATCATAATCTAAAAACATGAGGTAGAAAAATATTATGGGCAGGGCAATCCTGCATTGTCAGGTGCGTGCCGTAAAGCACGTGTGTCCTATTGGCACAGGGCCGACGCAGGCAGCTGCATTGGCCTTGCTTTACCAAGGAGCTGATGGGGTAAGTCGCCCATGCAGCCTGTGCAATTATCAATATATTTAGTTAATAAATCCCCCTGCCTGCTGAGATAACCAAGGGCCCTCTCTCTCTCCCCTTTTGAAGGGAGGTACACAGCAGAGCCTTTTTAGTAGCAATCCCTAGATTTAAAAGGTACTATTGTGCATTCTCCCCTTTTAGAAAATCTTGCGTACATTAATGACTGCTACTCGTTTTTTCATCTATTTTAAGAAGCAAGCAGAGGGGGGAGTTGGAAGTGGGTTTTATTACTAGCGAGACAGTATGATTTTTATTTTCCTTCTGGTTTTAATGTTTCTACTGTAAGCATCCTTGAACCTTTTGAAAGTCTAAATAAAAATGTTGTAAGCAGCACATAAAATATTCCACTGCCCCCATTTCATACCTCCTTCTCTTTGGGATATGGATCCCTTACCTTGGGCTTTACAGAATAGTGGCTAAACATACATTTGTCCATTCAATTAAACTTTTCATCATGTAAACCAATTTCTTCCTTTTCTTGTTCTTGTTTGCTGTCAATATGCATGACCTGCCTGGTATATACCTGGTCCAAGGAACTGGCAACCCCTGGCCCTCACTGCAGCCCAAAGGTTGGAAGAAAGTTGCTGAGGATTCTGATGTTGAAGGATGAGTTCTGTGACCGTTCTTTCACCCAATGATCGTGCTGCACGCATAGCCCTGATTCGCCCTTCTTCCTCCACTAGCTGGCAATGGACTAATGTCACAAGTTTCCTCTGCATGGGTCGACTGAGCACACTTTGGGTGGTGCTGTTTAGTCCCACACCTTTGCAAATAAAAAATGATGGAGTTACTTCTCAGATCTTTACAGGCAACGCAAAGTTTTACATTACTTAAAAGGCTTAAAGGCAATGCAAGGTCCATTTCTGGTTAGTTAATGGAAGGGTATTCCCATCTTACAGTTTTATAACCGTTAGAATGTTGTCCTCTGAACACTCCTTTCATTAATTAGGCTTTCAACAATGACATCCTCACTCAGATCTCCATATTTACATTTAGGTGCACTCTACCTCCTGCTAAACTAAAACAAATGAGTAAGTATATCCAGATAAATTTGCAGTCAGAGCATTACAAGCAAACTGTAGCTGTGCAAAGTAAAACTGAATATTTTGTTAATCAAACAGCTTTTGATCAATGAGTCCATAAATGCAGTTGTATTTTTTTTATTAAGTTTTTAAAAATAAAAACAGTTGCAAAACCCATGAGTGGCTGATGCCACATAGGAGGCATCATTCTTCATTCACTAGATTCACCATTCACCTCTTCTTCATTCAGCAGAGGAAATGCCTCTCAAGACATACTTTCTACAATATGTGTGTGCATCATGTAGGGAAAAAAGCACATGTACACACATTTAAAGCTTTAATCAATTAACTATTGCCATAAGAACCTCTGGACATGACTGGAAGCGCCTTCGGGTCGTGTCTGGAGGTGTTCTGAGGCTTGAAGAAGCCGAACACAGAGGTGTTGGTACTTCTGGTTTTCACAAAAACCCTTTCACAAAAAAGTGCCCTTTCAACACCTCCAGGAGGCTTTCTAAAGCCCAAAGAGGCCTCAGAAAGTTTCCTGAATGTGCTCAGAAGGAGTTTTGAGTTACAGCCAGGACATCCTCCGTAGGTCTGCAACTCAGGTTAAAGAGGACCCACTGTATTTGATAATCAAGAATAGCTGCTCAACATTTTTGATCTGCTGAATGAAACTACAGTAAACACACCATATGTACTGCTACTGCTTGAGAAAATGATTTGCAAATTAAATCAATCTGCAACCAATGGGGCTTATTCCCATGAACACACATAGAACTGCAGACTGAAGCAAGTAAATTTATACAAAAAGATTACCTCAGCCTTGCAAATTCATTCATGATGAAGTTTTTGAAACTTAGATTTTCTGGTACTGGTCTTTCTCCATTTGGTAGTGATTATTTGAGAAGGAAGGAACGTTAAGTGCAAAATTCATGGTTATAACCTCTTTGCTGATCTACTGATGCCTTACCAATTTTTATTCCTGATTGATTGTTTAATGTTTGCATTATATGCTTGTTTTTATAAAACATTGTTTTATATTTTGCTTCATTGTAAGCAGCCTTGACCATCATGTGCATCATCTTCACTGACACAGTTAGCCATAGAGAAGACAAGGTAGAAAACTGCACAAACAATAGTCTGGCGCAGTGGAGAGAACTACCGCAGCAGGTGAAATAATGGAAGAAGTTGAAGACAACAGAAGCATATATACACTTAAGGGAACAATCTTAACCTGGAGTTGGGCCAGTAAGTCACTTGTGCCAGCCAAGGAGTGCCAGAAACTGCATTTGCACCTGGAGTCAGGGAGCCTGGCACATGGATGTGCGCTGTGCTCCCTGACCCCAAGAGCGGTCTGAACGTGCTTTATGGTGTGTTTGGGCACCATACTCCTGGGCCAGCACAAGAGACTTGTGCTAGTCCAAGTTAGGATTGAGCCTGTAAGAGTACGTGTACTGCAGTTGTCTTCAATTTCCATTAAGGGGCTTTTGCCGGACAATCTCCAGGTTAGGATTGCACCCTTACTGGAGCTGCCATGTGAAAGTGCCAGCTGCACAGTTTAATAAATCACTGATGTTGACAGAAATTTACCTTATGGGTCATTTCGTGCCAAATCATCGAACTAAATATTTAATGTTAATATTTTTTTTTTAATTTTGGGGCACACCGTCAGATATGGCAAATCCTTGGAAGGATTCAGTTTTGGCTGGAATTTTCTGCGCTTCCAGCTGACCTTCCCTTCAGTTGAAGGGACAAACTGATGTGAGATCAGTGTGAGGAGCCACAAACATTCGGCACTACTTCAAACCCTCCACACAGGCCCCAGGTTTCCCTCACAGGACCATCAGTTGGCCATGAGCATGAAAACCTAGATGCTAGAATTGTTCATATTGTGGAGACTAAGATGGCTGCTGCTATAGATTCTAGTCAGCAGAGTGTGGTTGCTATGGTAACAGCTTTACAGCCTTCTTCCTCCAGGGAAGTCAGCCTAAGCACCCTGACTTGCATAGGTCCTCGTAGCATTTGAGAGCCAAGGCTCCCAAGCACAAACTCCACAAGCGGGGATCCCTCTGATAAGGGGCACTGGCTCCTGCAAACCGATAAACTCAAGACTCCCAGCCTCAAGCGAGGAGGGGAGGGCAAGCTATTGGGGGAGGTACCTGTTAATGCAGATGATCACCTCAAAAGGCTGTTCCCTTTGGAGTTTATTCCCCACAAATTGCTGTTGCCCAGAGCAATTAGGCCTCTGAATCTCACCACAGACACTGAGGCAGCTTTATCTTCTACAACTCTAACAGGACCCAGACCCAAGTGTCTTTTTCTTCCAGATTCTGTCAAACCAGCTGAGGTCCTATTTCCTGAGGCTCTTAATAATAACTGATCCAGAGGCTCACTGGATCAGGCCAGGGGCTCTTTGGTCCAGCTTCCTGTGTCTCACAGTGGCCTTCCAGATGCCTTGGGGACTGCATGAGACAGCAGGATCTCATTGCCACTACTCTGCATCTGGCATTCTGAGGTAGCATTCTGGCATTTTATTTACCTATGCACCACCCAAGAATAGCAGATCTAATGACAGAGAGCCTGAAGAGTCGCAGCTCAGAGGTCTTGAGGCTGGCTTGCCTACTAGAAATGCCCACCTCCTGTTAGGATATCATTCCATGGGCACAACTTCAGGTGAAGGCATTTCAACATCTACTCCTGCCACACCAGGATCTCAGCGGAACAATTTCATCAAGCTGGATCTGGCTCCCACCAGGAATCTATGCTGTGGATGCAGCATCACAGACTGTAGCAGGGATCTCTGATATATGTCCATACCACAGTCATACGCCATAAGACACAAGCCTGTCAAGATGGGGTATACAGATTGCTCAAGGATAATGGCCTCTCAACGAAGCTGCAAAGAGCTTCAGCTGGCTAGAACAGAATCATCTTCCTAGCTCTAAAAGCCTTCACCCCTCAGTTGTCCTGGTGTACACAGACAATATTTCAGCCAGAGCATGCCAAACAGGTCCATGTCCATACAAAACCAAGCCAGGTTAATGTACCTCTGGGCTGAAAAGAACGTGGCCTCCATAAGGGCACAATACATTCCTGGCCTACACAATAAGACTGCAGACTGGCTCGACCGAAAAGATACCCCAGATGGAATGGACCCTGAATCTGGAGATTGTCGCTCTCCTAGAGGTTCAGACCTTTGATCCTGGATCCACTGAGAGTCAAGAGAATCATCAACTCGCAAGGTTCTTCTCAAAGAGGAGGTGTCTGGATGCTCTCCATTGGCCCTGGCCCAGGGTTCTTTTCTACACATTTCCCCCCCATTCGCCTTTTGCCAAAGGTCCTACTAGCCAAAGATAAGAAGCAGTGGAGAGTCTGCTTCTAGTACCTCACTGGCCATGATCCAGGGTCCCAGCCTACATCCTCAACAAGCCATGTTTCACCTGACTGCTTGGCGGCTGAGTGGCAGGGGCTGGCAAAATTATGATATTACAAACCCATTCTTAAGACATTACTTTCTAATAGAAGGGCCTCAAACACTAGTAGAGTTTACAACACCAAATGGAGAATCTGTATTGAGTGGTGCTCTCAGAATCAGGTACAATCAGAAAGGAATTCTGCAATTCCTCCAATCAGGGCTAAACAAGGGGCCCAGTACAACTACACTGAGAAGACCGGTCTCAACCATCTATTCTGGGATTTCTCAAGGGTCAACACATCTTCTCATCCCCATGTCAGTAAGTTCCTCAGGGACTTACTGCTTAACAGGCACTGCTTAACCCTCCACCTGTTAACCCTCTGCTCAGGCTCCCTTTTGGGACTTGATCTTGGTCCTTCGAACTTTTGACTGAGCCTCCATTTGAACCTGCGGCCACATGTCCCTTAAGGACTCTGACAAACAAGTTGGCCTTTTCTGGTTGGAATTACCTTGAACAGAAGAATGTCAGAGATAGCTGCCCTCTCTATAGCCAAGGATTTATGTTCCTTCCAAGAAGATAGGATAATTCTGTGCACTGACCCCACATTCCTTCCCAATATAAATACAGTATTCACAGATTGGAGGAGTTCATGCTCCCTTTGTTTTGTCCAAATTCTGCAATCCAAAAGGGAACATGATTGGCATGACCTAGACCAGTGTTTATGAAACTGTGGGGTCAGGAGCCACTTAGTGGGTAAGTCAGGTGATGATGTCAGGTGGGTCACAGAAAGCTGGGAGCTCTTGCTATATTCCTTTTGTGAGTTAGTAGTTTGAATTTTCAAGTGAGGATAATTTTGTTTTTACATAATATTTTGTCCTAATCTAGCTTTTTGTCAGGGTTGTTTTATGGTTGTGTAATTGCTGCACTTCTGGTGGGTCCTGAAACAAGTGCCATTTTAAAAAGTGAGTCCTGGTCTAAAAAGAAGTCTGGAAAGGGATAAGTTTTCTCCCACTGCCAACTCCAGATGGATGCCATAGGTGCAGGCTACAAAGTTCTTAGGCTACAGCCTCCTCAGGGCATAGTGGCCCACTTGCTAAGGTGGGGGGGGGGCAGCCACATATGCGGCTTTCTTTTTTGGCCGTTTTTATTTATTATTAAACAGAATGTAAAACACAACATCAGACACACAGAATAAAACTAACACAGAATAAAATAACTAAGCATTATCCAATAAACTATAGCCACAGTGAAGCAGTATATCCTAATTATTAATATTTCTCCTATCTTCCAAATTTACTCTCTCTTTCTATTTTGAATCTCTTCCCTATATTGAACTTATTTCAAATCTCTGTTACATCCACCAAACATGGTCATTTTTCCCTTCTCATGCACAAAATTTGTTTCTAAACATGTTTATTCAGATTCGGATTCTTTATTTACGGTCATCCGACCAGCTGAACACAAACAACTAGACAAAATACACAAAAATAAAACCATCACCCCTTTCCCACTAAAACACACATATGAAAAAATCATACAACCAAGAATTTATACTCTCAATTTCCTTCTTATCAGCTGTGCAGCATGGCAAAAACGGGCAACCCTGAATGATATGTCAGAGTGAACATCAGATAACAGAAAAGCAATTTGCTCATCCTCCTGCATCCCCGTTACAGTGCCAAGAATCGGGGAGATAAATTTGACTCTCAGATCATCATAATTTGGGCACTGTAGGATAATGTGGGCAGTTGTCTCCACCACATTGTGAGGACAAGGGCACAGTCTCTCTGAGTAGGGACACCTTGCATAATGTCCCAAAAGGACTGTACTGATGATAAAAGTGCATTAAGCCTGGCTTTTGTGATAGCGAACCTAAATTTAGGAATAGCGATGTTAAAAAAATATTGATCAGGGGAAAGTCCAAATGCTTGATCCCCAAGAAAAACATGGGTGGGAAGTCTAGCTCTCGCAGATCTCATTTCAAGATCCACCAACCTCTGACGTAGGATGTCTTTTGCATCTCCCAGGTTCATCTTCGTTAAAGACTCGAGGGAGAGGTCACAAAGACTGAGATGGTCCAGGCACCTTTTTTCCCAGGTGCCTACAAAAGGATCCAAAAAGATCAAATAAGTAATATTGTCCTGCCTCAAGAGAATCTTCAAAAAATAATGTAAGGCATTTAGCCACATCGACATCCCTATACTTGGGGTACCGGATTCCAACCAACATGTTTATTAATAAATTGTTAACTTGTAAATTTACCCATTTCTGCCAAGTCTGCAATTTTTATCCACTATTCTTCCACCTCCAATTTCTCTATAATTTTTCCATATTATACATACAGTACTCTCTCTGCACTTATCCTTTAATAAAATAAATTTTCTAATCTTTTCTCCAAACAATATTTACCAACTCCACTAAAAAATTTCTATTTTCCTTCATATCTTATTAGAATCAGCTACATTTATCCATTTATGTAAACCCATGACTTTTTAACTTTCATGCACATCAACCACATATCATAAGTACCCTCTTTTTATATTTCAAACATCTAATTATACACCTTTACTCATTTATATCACTTACATATCCTTTTAACAATTTTCTTGAAAATTATATTTAATATCAATTTCTATCACCTTAGAAATTGTGAAGTATAATATTAATCATATTCCAAATTTTTGGTCTATTAACCCACACATTCTTTAACCTACTCCTTTTCTCACAAGATCGACCTGTATATCTCATACCGCCAGCTTTTCAACCCTCCATCTTCTAGTAACTCTGTATCCTCCATTCCAGCCCACTTCCCATTATTCCCAGTTCTTAAATAGTCTGCTAAGCTCTCTGACATTTTGATTCTTAGGCCCTCTATTCCACTTTCTGACACTGCTCTCAATCTCCCCACCATTCATTAAATCTAGAAGGGCTAGCTTAACTTGATTCTTCTCCCCCTCTATCTTGTAAACATCCATCTGGGAATCATGTATTCCTAGCTTGTTTTTCTTTTTCAGTTTCTTCCGAAGTTGCTTCCAAATAGATCAATTTTTTTCCCCCAACATTGCTTTTGTATCTTCAAAGTCCTGTTTCACTTGCCCAAGCATTACTTCCAAAGTTTTTCTAGGTCCTCATTCAGAATTTTCCCAGCACTTCTTGAAGAAATTCTATGATAAGTTCTGTTGATGGTGTTTCCATCTCAAATGCATCTCTTCAATTCCATGTTGTCATTTCATTTTTTTAAAAACTGTGTATGCAGTATTCTTTAATTTCACAAGATCAGTATTATTCAAACTGTGGGTTGGGACCCACCTGGTAGATCGCAGAAAGCCAGGAGCAGCCATCTTGGAAACTGCAGACCTTACTCTTACTATATTCCTTTTGTGAGTGTTAACAGGTTGAATTTTCAAGTTAGGGGTTTTTTTTTAGTTTTGTTTTTAGTACAGTGCTTTTACGTGAAAATAGTTCATTCCTTCATTATTATCTCCTTCTCAGTTTCTCTTCACTAGAAAACATTCTTAAAAGCCAGTTCTGTAAATTACTCTTATCTCAGTCAACCTTCAGATCTTTAGTTCTAATTGTTATGCTGCATTTTTACAAACATATTTGTGGGAGTAGACTTGGTTTAAGCATTCATTCGAAGTTCAAGCCGGTTCTCATCCCCTTGTCCCTCACTTCAACTGCCTCCCCCCAACCTAAGAGCCTACACTCTGGGGGAGTAGGACAGGCAAGAACTGGGATCTTGTGGGTTTCTCTCATCTGATGCCCTTTCCAGGGTATTTTAATTAAGTCCATCAGACGTGCTCTGCCGACATGCAGAGCAAATCAGCAGTGTCAGTCAGTGGAATATCTAGAGGGGTCAGGAGAAATGCCCTCAGATACCACCCTGCGGGGAGCAGCACAGAGGCAGATCTAAGGGAGGGCACTCCTCTGGAAATCACTCCTCTCCTGCACCGTTTTAGCCAATCCTCACAGGGAAAAGCAACATCTTGGCGTTGCTTACTGGCTACAGCAGCAAGGGAGAGGAGGGGTTTACATGACAAGGTAAGGCTTCTTGCAAAACTTAGAGCTTTGCCCTCCCTGTAGATCCGCCTCTGGAGCAGCACCAAGATCCCCCCACTGCTAGCCACCTCTTGCAACAGCGTGAGGCAATTCCCTGTGAGCAGCTTTGCTCCTCTGCAAGGAGTGCTAGGTTCCTCTAACAATTGGAGGAACCGAGTACCCCTTGCAGTGGAGGGGTGGGGTGGCCATCTATGTCAAAGAAAGGGTAGAATCCAGCACAGAGCACAAGTTGACCCAGTTGATATGAGGATAATTCAGTGGTCTGGGAACAGGGGTAAATTACCCCAAATGGGGTAAAAATGGAATTCCTGGGGGTAATGGACGGTCGCGCTGCCGAGACACAGCCGGGCATGCATATGAATCTATATGCATGCCCGGCTGTGTCTTGGCAGCGCAACCGTCCATTACCCCCGTTCCGGTTCCGTGGCTGGCTGGCTGGCTCCGTTTTGTTTTGCTTTGCTCTGCCCACTTTCACTGGCCGGCAAAACGCACCCCAGACTGCTCTGCGCCTGCTCTGCTTTTCACACCACGGCAGTTTAGAGCACGTGGACACAGCGAGGAGAGCGGCAGAGCGGTGGCGTGTTGGACCTGAGCAGCAGCGGAGCAGAGCGGCAGTGAAGAGGCAAGCCAGGGACGGCCGGGCGTCGGAGGTGAGGGAAGGCACGCGTCTTTCCCCCACCCCCGCCTCCATTGCCCTGCCGGGGCACGCGTCTTCCCGCCCCCTCCGTTGACAACATCAAATCTAACTAAGCAGGTTAGATATTTACAATAAGAGTAAGATTAAAAAATATTTAAAGAACTTTCCTAACTCTCCCAAACCCTTTACAACTTCATATTTACATAGCATTAATTAAGCTCATTAATTAATCAAATAAAAAGCAATGAGTTCCAATACGTAATTTTTTTTCTTTTGTTCTGGCGGGGCGGGGGGTAACGTCGGCATATCTAAATATATTTTGGGGTAAAAGGTAAAAAAGTTCCCTGACCCCTGGGATAATTGAAGTCCCCCATGATTACAACCCTTTCCCTCTTGGTCAACCCTACCATTTGTTTCATCATTTCAAGGTTACCTTCAAATTTTTGATCTGGAGGACAGTAGCATGCCCCCACAATTACATCACTCTTTGGGCCTGGTAGTTTAACCCACAGTGACTCTATGGTGGAACTGGGGAATAATAAAAGCTTCTTCAAATATGTTAGAAGCAGGAAACCTGCCAGAGAGGCAGCTGGCCCACTGGGCAATGTGGGAAGGAAAGAAGAGATAAAAAGGGACTTGGAGATTGCAGAGAAATTAAATTCTTTGCATCCATTTTCAGAGCAGAAGACATCAGGCAGATACTGCTGCCCAAACGGCCCCTCTCTAACTAAGGAATTAAGTCAGATAGATGTTAATAAAGAAGATGCTTTAGACCTGATGGATAAATTAAACATCAAAAAGTCACCAGGCCCAGATGGCACCCACCCTAGTGTTATTAAGGAACTAAAGAACAAAGTTTACTATCTCTTAACTACAGTATGCAACTTATCCCATAAAACAGTCATGGTGCCAGAGAATTGGAGGATAGCCAATCTCATGCCAATCTTTAAAAGAGGAAAGAGGAGGGACCTAGGAAACTACAGGCTGGTCAGCCTAATGTCTGTTCCAGGTAAAATGGTGAAAAGCCTAATCAAAGATAAAATCATACATAAACAAGTGTTGCTGAAGGAAAGTCAGCATGGCTTCTATAAGGGTAAGTCTAGCCTCACTAATCTATTAGAGTTCTTTGAAAAGGTCAACAGGCATGTGGGGATGGGAGCGAACCTGTGGATATATTTGGATTTTCAGAAGGAGTTTGACACAATCTCCCACCAAAGGTTGCTGAGAAAACCTCATAGTCAGGGAATAAGAGGGCAGGTCCTCTTATGGATTAAGAATTAGTTGAGGACTAGGAAACAGAGTGGGGGTCAATGGGCAATTTTCACAATGGAGAGAGGTGAAAAGTAGAATGCCCCAAGGATCTGTCTTGGGGCTGGTGCTTTTAAACTTGTTCATAAATGACCGGGAGACAGGCATAAGCAGCGAGGTGGCCAGGTTTGCAGATGACACAACCTTTCTGGTAAAAACCAGAGGGAATTGTAAAGCGCTCCAGAAGGATCTCTCCAAGTTGGGGAAATGGACAGCAAAATGGCAGATGCAATTACATGTAAACAAGTATAAAGTGATGCACAATGGGGCAAAAAAACCACTTCACATATAAGCTAATGGGTTCTGAGCTGCCTGTGACAGCTCAGGAGAGAGATCTTGGGGTGCTGGTGGACAACTCGATGAAGGTGTTGACCCAATGTGTGCCAGCGGTGAAGAAGCTAATTCCATGCTTGTGGTAATTAAAAAAGAGGTTGAGAATAAAAATACCAATATTATCATGCTATTGTACAAATCAATGGTAAGGCCACATCTAGAGTACTGCGAACAGTTCTGGTCACCACATCTCAAAAAGGACATAGTGGAACTGGAAAAGGTGCAGAAGAGAGCGACGAAATTGAGTACTGGGCTGGCACATCCCTTATGAAGAAAGACTGCAGCATTTGGGGCTCTTCAGTCTAGAAAAAAGATGCGTGAGGGGGGACATGTTTGAGATGTACAAAATTATGCATGGGATGGATAGAGAGAGGATTGTTCTTTTCCCTCTCTCACAACACTAGAACAAGGGGACATCCACTAAAATTGAGTGTTGAGAGAGTCAAAACGGATAAAAC
Source organism: Lerista edwardsae (assembly GCA_029204185.1). NCBI lineage: Eukaryota > Metazoa > Chordata > Lepidosauria > Squamata > Scincidae > Lerista > Lerista edwardsae. Next base: position 2,053,759 of record JAJKFI010000126.1, on the reverse strand, counting down.
TTTTTTACCCAGCAGGTAATTAAATCTGTAGAACTTAATCTGTGGTAATTAATAATAATCATCATCTGTGGATGTGGTAATGGCGTATGGCCTAGGTGCCTTTAAAAGACGATTGAACAGATTTCTGGTGGAAAAGTCCATTGTGGGTTACAGGCCATGAGGGGTGGTACAACCTCCTTACGTTAGAAATAGGCTACCTCAGAAAGCCAGGGAGTGGCAACAGGATGCAGGCATTTTGTTGTCTGTTGTATATATTGTCTGTTGTCTATATAGTTCTTTTTTTTTTTAACCCATTTGCTAGCAATATGCCACAAATGCCCAACACAAGCATTATGTATATAGAAAAGGTATCCAGTTTAAAAAAAAGGCTAGTATTCTGGTTTATTTGCAAGGCTGAGAAAAGCAGTCTTTCAAAATCTGATATTACATAGTTTAGCACTCTATATAGAATTCCACCATGAATTCTTAGCATGTTCTTTTCTAGTCATTTTAGATGTTGTGAGATAGTTTTAGTGATAGCTGTTCCCATAGATTTTCACTTTGCAACTAATTTAAAAGGAAATTATTCACCTCTTGCACTGCTGAGCGGTTTAAGGTACAAGGCTAGTTCTTCTACACATTTCTTTGCTTCCTCATAATGCTTAGTATCTTCAGCACCACTGCGTAGAGTTATTGGCTGCTGTTCTGGCATCTATGAAAAGGAAAGAAGAGAATTAATGCAACATATCATTACAACACTGAAAAAGGATGGAGATTGCGAGTCTCAAGCATTGAAAAAAACAATTCCACTAAATTAAAAGGCAAATGTTTCAATGTTTCACAGCCCTAGCATAAAATAATCCCTATTGTGGTTTGCAAACCCACTTCAGAATGACTGTTTCTCATTTCCTGGTCAGTTGTTAAGCCAGAGTGCACAAATTCAGATATCCTGCCAAACTCCAGTTGTTGTTGTTGTTCAGTTGCTAAATCGTGTCCGACTCTTCGCGACCCCATGGACCATAGCACGCCAGGCCTCCCTGTCCTCCACTAGCTTCCAGAGTTCACCCAACTTCATGTTCATCGCTTCGATGACACTATCTAACCATCTCATCCTCTGCCACCCCCTTCTCCTTTTGCCTTCAATCTTTCCCAGCATGAGGGTCTTTTCTAAAGAGTCCTCTCTTCTCAGGAGGTGGCCAAAGTATTTGAGCTTCAGCTTCAGTATTTGTCCTTCCAGGGAGCAATCAGGCTTGATTTCCTGTATGATTGACCGATTGGATCCAGTTAGGATCCAGTTAGGTTGCTTTAAACTGCTGTTTGGTGAGGGGTCTGAATTGAGCCACTATTACCAGCATCTGCCATTTAGGAATAATCTATGCATTTTCCATATGGAACAATAATGAGAAATCAATCATGTTAGAGGTTAAGCCTATATCATTCTTACTTGTCCTGCTATTTTCTCAACCTACAGAAAATTTCATACATTTGAGAACTATAAAAAATTGAAGCATTTATTGAAAGCAGTTTCCAATTACTTTGCCTGGTTTAACAATGCATTTGCTTATTCCACAGTAAATATTATTAGAAAAAACAAGATTGATTGATGAATCCATCAAAGAAAGAATGGGATTTATTATTTTTATGTATATGAGCTACCAAGACCAACTCAATTTTGGAGGTGGAAAGATAGGAAACGCATACAGAAAATAAATAAGGCAACCTTACCTGAGCACCCACAAGCTGTAGCAAGGCTGAATTCACCGGAAGGTGTTCAATATCTGTATTGATAGTGGTCTGGTCAAAAGGGCATGCCTTCCTGTGTAGCTTGTTCAGGCACATCTTGCAGACTGTGTGGCCACAGCCCAGGCTGATGGGCTTGCGAATTGTTTCGTCAAAGGTTTGCGTGCAAATAGGGCAGGAGAGAAAATCCGTCCACTGTGGAGCTTGTACAGGCATTGTTTCAGGCTTTTAATTCACAAGACAAGATTTAAGCACAGATTCCACTGGAATCAATTTTTTTTTTGAAAAAATTGTTTTTAAATATCTTCTGTAAGTACAGACAGTCAGCACATAGTGTGAAATATAATCTGAAAGAACAAACAAAACAAAAACAATTAGCACCTAAAAATATTATATTAAGACTATTGAAAGGAAAATTTATTGATTTGATTAAGGCACACTTAATCAATGGACATAATAGAGTAATTCTTCGCTTAGAAGTAAACCCCTTTAAATTTAATTCCTAGAGAAGTGTCTGTAGGATTGTAGTCATTTAGCTTTCATACCACAGAGTCACCATTTTACTGCACGGTTACAAAATACTGTATACTGAAAATTGTGGGGTATAGCCTCTTGTTAGGACAAGATTAAAGGACAAGATCTCAAGAGTTGTCTTTTGGGGGGGGGGCTATATTATTACCACCAGGGAAGATTTTCACAGCAACTGTTGGGCCCCTGCAGCCCCCGGCGAGGCAAAAGGCTCCTGCAATGACCCCACCATAGCTGCCACTGCCCCAGCAGGTCCACTATGCTTCATGGAGTGAGTGGAGGGCCTGGGTGACCTCCTGCCAGCCGGGCCAGATGCGGGGGAGGCAGGTGGTTATTAGGTGTCTGGGTATGAGGTGGAGGCACTGACCCAGGGCAGCCGCATGCCTGGGGGGCGTGCAGCTGGGCCGCACCACGCTCGTCTGTCAGGATGGGCGGTGCGGCCTTCCCCAGGCCCAACACAGCCCCAGCGGGGTGGAGCAGGGCCAACCGCCAGACAAGCCTCCCGGAACTACCTGAACAAGGCCCAGGTGAGGGGGAAGCCTGTGAATCGGGCGCAACAGATGACAATCACATGGGGGGAAAAAAGATATGGGTGTTTATATCTGTTCCCTCATAAGCAGAAATGCAGCTTATCTGTGGAAAGGGGTACACAAAGGAGAAGAAAAACAGCCAGAAGGGAAGGAGTTGAGCACCCCACCCTGCTGGTCTTCATTTCAAGATTGCTGCCTCCCAGGGATGCTTTTGTTTTCAGATTTTCATCAATGAGAAACATTCACAGCAGCATGTCACCTCAGTTTCAGATTAACAGCCTTGATTAGCAACTAGTTTTGCCAAAAAGTATCTGTTCCCTGCCACTGCACGCTTTGCCTAAAATAGCTCAGAGTTCAGAACAGGAAAAAAAGATAATTACATATATGGCATGCATAAGAACAAAGAGAAAACTTGCTCACACAATTCAGATCTCCTGCACCCAATTCTACCTTAAGCAATACAGAAACATGGCTCTTGTTGTCCAGCCTGACTGGGAAGCAGAGACAGAAGAAAGTGCATGAAGGAAAGAAGTATCCCCCTTTTTCAAGGAAGATAGAACAAAAGACAATAGGCTGGCAACTGATATGTGCAATTGCCCTCTGGGGGTTCCACTAGACACAGAAATTACTGTTAACCTCTATTTTATAGAATAAATTCTATTACCACCCCAAAAGTAGACCCCATTATAGCAGGGTGAAGCATTCTAGTAACAATAAAGTACTTGAATGACTCTCACAGCATAAACAGGGACGGGAGAGTTCACAGCAGGTCCACACACAACTGATAGCTAATCTGCCATTTTTTCAAACAAACAGAATAACCTGCCCAGCATAGTAACTACACAGCCCCTCAAATACCTTCCTTATTCTAAAATTCTCATTCCAACAGCCTTGCAAAGTGTTTACATTTCAAGCAACGTTTGGCAAATTATAATTGCTGCTTTAAAAAAAACCTGACTCAACTGCAAGATAACAAAAGAGCAAAGTCTCTTATGCAAGACTTCCATACTCAACTAAGCAGAACAGCCTTAGAAGACAAAACTGATCATAGATGATATGCAACACAATAGGGGCAAGAAAAGTTTTATAGCCCTTACTCTACCTTCCAGAGCTCCATGAAGACCCCAAGACTCAAAGGAGAAATAATATTCTGCACTGAACAAAATATTCAAATCGAAAGCTCTCAGAGCTTGTTCCACACAGTGTTAACTACAAGTTTCAAGTTCACTGCTTCCTCATTCTTCATGTATACATCCATCCCACAATCATACAATGCCTGTCTCAGTGACACACAGCTTGCAGGTCCGGAAAGATCTACAACCACCTTCATTTAAGATCAGGGCCATTCCACTTAAAATATATTCAATTTAAAAGAAAGCAGTTCTGAGTAAATCCATGTATTTTATCATGGAATTCCTTACCTATGATCCACAGTATTTCACGCTCCTCAGCATTTCTCTATGCAATTGTTGCCAAGGAAAGCAATGTCTGTGGTTGCACTAACACTACTTTAAATGCCTGGATCTCTGCCTGGAATTCTACTCCTTCTAGGAAATGTATCCCAACCGTGTCTGTCTTACCAACACTGAATACCTGAAAATACATCATATGAAATTGGGAGGAAATCATATGGTGACAGCAGACAATACAAATCCAGAAACCAAAGTTTACAGATGTCACCTTTGGCTCTTCTGAATCATAGGATCGGCTCAGTATCCATCTTTCTCTCAAGGAGAAGTCATTGACATCTACTGCTCCAAAGATATGGAAAATTCAGATCCTGTCCTCTAAGAGAGCAGCAGGAGAAGGGGAGAAGCACATCAAAAAGTTTTCAAGTCAAGAACCTTTACTGGCATAACAAGAAGTACATTGCATCAACAGCCGCAACTATTAGGTTAAAAAGTTAGGGTTAAATTCATTATCTCATTAAGAAAATTGGCTACAGCATTAGTAATCGGGGGGGGGGGGTAACAGTTGCTAAGAAAAATGGGCAGAAGATTAAGAAAGAGAAAAGATAAAGAAGATATCCATGGCTCCAAGTAAAGCTGGCGTCGGTGGGTGTGAGCTGAACAACTAAATAAAATATGATCTAAGGAGTCAACAGAAGTATGGCAGAAGAGACATAATCTATCAGCAGATGGGATATTAGCAAAACGACCATAATGAAGGGCAGAAGGGAATATGTTTAATCAGGCCAACATAAAAGCTCTTCGTGTACTAGGTTTGGTTAATAAGGTGAAATAATTAGAAGGTTTAGCTAAAGCAGGAGATAAACCAAAAAAAACTAGGAGAACAAGTAGGGTTAAGAAGAGTATAAAGGTGATCGAACTCAGACTGAAATAGTTTAGTTTTGATAATGGAAAAAACTTCAGAAAAATTGGTGTCCACCAAGGCCTCAAGGGTAAGACCCATTGTTGACAATTTAGCTTCGATAATATTTAACCAAGGAGAACGAAATGAATCTTTTAGTAAATCAGAAAGGAGGGAATCAGAATGGTTAACTATAAATAAACGGAGCCAATACTTAAAAGTCTGCAGCCAAGCTAGAGTAATTGGGGAATTAAATGTACACCCAACTCTAGCAACATAGTGGCCAGATGGATGGAGTTAGGTACGCCTAGTATCCGTCTAAGAAAAGATGCAACAAATTGAGCAAGATGGTAAGAAACTGCTGTAATCCATATAGGGGCTCTGTATAATAATTGAGAAATAATCTTAGCATGAAAGATGCAGAGTGCCGCAGGAATATATTGATTGCCTGTGGAATAGAAAATTTTTGAAATAGCTTAACTATGAAGAGATGAAAGAGACAAAGCAGACTTTCTATGTGGTATCCATGAGAGTTTGTGATGAAAAAGAAGTCCTAAATATTTGTAAGTTGGGGTCAATTGATATTTCTGAGAACCAATAGTCCAGGAAGAAGGGCGCCAATATTTAGAAAAGATCATTATCTTTGTTTTGTCTGAGTGAATGGATAACTCATTAGATGAACAGTATGATTGGAGTCTGGATAAGGAACAATGTAACCCAGATTTAGTGAGGGATAAAAGAATCATATCATCTGCGTACAATAGGATAGTGAGGGGGGAACCGTTAAGTGAAGGAGGGGAAACTCCAGGAGAATTAAGGAAAGACGGGAGATCAGCTAAAAATAAATTAAAAAGAAGGGGGGCAAGCACACAGCCTTGCCTGACGCCTTTATTAACAGGAATTTGAGGAGTTAAGTCACAGAAACTAGTAACTCGGACCTGGCAAACGTTCTTGGAATGCAACTGTTGGAGGAGAAAAAGTAACCGAGAGTCGATCCCCCAATGGGTTAATTTAGTCCATAATAAGTTCCTATTGATGGAGTCAAAGGCCTTACTCAAATCTATAAAGGCAACAAATAATTTAGCACCCTGATGGAGATAGTATTTACTTACAAGATGGGAGAGAATTAGTGCATGGTCTAATGTAGAGGAGCCAGCCTGAAAGCCGATTTGCTCCTTGGGGAGTAGATTAGCTGTTTGGGTCCAAGTTATAAGTTTGGACAGAAGGTATTTCGAGTATAATTTGCCAATATTAGAAAGCAAGCTGATAGGTCTGTAATTGTCGGGAGAATTAGGGTCATCTTTTTTATATTATGGATGGGAACAATAATAGAAGAGGTCCATGAGTCAGGAAATTGACCTGTTTGATTCAGGTGAGTGAAAAATTTTGCAAGAAAAGGTGCCCACCAAGATGGGTTAGAAATTAAAATTTCAGAATGAATATGATCAGGTCCTGCCTGGATCAGACAAGAGTTTATTCGCTAAACTCAAACAGACAGGACTAGATATGGAGCACCTTGGTTCAATTGAGCTAAATGAAGCCAACAGGATGATTAAGGAAAGAATGCTGGACATTGAGCGACAGGAGCTATTCCATGCTGCCAACACCACATGCTCCCCTCTCTATTTCCACATCTCAGTTGATGTTATGAAACCAGCCTTTTTCCTTCTTTGTCCACAGGCGCGCACAGCATTCTCTCTTGCGAGATGTAATGCATTCCCTTCAGCTGTTATGGCAGGCAGGTTTACTGGTGTTCCCCTATCCAAGAGAACATGTTCCTGTAATGGAAACTCCATTGAAACATATATTTTTTCACTGTGTACACCATAATACTCTCCAAAACAACATTTAGCACCTCTACTTGGCAGACTTCAGGGGTGGGAAGACCCAGTTAAACTACGATTTTTACAGTCCACTCTGGAAGTTGAGATCCTGGATAGGGTGGCTTCTTTCATAACGGGGGTATTAGCAGGTCGAAACCATGGACCTTCTGCTGAATCACTGAATATGTAAATATGTAAATTGATGCTGTGATATGTATTCTGTTTGTTTTATTTCATGCCAATAAAGGTCAATGAATGAATGCCATTTTAGCCTGTATTAATAGAAATGTAGCTTGCAAGTGATGGGAAATTGTGGTTCCATTTTACTCCATTGAGTACTCCATGCAGTTCTTCAGTACTCACCTGGAGTACTACATCCAATTCTGGGCACCTCAGTTCAAGAAAGATGCAGCCAAACTAGAGCAGATTCAGAGAAGAGCAACAAAAATTATCAGAAGGCTGGAAAAAACCCTACGAGGAAAGGCTGCGGGAACTAGGTATGTTTAGCCTGGAGAAGGCTGAGAGGGGATACAATAGCACTCTTCAAATACCTGAAGGGATGTCATATGGAAGAAGGGATAAATTTGTTCTCATCTGCCTCTGACATTAGAACTTGGTCCAATAGGTATAGACTGCAAGAAAGGAGATTCCAGTTGGACAACAGGAAGAAATTCCTGATAGTCAGGGCAATTTGACAGTGGAATGGATTGCCGAAGGAGATGGTGGATTCTCCTTCACTGGAGACCTTCAAGCAGAGGCTCAACAGGACCTGCTGGAGATACTCTAGGAGGATGTCCTGCTACAGCTAAGGGGTTGGACTAGATGACCTTGTGGTTACTTCCAACTCTATGATTAATCTGTTGACGATCATTTACCATCCAATGCCTTCACAAATATCTGTTCCAATCAGCTTTGATAACAAAAATAATTGTTTTCTGGCATAACTGCAACAAATTTGATAGGTTTTTTTCTAATAAACCACTGTTTAAAATGTACAGCCTTCTAAAAATGAAACCTCTCTCTAATTTGAGAAATATTATCGTCATAGTAAGCTTTTTCTTTTGTTTTAAATCACATTTTAAAATTGAGTCCTAGAGCCAAATCCTATGCATGTCTACTCAGAAGTCCCATTTATAGTCAGTCAAAGGGGCTTATTCCTTGGTGAGCGTGGATAGGATTGCAGCATTAGTGATTTAATTAGTCAAAACTACTCTCAAATACCTCTACTGTAAAGAAGTATTCGAGAACTTCTAAGGAAAGCTGAGAATGGGTACTATCTCAAAGTCAAATTTATTATTACGGTCATAGATCAGCATAAACATACAAAAGAATACAATAACAATAATACCCCAATATTAAATACTGTATTAAATACCTTGTTAGATAACAAAGTTAAGCATAAAAATCTAAAATCTGTGACCGAACCTACTGTATAAGAGACAAATAAAACATTAAAATCTTCCCTCATTTCTCACAATTAAGAATTTTATGGGCTGCAGCCAGAAAATTGGCACACTACATTGTAGTCTGAGGGTTAATTTCCAAGAGAAGCAGCTTGGCCATCTCTGCTTCTGAAAGACCTGGCCATTTTTCGGTTAAGGGAAAGAAGATAAACTTCCCAGGTCTCCCCTGATAAAATGAACAACAGAATAAAACATGTTCTGTTGACTCCACCTCTCCTGAACCACAGGGCACACTCTTTCTGAGATGGGAATCCTTTTAAAGTACTTGAGTACTGCCAAGGGAAGCACTCTCAATTGAGCCAAGAAAAAGTCCCTCCTATGCTTTGGGAGCTCTAATAATGAAAGATACTTAGCTGGCGCAACTGTATACTTATCCTCGGAAACTATAAAATATGGCGATTGACTAATGTCACTTTGCCTCTCTGCATCTAGCACTCTTTGCCTTATGGCGGCTCTCGCCCGGTTTACATCTATAGCCAGCACAGCCTCTGGGGAAAACCCCAGATGACTCAACTTTGTGAGTACCGATTTGAGCCAGGAAGATTGATAATTATCATATAAAATTAAAGATGTTAACTCCGGGGCATTATAATTGAGTTTAAGACAGAGATTAATGGAGGAGAGGGAAACCCTGCCTACCTTGAAGGTACTATCTCAATAGAACATGTAACATCATAAATAACTCTAGAATTATCTATATATGGCTATATAGTCTCTGCATTAAATTTGCTGGATTAAATGTAATACGTTCTTGATCATTCTAACAAAGCAATACCGAGTATAAAAAATACAATAACGTTTTATTGTTTCAAACAAAATGTACTTTTCAAATTATACATAATATTACAGAATGTATTGTCATAATCTCACATGCAAAATGTTGGATTAAGTTCAAACAGAATAAGATTTCTCATACAGTAGACACCTATGCGTGTTTTCCAAATGCTCCTACAGATCAGAAGACATGAAGTCCAGTATTTTAAACTGGAAAGCATTTTACAGAAAGATTTACTGAAAACATATGGGGATGAAATAGTTACTTTTTACTAGGCATTCACCTATCAGTCTATCAGTGCAAAAGCTGAAGCATTCAATTTTTTGATAAAAATTTTGAAATTTTGTATTTTTTGTGAATTAAAAATTTTTAAAATATGCTTTCTTCAATATATAGGATTTTTAAGTATGACAAGTTTCATCAAAATCTAAGAACGTGAAGCAAATGTCCTTAAGTGGAATGATTTGACACAGAATGACCCAACCTCCTTGGGGGTCCCGACCCCCAGGTTAGGAACTACTGCTGTAAATCATCTCAAGCAAAGTAGGTCAAGCGGGACTGAGTTCACATGTCATGAGCGCACAGAAACTATCTTGTGACATTTAAGTACTGTGCCTAGGAGTTGCCCCAGATGCAGGTGGAGAGGCAATTATCTCTGAAAAGTTGGCCCCACCCAGCGCCACAAGTGATCCTGGCAAGGAAGTAAGCTTAGCCGAGACATCACTGCTTCAGTGGGAACTGAGGCAGCTGATATGTGAATATGGCTCTATTGCTGGGGCAACCAGGGCAATACCCAGCAAAAGCATTATGAGAGTCGCATTCTCACTGGAAAAAGGAAAGGGAGTCTGCTTGCATGTACGAGGTATTATTTAGACCAGTGGTTCCCAAACTGTGGATTAGGACCCATCAGTGGTTCATGAGCCAATTTCAGCAGCCATATTGAAAATATGGGAAGATGGAATTCTGGAAAAGGGGGGCTGTCTGGTTGTTTTGCTTGTGTCAGGGTTATAAATAGGCTTCCCCCCCCTTTCTGATTAACTTTGTTGTTGAGAAATGGCTGAGAAACTACCCAACTTAATGCTGCATTCTCAAGAAAGTAGCAGGCTCTGGTGCCACAGTGATGGCACTTCCGGCCATGACATCACTTCCGGTGGGTCCTGGTGCTAAAAGGTTTGAGAACCACTGATTTAAACAACAGGAGAAGGAGAAACATAGGCTGACAGAGTTTCGAATGGGGAAGAAAACAGACAAATGAGAGTTTCAAATCTGAGTTCAGGCCCTAAAAATTGCATCCAGATAGCCTAAAGAACACTTTTAAGGGTAATTGGCTGCGTCTGCACTAGACCAGTGGTATTTGTACCACTGGTGGTACTTGAGGTGGTGTCCCAGGCAGTGCCTGGGTCTCACACCACCTGGCAATGAGATCAGCAACATAACACGACAAACAAAAGTAAGAGGCTTGGCAGGCAGAGCTCCAGTATGCACTTTTCGCAGGCTCATCTGTCCTGAGCATCTTACCAGTGTCTGTTACGTTATGTTGCTGGTTCTACACTGCATTGTTTCTGGTCTCCCAATGCAGAAATAGCTGGTGATTACATCATCACCAGTTACTTTCGGTGGTATTTCCAACAGGTGGACTACACAAAGTAGTATAGCAAGGGACAAACTTTGAGAAATGCTGCTATGGACAAAAGTTGTGAGGACTGCGGAAAGAAGAAAGGGGGGTTGACAACTGTTGTGCTCAACCTTAATTACCAGTTTTGATTTGTTTAAAGCGTGGCATTGGGTAGTCAGAAATTGGCTAGTTGGCAGGCAAAGCAAATCCCAATAGAATTAGAAGGGAAGCTGGGACTATGGAATCCTGAGCAGACCTCTGATGTTTTGGAGGTGAAGGGACTGTGGCATTATATATTCTGAGAGCTGGTATTCTGCCAAAGACTGTGGCACAACTTACAGACTATGGTTTGGGTTCTGAGATAGCATCTAGATGAAGTAACCTGTATCTTGAGTCCCTTTCTCTGCAGCAATTTGTTATTACCTTTCATGGGGCCAGGTCAACAGGATGGGGCTCAGTAGAGCTTACTGACTAGAAGACAACTGCTAACATTACATGCCAATAATTGTACTCCAGAAAGCGAAAGGTTTCTTGCCATTGTTTAGTTAGTGCATATTAAAACACTAAAGAGTTAATTCTGAATGCAATAAAAGGGCATCCTATATGATGCTCTGAAAAAAGCTGAGAGCAGCTTCCTTAAGTAAAGATAAAAAGTATTGGTAGTGAGAGAGTAGGGTTCCTGAGAATAAATTCTGGTCACAGTGTCAAATGTTTTGGAGGGCCTATCCCTAAAGGTATTAACGAATTGCTTCAGAGTGCTGATTTATGCTGTTTAATCATGTAAACACTGAGCACATTAGTCTCCATTCTTCAGGTACCATACTATTCTACAGATTTGTACCTGTGATAGCTACTTGTCCAATGCATTTTCAGAAGATCACAATTTAAGTGTTTACTCCCTTTCCAATGCCTGACATTTCTACTAGATCAGTGGCTCCCAAACATTTTTGAGACCCAAGAGACTACTGCCTGATTTACAAATGCCAGGGGGTGTGGCTATAATAGTGATCGGGCAAGAGTGCCCCCCCCTCCAAGTAGAAGTTTGCTTAACCCTTGATGCACGTAGCCTAATCTGCCTTGTCAGTTTTGCAATCCAACAAAAATTGGGTCACAACCCACTGATAGCTCCCAGACCCACAATTTGGGAACCACTGCATTAGGTAATACCTTCCATCTAAATTAACTAATGAGGGGGAGATCCATTGCAAGCACACAACCACTCATTTTAAAAAGCATCTGCAGTATTTTCAACACACACGGCAAATACCTGAGTCACAAACTGCCTTTTGTCAAATGTATCCAAGACCAATCTGGATGCAACACAAACAGAAGTCACTCCAAAATACAAAACTGCACATCAACTTCACTTTCTGTCATTGTTTTAAAAAGACAATACAAGATACTCTTTTATATTTGATGATAAAGTACTACCATATTTTACATTCTATATCCTGGACAGTGTTCAAGATGGCCGCCTTCACTATACTTTCTCTCGCTTCCTTTTACAGCAAAGAGTCACCACTAAGAACACATAATGGGGAGAATTAAGCTATTACAAGCTCTGGAGAAAGCAATTTATGTAGGAACTGCCTCCATAAACTAGATGAGCCAGCATTCTTCCTAGCAACCTTGTAACTCTGAAGAACACCATCCACAGTATAAAAGAGAGACATTGAAAGCAATTGTCCTGCACAGATCCTGTTTTATTGAGAGGGGGAATATATCACCCTTCAGGGAACACTCCACAGGCCCACAGTGGCTGATCAGAGTCCTTGTTCTATGACTTGGTAGTATTTTCCCTCCAACAACAGATAATCCATCTCACTGATTCCATGCAAGGGCAATATGATAATCATTTTATGATGATATTCACAATACCAGGCGCAGTCCTTCTTGGAGTTAACTGCAAGTGGTGAGATTGATCTAGTAATAGAGATACGTTACAGGATTGTTTGAAAATGTGAAGGCGGTGTTTTATCAGGCAGGCAAAGTATTGATTGAATTCTCTCAGGCTGGTGATTTTTTCCCTTTCCCTTCTCTTTCTTATGTCTCTTGAAAGGAAAGGTGCAAGATGACTTTCTAACGGCACTTGCAGGAGATTACTGATACAGACTTTCTGTTGTACTTCTTTGGCATGATCTTTTTCAAGGCATTTCTTACATCTGAGACTGTAATGGAGACATGGCGCTTCTTCTTCCTCAGACGTTCAGCTGCCAAGGACACCTTCTTATAGAGGTCATGCACACAGAAGTGCAGGATGTTCTGAGCCCCATTGGTTATCCGAACACCATCAAGGCGCAACTTCTGCATTTTCCTAGAGTGCCTTCTAGCAATGCGCTTCTTTCTATAGTTCCACTTTGCATGCCTCCTAGTGGTCCTTTTCCCTCTGGGTTTTCTCCGTCTATTCTGGGTCATTTTTCGCTGTCTTTGGCGTACTCGACTCATTCTCCTGCATCTCTGGGTGGTAGCAGCAGCCATTATTTGACTTTGTGCTCACACAGCCAGACACCCTGCCTGCCTGAAAATGCCACTGACCTGACTCCTAGATGTATTCTTATATAGGGCTAGCTATTCAAATAAGCAACTGTTTGCAAGCCTAGTGATTGGCCAACAAGAACAAAGCACAAGCTAAGCGCTTCATAATGACTTAACTATGATCTATGCCTCCTCTACTTAAATGAAGACACTAACAGCCCCACAACCATGCTGTGGCACATTAAGTTCAACTTATGCCATAGGTTTTATCATTTCAGCTGTGTTACTACAATGAAGCATGTTTCCGGCTATGCACATAAATCTGTTACCAAGGTGTTGTAAGCTCTTCATATATTATATACATTGCTGTATATTATTATTGTTATTATTACTGTTGTTATTATTATACCCATGATTTCATCCCTCTTTCCCAAAGCCAATGTTTTTGTATAGACAGAAAATTTTAAAAGGAATAGATGGCAAGAAACTAAGGGCAGGAAACAAGCTATGTTTTTTTTTTCCTCTCCCTTGGAAGACTGACAGAAGAGGTTCTCTTGTGATGACGTTCACAAAAGATTCCATCTAGAATGGTCTCTGTGCATGGGCCAGAATTTTAAAGTTAGAATTTCATAGGATGGGGAGAAATAGTTTCAGAGCAGAGGTGAATCTGGTCTCGGGAAATCCAGGAATTACAGAAACCACAATTACAGAGTGTTGTTGTGAAGATAAACAGAAGAATCAGAGTGGAAAACAAATGCCATATAGGCAAGCCCTGCACTCCTAGAAGAAAGGGTGACATAAAGGAAGCATGTAATAAAAAAGTCACTAACTTTCACTTGAAGAACAAGTTCATCTCACTACAAAGAATCTTTATTACACAATTCTGCGTATTTCTTGTGTATCTGCATGGATAACAGCAAACATCCACTTGTTGCCAGAGTAAGTCAACATTCACAGCAAATGCATGCTATCAGTGGTTTCATTAGTTCACAGCCACTGCATCAGAAAAATACAATGTTTATGTTGAAATAATTAGATTGAGAACTAATATACTTCCATTGTACAGTGTCAAATTTTTTTGTACAAAATTTGTCAAATTTGCCAGCCAAAAGTAAACCCAATAGTTAATCCTGTGTTGAAGAGTCCTCTTGAGATCATATTGGAAAATTACCAACTGTCCTGAATTACCAGCAGTAACATCAATTCTTGGCAAAGGTGCTTGAATACATAGGGATGACTCAGCTCCAGGGATTCCTGGGTGAGCCATTTCAGTTTGGATTTTGGCCCTTCGGAGTGTCTAGCTTGGGCACACTAGGAAAGGATCCACACTGAGCATTAGGTAGGTGCTGCTACATTAGGTAGGTGTTGGTGCTGCTGGTCATCTCAATAGTTTTTGATACCATTGACCATGGTATCCTTCTGAAATTCTTTGCCAGGTTGGAACTTGGACAATGTTTTGCAGTGGTTCTGGTCCTGTAAGGCAAATGTTAAAACACGTTGCTACATTATTTCTAATCAGCCTATGCAGTGTTTTTTCCAATGTTATTTAAGGTCCACATGAAACCATTGAGGGCAACCTATTTGGAAGTCTGAGACCGATAGTATGCCAATAACAAGCACTTCTACATCTTCATGTCATCTTAGCCTGAGGAAGGAATAGAAGTTCATATCAGTTGGTTTCTGGGGTAAGAGAAAGGCTGGATGTGAGAGAATATCCTGAAATTAAATCCAGAAAAGTCAGAGATGCTCTTATTCAGAGAATCTTCAGATGGCATAATAATGCATCAACTTGTTCATTATATGCTCCACTTGAAGAATCGGGGCATAGTTTGGACGTGCTCCTGAATTTTGCTCTTGGATGCCCAGAGAGTGGTGATAGCCAAAAGTATCTCAGCATAGCCGTGGCTGCTATACGAGCTATAACACTTCTGGTACTATCAGACCAGGCCTCAGTCATGCATCCTTTAGTTATGTCTAGATTACTATAATGCAATCTATGTGGGACTTAGAAATCATTTTTACACTTCAGGTAGAAATTTCTCCACTTCTTGGTAGAATGCTGCCATGTGCCAGAATCATACGACCATTTAGTTAAAGCAACAA
This sequence comes from Lerista edwardsae, assembly GCA_029204185.1. Taxonomy (NCBI): domain Eukaryota; kingdom Metazoa; phylum Chordata; class Lepidosauria; order Squamata; family Scincidae; genus Lerista; species Lerista edwardsae. The sequence goes on along the minus strand of JAJKFI010000126.1, from coordinate 2,038,418 downwards.
TATTGGCAGCTGGTTCATTTCCAGGCACAATACAAAGTGGTGATTACCTTTCAAGTATTAAATGGCTTATGATCAAGATACCCAAAGTACCACCACAATCAATATGAATATGCCAGTCCAGTGGTGATCTGGTGAAGGCTTTTTGCACATTCTGTTATATTTGCACATTCTGTTATATATGTTTGTTAGTACAGGCATACGTCGGTATCAGCTGCTGTTCCATTCTGGACTCCATCGTGGACACCTGAAACCACAGATATTGGGGATGCCTTTTTAAAAATAGAGGAACATCAGTGGTTTTGCTGCAATAAGGTAAGAGATGTGCTTAATGTTCCAATATCTTTTTAATATTGGCACCCCCAGTATCCACGGTATCCGTGCATAACTGAAACCGTGGATACTGGGGCACACCTGTAATGTGGAGAAGGGCTTTTTCTGTAGCAGCACCCACTGTGTACAACTCCAGCCTCAGAGAGATTAGACTGACTACCTATTGTTTAGGCTGGCATTCTGTTTCTATTTAAACAGATTTTTTTTCTGTTCTAGCAAGCCTATAAACCTTTGCGCTAGAAAGGTTTTATGCTTCCTGTATGTCAGTTTTAAATTATTGTATTGCTGTTTATTGTATACTGTTTGCTTTGATATACAGTGGACCCTCATTACCGTGAGGGTTCTATTACAGGAACCCTTACAGATAAGGAAACAAGTGGATAGTGAAATCCACAGGTTTTGGAGCCCCCTAAAAACCTCTGGAGGTGAGGAGGAGCTGCACTCCCCTCAGCTCCGAAGAATCTTCTGAGCCCCGCAGAGGCTGCATACATCTGTCCATGGCCTCTAAGGGGTTCAGAATGACTGGTAGAATAAAAAAGGTGAGTTGCAATTTTCAGCAAAACCAGAAATGACTGTTACATGCCTTTAAAAGGCATTGAGGCCTTAGGATCCAGTTTGACTGGATCCTCCTTAGGATCCAGTTTGGCTGGCCCTGCTGGTTTGGGGACCCTTGGATGCTGAAATCTAGATAATGTGGGTCGCCTGTAATTTGATTTTTATGGAAAATTAAGGTAAATATTAATAAAATGAGATTGTAAAGTATTTTAAATACCTGCATTGAGTATTTGTACTCCACAGTTTCTATCCTTAAAGGACTAAACTCCCTGCCACATGTATTTATTAGCTACCCATCAACCACACATCAAACTTCCAACAGAATAAGAGATATATGATTAATACACAGTGTTGATGATGTTGCAACAACAACAACAACAACAACAACACTGATTTTTAGCAGGGATGTGCATCAGTCAGTGGTTCTCAAACTTTTTAGACCAGGACCCATTTTTTAATGGCACTCATATTGGGCCTCCCCAAGAAGTGACGTCATTAACCTAGAAGTTATGTCATGGCAGGAAGTAACATCAAGAAGTAAGTGTTGTTATATTGTAGCCTAATAAAATGACACTCTTGAAATGCAAATTGGCATTCTTGGACAGCAGCAATTGTACAACCATGAAACATCCCTGACAGAAAGCAGGATTACGACAAAATATTATGTAAAAGCACTGAACTGAAAACAATTTTTTAAAAAACCCTCACTTGAAACTTCAAATTGTTAGCACTCACAAAAGGAATATAGCAAGATTAAGGGCTGCAGCTTCCAAGATGGCTGCGCCCAGTTCTCTGTAACCCACCTGACATCATGTCATGACCCACAGTTTGAATAACACTGGCATAAGTCACTAAGTTCAAGTCGAGTCGCAAGTCACTGATCCCCAGATCACTGCACCCATAGTGCATGGCCATCACAATTTGACTTGCAAAAACGTTCAAGTCTTTCAAGTCAAGTCACAAGTCATTTTAGGTCATGTATTCAATATGCCCACGGGGTGTTTCAGCATGATGTGGAAAGAACAAAAGATATGCAAGAACACACACTCAAGGACTCAAGTCCTTGACCAGGACTCAAGTCATTTTAAGTCTATACTTGTTCTTCAAATCACTGGCCTTGAATTGAATCAAAATCAGTGACATCCACAAGTCAACTCTAGTAGTCAGAAACAGGGATTCTGCACAATTCAAGTCAAGTCAACCCCAGTCGAGTGCCCATCCCTGGTTCTTAGTCAAGTTAGGCAGAACCTTTTGCTCCTCGCAAAAGTTGGTGAACTTCAAATCTGCAATTTGAAAATAGGCCAAACTTTCTCTAATTGCTCTTTTCTGACACCTTGATTCTGCCATTGAATTCACTCAAAACCAGCAGGTCCTAAACAGTTCCTCAATATTGTGGGCCACACGTTCTCAAACTGGGGCATTGTGATGTCCCAGCCAGACCACCTCTGGCCCTGTTCCCTTAAGGGGTGGAAAGGAGAGAAGGCAACAATGAAATGTTGCTGCCTGCTCTCCTCCCCCACAAGCACTTACAGCGGTCCAACCCTCCTAGAGATTTTGACAACTGCTGCTGTAGGCTGAACTACAGTATCATACTGGCACAGGAGCCTTCTGTAATTATGCAGTGCAGCATGTGACATTGGGGAACTCTTAAAAGACATGATGTCAAAATCTGTTATAAAACTGTAAAAACGTAATTTAAAATGAAACAGTTAGGCAGATGGATTAAAGTATTTCAGTATGCAGTAAGTAGGACAAAACTTTGCAAAGTGGTAGATAGATCAAAGGCTGGTATCCCACTATACAAATTATAAAAGCATCACTGGACTGTTGAAAATATTGTTACAAGGTCAAAATATGTTTCAAAAGTAAACTCTGCAGTTACAAAGAACCATTTTTAGAAAAATTGTTCTAAAGAACCCACTTAATTCTAGTAAATCTGCTGAATTCCACTAAAGCACCAATTGGGGTTTTTTTTAGCTGAAATCACACATTCATCACATTCCAGTTCAAGCAGGGGTTTTTTTTTTCAGCAGCTTCCTAATGATTTGACCCAACCACATAAAAGTCATTCAAATACATGGTTTGTCTAGAAGTGCCATGGTTTCATTTTCTTTAAAACTGCCAACTAACCAATTTTTTTTAATGTTGGGCAAACAAACCAGGATTAAATAACAATCTGAACCCATGAAGATGGTTGATTACAATGGAGTCCCACATTATGTCTGAACCAAGAATCCTTGTTTCCTTTGCTATTTTTCTCCCCAAATACAGAGATGCCAGCCTAAGTCAGGAGCTAAAATAGAAACCTACTCTGCTGACACTCTCTTTGAACAGCCCCTGTCCTCTTTGTCTGCGTAGCAACAAATTTGCTCAAACATTTCCCCACTATGAAATGCACACTTCACTGCACAGTCATTTTCCTTGCCAAACAAAAAAATGCAAATCACCACAATAGGATCACAAGCACCTTGTCCCAAATCATCTTCTTTTAAACCAGAAACATTCAAGAGCTTAATGACTTGAAAACAAACTTGTCTAAGAATTCCAAACACTTAGCATTGGAGCACTTTTAATATATTTAACTGCAGGGAATGAGGAAGAAACGGTTGACCTTCTAGCAAAGAGATAGTAGAATGTGCTTTGCATTTCTCACTCAGTTGTTCTAAAAAGCAGCAGAAATGTCCAAAAAAGCTAAAAACCAGCTTACAATATCTCCTTTCTTTTCATAACCAATGGCAAGACAATCACTGACAAAGCAATGCTTTACCAGCAGCCAGGAAAAAAACCAGACATTAGGATTTCACCCAGGAACTTTATGAGAGGTTAAGTGATGCCTATCCAAAACCAGAACAAGTCAGGATTTGTTGCTGGCCTGCAGTGCCTGTCCAGGCTTCTTAAATAACTGCAGATAAGATAAACCATGGCTCTGTGTAGTGTGACATCTGAACTTGTCTGTATGCCACAATCTGTTTAGTATCTAAAAAAGGACCTGAAACATCTCTCGTTGCATTGGAGAAACACCAAGATTTTGGCAGTACCAATTTATTTCAATCATTACTTGAGGGAATGTGCATTCTGTTCCTCTTTCTGAATTTATTCACAAAATAGAATATAGTAATCAGAAATTAAACTATGTATAGAGAAAAAAGATATTAACCCTGCATAATGGGCGAAGGGACACTTTTTAAATTTGTGGTCCTCTTCCATTTAGCAGGGGGAGAGCAACTATCCCTATTAACTCAAGCATGGTGCCTTTTTCCAAGGGACCTCCGCGGAACTAGCGGAACGGGACTCTTCTGAGACGAAAAACCACAGACTTTATGTAAGCTGCTATTTTTCTTTTGTTCAAAAGTGGTAGATAAATATTCCTTAACAAATGGAATTGTTATGAATCCAAATAAGCAACTTTTCTCTGGTTCTCTCAACTTTGACAGCAGCATTCACTATCAGGTTTTTTAATCCAAATACTTTTAAATTGTGTCAATTGCTTGTGTTGTTGGTATCACAGCAAATGACAAGCAGGCACAAAGCTTCAGTTCCCACCAGTGTTGTCATCCAGGCGGAACGGCCCGGAACCCCGTTCCGCTAGTTTCGCGGAGGTCCCGGGCCGCTCCGCTGCCTCGGAGGACGGGCGAGCTGCTGCTGGGCCCGCCCACCCTCCCTTGCATCCGGAATCGCTCTAAAATGGAGCGATTCCGGCACAGTGAGGCTTGGGGGGCGTGGCAGCCCTCCGCCATAGGGGCGGAGGGCTGTCAATCATCCGAGTGTTCTGGTAGTTGGCGCGCTCGGATGACATCACTGGTTCCCACTCCCCATTTTCCTCTTCTTACATGAGAGAGGGGACATAATTGCAAGATTCCATGTGCCATCTGTAATAAACCTTGACTCGGACATAATAGGAAACCGTGGTTCACATTGGAAAGAAGCTTCTAATCTCCTCCACTTGAGAATCAAAAGGAAAGGGAAGTGTGATGATTGTATTTCTTCTCTTCAATGGCAAAAGATGATGGTTTGCTGTGATGTCTGAACTGATGATCTTTCTTTCAACCCTTTTCAATCATAACCCATACAGTACATTCTGCTGAGGGAGGGAGGGAGGCAGGCAGGCAGAGGAGATCGTGAGCACACAATTTCCCTCCGCAGAAAATGTATGTTTGCACACGTGGATGTGGAAAGTAAAGTTGCTGGGTCTTCTTACCTTTCAATTGTCTTCACAATGTAGCTTATGAGTGGTCTGCCCACCAGGGCCCGGAACTGCTCTGGGATGCCACCACCCAGCCGCCACCCCCTTCCCTCGGCCTGTACCACCACAGCCACCAATTAAGGTGAAGATAGCTTCTGAGGCTCAGCTGCCACAGCTGCTTTCTTGGAAGCCTCAGAGCTGGTTCACCACGACAGTAGCATTTCCCAATGCCACCCTTCCCCTCCATTGCACACTGGCTCCACTGCCTAACCCTCCCAACTGAAGTTTGCAAAGCAGCCCCCCCATACGTGCTTGCTACGCGAAGGACTAAAGTTGAGCAATCACCTCATTTTACATTTGCAGCTGCGATTTGCATTTGCAACCTGAAAAAAACACTGGGTTCTCGCTTTCAATGATTTCTGGTTTTTGACAGTGCAATGATCCCTAACCTGTCAAATAAAGCCTATACACTGAATGTCAAAAAATGCAGTTCCAAGACTTCACTTCTAATGTTTATAATTACACTATTTTCAACAAAGGTTAACAAATACAGGCATGCCCTGGTATCCACTGATTCAGTATCCACCGTTTCAGTTATCCACCGATACCATGGATACTGGGACGCCTATTAAAATGATAAGGGAACATTAAACAAATCTTTTTTTTTTTTACCATGTTGCCGCAAAACCACTGATGTTCCCCTATTTTTAAAAAAGGTCCCCAGTATCCACAGTTATATATATCCACGGGAGGGTCCAGAATGAAACATTAGTGCCTGTATTCATTTGGCTGATAAGATCTGTGTGCTGTTAAATCAGTGTTTCACAAACTGTAGGTCATGACCCATTTTCTGGCAGGTCACATAACTGAGTGGGTTGGCCAAGAAATACAGACTTTAAACCCACTGCGCAGGTTTAACCACTTCTGACTAAGAATGAATCTAGTTCTTACACCAACCGCTAGATGGTGCTCAACAATTTACAATTCGCCTAACACAATTCGCCCAACTGAAGTGCATGGAGGGAGGAAAAAGAATGCTACAGAGCAGCTTCTACTGCCATGGCTCCTAGAGCTGTTGTGCTGGTAGAGTTGGTTGGCTGTAGGAAGACGAGCACTATGCAAAGCATGTTTCCTCTCAGGTGGCTATATGCCTTTGCAAAGTCAACGGCTGGCTAAAAGAGATCATGCCACTGTTGCTGGAGACAGAAAGTAGTTGCCCGGCTTGGGTGCAGTGTCATTGACCTATGTGTGATTCCCCAGTCCGTGGGATGGATAAGCCACCTGGGTAGTTCACAGGGTGGATAAAAATTGATGATTTTTTTAAAAAAGATAAAAAAATCGGATTTTTTTATTTTTATCAAATGTATTTTATTAAAATACTTTTGGAGTAAAAATCTATCTAAATATAGTTTTCTATTTAAGATACATTAATAATTTAGTTTATTCAGCATGAAATGGAGCTTAGTTATGTAGCATGAGGCTGTATATTCTGCAATACTTATATTTTTGGTAAACTCATTCAATGAATCCAAGCTCTGCAAGCTGAGATAACATGCACTGCATTGATCTGTTGTTGTTCAGTCGCTAAGTCGTGTCCAATTCTTCGCGACCCCATGGACCACAGCACACCAGGCCTCCCTGTCCTCCACTAGCTTCCGGAGTTCACCCAATTTCATGTTCATCGCTTTGGTGACACTATCTAACCATCACATCCTCTGCCGCCCCCTTCTCCTTTTGCCTTCGATCTTTCCCAGCATGAGGGTCTTTTCTAAAGAATCCTCTCTTCTCATGAGGTGGCCAAAGTACTTGAGCTTCAGCTTCAGGATTTGTCCTTGCAGGGAGCAATCAGGCTTGCCTTCCTGGAGGATTGACCGATTGGATTTCCTTGCAGTCCAGGGGACTCTCAAAATTTTCTCCAACACCATAATTCAAAAGCATCTATTTTTCGGCGCTCTGCCTTTCTTATGGTCCAGCTCTCACAGCCATACATGGCTACTGGGAAAACCATCGCTTTGACTATGCAAACCTTTGTTGGCAGGGTGATGTCTCGGCTTTTGATTAAGTTGTCTAGGTTCGCTATAGCTTTCCTCCCAAGAAGTAAACGTCTTTTAATTTCATGGCTGCAGTCACCATCTGCGGTGGTCTTGGACCCCAGTAAGATAAAGTCTGTCACTGCTTCCATTTCTTCCCCTTCTATTTGCCACGAAGTGATGGGAGTGGTGGCCATGATCTTAGTTTTTTTAATGTTGAGCTTCAAGCCAATTTTGGCACTTTCCTCTTTCACCCTCATCAGAAGGTTTTTTAAGTCTTCTGCCATTAGAGTGGTATCGTCTGCATATCTGAGGTTGTTGATATTTCTCCCAGCAATCTTGATTCCAGCTTGTGAATCATCCAGCCCTGCCTTCCTCATGATGTACTCTGCATATAAGTTAAATAAGCAGGGTGACAGTATACAGCCTTGTCGTACTCCTTTCCCAATTTGAAATAAGTCGGTTGTTCCATGTCCAGTTCTAACTGTTGCTTCCTGACCCGCATACAGGTCAGGTCATACATACTGCATTGATACATTCACACAATTTCACAGTAACCATGAGATAAATCATAAAACAAAACATGTTTAAGCAAATACAAGAATATGTAATATAATGTTATTTTTTTAATTAAATCAAAGAATTTGAGTAGTTCTCCAACTATGTGTGATTAACCTATTAACCTAAAGTCAGTTCTGATATTGCTGTTTTACTAACCTGACAACTTATTATTCTAAATAGGAAACCTTCATGTTGTTTGCAAATAATATTAAAGATTCTAACTACCAGCAAGAATGAATCCTTACATTTAAAGAGCACCTGTCATTTCAGATCCATCATGGCAGCGCTTGCTGGCGGGCATCCACTCACCTGCTTCCCGCTACATCCCTCACCTTGTTGTGTTACTGCCGCATCACAAACTGTCCCATTAAAGTGAATGGGACTGTCGGTGAGTCAACAGTGGGTCAGAGGAGGAACTGCTTCGGGACAGAGATGACAGCTGCTCTTTAAAGATTATGATTTAAATCACGTTTATTTAAATCAAGCCTTTTTACTAGTGATTTAAATCATGATTTAAATCGACTTGATTTAAATCAAATCTGCCCTGTCAAATCATCACAACATTTCCAACTGACCTCCTTAGATCTTTATGAAATTTGGTGTACCAGCCTAAGTTTATTTATGTTAAATTTTATAGCCAAGTAAATGTTCAAAATTTTGCAGAAAGCAGTATTTGTTTTTATTTTATCACAGTTTTCTCCCACCTCTATCTACAGCAAAAGTAAAAAGAAATACTGCTGTAAAACACATATTTCATGTTATCAGCCACCTCAAATTATCATATCACATTCAATTATTGACACTATTAATATTATCAACAAATAAACAGAAGCAAGTTGTCTTCATAAACTCTGTGGGCAGACTGAGCAGAGAGCAGTAGTGTGGAGAGCCGGGGCAATGATGCTGTTGCACTATGGCCAATATGATCTTGCCTGTTCCAGTTTGCTTTTTTCTGTCTACAGAAAGTTACAGCATCTTAAAAAAAAAATGGGTCACCAAAGAACAGACTGAGAAAAGTAATACACATTCATTCATAAATACTGTACAAAAATTATATTGCAGATTAAAAAAAATTAAGTTCAACTTGAAAATTGGCGTGCTGGGGGAATCTGCAACAATTGGCACAAAAATTAGGGGAATCAGTGGCCCCCTCTGCAGCCCTCCACAAGTCTCCAAACCTCACTGAAAAATTAAAAACCTACTTTCTATTTTCATTGTGAAACCAGAAGTGATATTCTTCTTTTTCAGAGGAATTTGGAGCCTTGTGAAGAGCTGCAGAGGGGGTCACAGGCTCCCCAGACCCTCCAGAGATCCATAGCAACCCTCAGGTAAGTTTAAAAACCATTCTCCCCCCCTCCAAGCAGCATAATCCTGCTGCTGCCGATTTCTAGGTCATCCCCTTAAAGGGGAATGGCCCTTTTCTGATCCATTTTGGGAACCACTGATTTATAGAATTGTCTTTGATTGGTTTGAATACCAAAGGTCAGTGTACCACTATGCTCCTTCCCATTCAGCCACATGCCATCAACACCAGTGGGCATGCAAATGAGGGAATTTGTTGATTGTGTTGCATCCAGCAGTATTATGACCAAAACTCACTGGAATATTATATCCCACTATGGCCTATCCATCCGTCATTTTATAATTAGCAAACTGTTGAATTCAAAATCACTCTATTATCTCCTGGGTCAAAAAATAAGGCTGTTTCTGGTCTATGATATACTACATATTCACTGAGAACGAATGCAACAGAGAATAAGGAGGAATGGGGTGCATCATCAGTTTGTCAACAAATACCAACAGTGTTTTCCAAACTGTGGATGGCAAATTGTTGGTGGGTTGTGACACTGACAAGCAAATAGTTGACAAGGCAAATTTACTGAGCTCTACGGAAACAGAGCACATGCACGTTTACTCAGAATTGTCTCTACAGTACGTACAGCACATGGAGCAGAGCCTCTGCTCTGCAGTCTGTCACACTGTGATTGTGCTGCCAAGCTGCGAAGACAGCATCCCCCCCACACCAGTATTGTCCCTATCTGAGGAACATAGTCCCCCCCCACTAAAAAATACTCCAAAAGGAAGGCACCCCTCTCCCAGCTGACAAGGAAAATGTATTGACCCCTATGGAAACAGAACAGCATGTGCAAGTTCATTTGCATGGGTAGGCAAATGTGCCTTGGCTCCTATCAAAGGCCATGTAAACATCTCACTTGTATAGTTTCTGCATGAATGACTTCCTACAGCAGGGGTTCCCAAACTGGGCATTGTGACAAGTCCCCAAGGGCACTGTGGGAGGAATGCTAGCTTAGCTGCTTGGCAGTATGATCACGATTGACAGACCACAGAGAAGAGGCTCTGCTCAATGTGCTGCACATCATTTCGCCAGGTTTAATGGGCACTCCTGTCCACCCTTACTTCATTTACACTGATTTTAGGGTCCTCTGTGGTCACCGAACCTGTAAGTGCCGATGTCCTCATCACATTGTACATCGTCATATCATTGTCACATACTTCCAGGTTCAGAGACTGGCAGCACCAGGAGCCCAGTAAGTTTGGAAAGCAGTACCCTACAGTATGTGGCAGGGAAGGTTTACACTGTATCCACATGCCACTTGTGAGTGGTAAGATAGGCCATTTTTAAAAAAAAAAACCTGATTTGAATCAGTGGGCACACATTGATCATCAGCCTTTACAATAAAAAGTAAATTGGAAAAAAAGCTGAAAGCATTTACCAGATTGTCAGGCATTCTCCAGCAACCAAAATAAGCTCATATAAACAAGGCTCTACATTAATATTTGTGTTAACCATACAAACAAGATTCTCACTTTATTTCCCCTGTTTTTGAAAAGCAAAAACAGAAATCTTTTAGTGCTGCGCTTGTGGCAGCAAAGCTTCACCATGGGTAGTGAATACAGCAGCGATGACAATGGCAGGAGACAGTGGAATGCCCTTTCAAAACCCATGAAATTGCAGAATTGTCTCCCAGGAATCATGATATGAAGTAATACTCTGCCCAGCCTGCACTGGCAGCATGATGGGAGTGCCTCACTATTAATGTAATCAGTGTTTCTCAAACTGTGGGTTGGGACCCACTTGGTAGACCACAACCTAATGTCAGGTAGGTCACAGAAAGATGGGAGCAGCCATCTTGGAAGCTGCAGAAGCTTACTCTTGCTCTATTCCTTTTGTGAGTGTTAACAGTTTGAATTTTCAAGTGAGGGTTTTTGTTTGTTTTGTCTTTAGTTCAGTGCTTTTACATAATATTTTGTCCTCATCTTGCTTTCTGTCAAAGATATTTCATGGTTGTGCAATTGCTGCCAGTTGTGTAACTAGACCGTTTTACACCTGGGGCTTATACATTTCTGACACCACCACCCCAGCAAAATTATTCATTCATTCACATTTTATTCCACCCTTCCACCAAGGAGCTACAGGTGGTATGCATGGTTCCTCCACTTCTTGTGTCCTCATGACAACCCTGTACAGGAGGTGAGGCCGAGATAGTAATAGTCATGACATGAAATGAATAATAATTGCCAGAAATTAAATGCAGCGAATATTTCCCCACAAGCAATGAATGAATGTCTATTGCTCCTCTGCCCATAGTACTCAGTGACATACTGCCCCTACATCTGAGGTTCAATGTAGCCATCATGGTTAGTAACCACTGATAGACTATAGTCCACCATGAATATTCAGAATCCACTTTAAAAGTAATCTAAGCCAATGACCAACACCACCTAAACTTCCCAGCAGTGACATCAACTAGGGTTGACAACTAGGGTTGATGTCACCCAGGGCGCAATCCTAACCTGGAGTTAGGCTGATACAGTTAGGCCAGGAAAGTCTGGCTGGCACAAAGGCCATGGTAAAGGACGTTTGGACCACTCTTAGAGTCCGGGAGGATGGTGCATGTCTGTATGCTAGCCTCTCTGACTCTGAATGTGGTCCAAACATACTTTACGGTGTCCCTTGTGCCAGCCAAACATTAACTCCAGGTTAGGATTGCACCCCCAGTGAAATAACATATGGTGTCACCCTATTAACTTTATTTATTTAACTATTTGATCAGTACAGATCATCAACAAAAAAATCAGTAACCAACAAAAAACCAGTGGCCAACTTGATGACGCTCACACAACTGAATACAAGTTCTAGTATTAGCTCTGATACATGGAAAAGGAAGCTGATAAAATCTTATTGGTTCCATGCTGTATAATAAGAACACACTCTCATTGGTCAGTTTTGAGTTAAAGAAATCCACTTTTTGTTACATGTCAGTTGTGTTTTTTTCTGTTTATTTGGCTATACCTTTTTATAGAACACATAATTCAATAAGAATGTAATTAAAGAAACATGCTTACACAATGATATGCAACAGTGGTATTCAAGTTTTTTAGTCCAGGACCCACTTTTTAGAATGGCAATCGTGTCAGAACCCACCAGAAGTGATGTAATTAACCTGATGTAGGAGGAGAAAGTGACATCAAGCAGGTAGGGCTGTCATTGTAACCTAATAAAATGACAATCCTGAAATGCAACTTGGCATTCTTGGACAGCAGCAATTGTACAACCATGAAACATCCTTGACAGCAAGCAAGATTAGGACAAAATATTATGTAAAAGCACTGAACAAAACTATTTCTATAAAAAAACCCTCACTTGAAAATTCGAACTGTTAACACTCACAAAAGGAATGTAACAAGAGTAAGATATGCAGTTTCCAAGATGGGTGCTCCAAGCTTTCCGCAACCCACCTGACATTAGGTCGTGACCCACCAAGTGGGTCCCAATCCACAGTTTGAATAACACTGATATACAACACGATGCTATCACACTCACTCACTCACTCACTCACTCACTCACTCACTCACTCACTCAC
>JAJKFI010000126.1:2001651-2025863 GCA_029204185.1 Lerista edwardsae | reverse complement strand
CACTCACTCACTCACTCACTCACTCACTCACTCACTCACTCACTCACTCACTCGTCATCTTATTAGCACCTTCTTTGGAGTTAAAGAAATCTACTTTTAAGACCAGGGGTGTCAAACTCATGTCATACAGAGAGGCAGTTAACATTCATTGTGGCTCTTGAGGGCCGGAAGTGATGTCATTAAGCAGGAACTGACAAGAAATAAGCACTTTGTTCTCACCTAGGAACTCATTAGCTGCAAATGACAAGAGAAAAATAGATCATATTTTCATGATATGGAAAGCCCAATTATCACACAAACTGCCCTTTCAGCAGCACCACTTTTGCCAAGCACTGTTCTCTATTTTTCCTGCCACCAAGAAGCAATTAATGAACTTAGCAGTACATAACCACTGTCATCATAAAAATTGTACAATAGTGTAACCTACCTACTGAAAAGAGAAGCAGTTCCTATTCTTAGGCCCTATTAAACACCAATTAAAATATTTACATCTTGGATCACAATCTCTAACCAACAAGCATTTTTAATACAAACCAAATCCATCTTTCAAACAACAGAGTAACCCCTTCCTGGGCCACACAAAAGCAGGAGGTGTTCGAACTGAACACCTCCAGAGAGACCAGGATAAGCTATTTCATATTCATAACAGGAGCAAATGTGATTTTTTAAATCCAATTGGCGTGTTCCTTTTTTCCCCACAAAGAGATCCACAAGCAATTCTCACCATCTCAATGCTGCAGTCCTATACATGCTTAGTTGAGAGTTATGCTTCAATGCTGCAGTCCTATACATGCTTAGTTGAGAGTTATGTCCCACTGAAAGCAGTTCTCTTCCATGAAAGACTCCATTCCAAGAAGGTTTAATAACAAGGAGGTGCCCTCCCTTAAGCACTAATGCTCGTGAGGTGAAGCCAGTGGGCAGGCTTAGCCGCCATGTTAGGTAACTCAAAACAATCCTCATTCCAAGCATTTCAGATTGCTTTGCTCGTACTGTTTAGGATTGAATAGTTTATTCCTGAAATAAAAACATGTGATCATGTAGACGCATTATTGGTAACCTTATTGTGATTTAATATGCAATTACAAGGTTAAATTCCTCATAATTATATTACTGAACATACCTGACGAAATGCTACTTGCTGTCTATTTAAACTCAGATTGCACTATTTTGACAGACTTTATTGAAATCTACACAAGCAAAAATAAAACGGTCATGCCCCATAAAAAAAAATTCTGATAATGTTCAGAATTTCATAAATATTACAATAGAAAATGAAAGGCGGAAAAATAAAGTGTGAACGGGAAGGAAAGAAAAAAAAAGGGGAGGGTGGGCAAAAATTAGATAAATATATAGGAAAATTACATTAAAATCTCTTCATAACATAAGTACTTGTCAATATGAGAGTAATTTTTTTACTTCTAAACTATTAAGAGTATTTTTTTAAACTTCTACACTCCCCCCCCCAAAACAAATTCTGTTAATGTTCAGAATTTTGAAAATATTACAGTAAAAAATGGAAGGTGGGGAAAAAAAAGTGTAAACGGGAAAGGGGAAAAAAGGAGGGGGGAATTTTTTTTTTTACCTTCTAGACCATTAACAGTGGGTGTCAGAAAATGGTGAATAAGATTGCTAGGAACCACAAGAAATTACACAGCTTCAAAAATAATGCACTCACTGTTTCAGTGAATTGTAGTTTTATTGAACTGATGTAATGTGAATACATGAATCCTTCCGTGGAAATTAAATCCCATTTTTCTGACAGCGATTCGCACACCCGTATGCAGAACACGCAGGCATGATTAAAGAGGTTGAGATTAACTTTTACACACGTGCAGGGAGATTTTCATTCGTGAATTCGCGGCAATCCTCCTTGGCGGCAATGATCTGACTAAGTGAACAAATATGGCCACAGGTGCCCTGATGTGGCTTCAAGAAAATGATGTCATGCCGCCTCCTTGTCATTAAACCTCCCACCAGTGCTTAATTGCTTCCTGCACTTGCCCTCCTCTGTGCCTTTGCTGGGGGGGAAGCTTCATTTCCTATTCAGCTCCCCCTGCTGGCCCGGATGACCATTTTGAGGCTGGAGCTGCTTGCTTGCTCCCAGAGGCCAGAGAAAAAGGCAAGCAACACAGTGGGGGGAGAGAGGCAGATAAAAAGGATCTGCGGGCCTCATTTGTGGACTCATTATGCAGGTCTGAGGGCTGTATGTTTGACACCCCTGCCTAAAACAGTTGTATTTTTGGGGTGTTCTTTTCAGGTTTTTTGGCCATAAATTCTACACTCTAATGCAGTGACGGCGAACCTATGATGTGCGAGTCAAAGGTGACACACCACAACGTTTGAGGTGACACACTAGCGTTCACCAACACCTGACAAAAACTGAGTTTAACTCATTTTTCAATTTTGTAATTATTTGATGTTTGTTTATATAATACTGTACATAGCACCACGCAATAGGACTGTATTTTTTGCTTACATAAAGAATTGTTTCTCTTTTGTTTGGGGGAGGGGTTGACACACCAGCAGAGTCAAATTAAGCATCTTCTGAACATGCAGAGCCTGAAAAGTTCGCCATCACTACTCTAACGGGACATGGTGGCGCTCCAGGTTAAACTGTTGCTGCTGGGCTTTCTGACCGGAAAGTTGTTTGACCTTAACGTTTGATAGAATAAAGATATTAAGCTCCATTTTTTTTACTGAATTCCTGGTGAAATTCCACATCTAACAGTATATAGCAAGATGTTGTTATTCCATAAAAATCACAATTTTAATAAACCACAATTTTACATAAGTTTTTGTTTTTAGTTGTTTGACCATAAGGTTTGATAGAATAAATATATTAAGTTCCATTTTTTTTATTGAATTCCTGGTGAAATTCCACATCAAATGGCATTTAGCATGATAGTATTACGCCATAAAACTGCAATTTTAAAAATTTGAGGTCCAGTGGTGACACCCCCCCTAAGGATGGCACATGGGGCACTGCACCCCCACCCCATAGGTAGCTACACCACTGACTGCTGCAATCTAAGAATGCCACTTTGCATTTCAAGAGAGTCATTTTATTATGTCACAATGACAGAACTTTCTGCATGACTTCCGGCTATAAACTTCTGGTGGGTCCTGACACAAGTAAAGTGCCATTCTAAAAAATGGATCCTGATCTAAAAAGTTGGAGAACCACTGTTGTACATAACATGCAGTGGTGTTAACCAGCGGGTACGTCTGCCTGTTCCTGGCCCGTCACTGCCCCACTCGCCCGTTCCTGGCCTGTCGCCGTCACGCCCGCCGCGCGGGCTGTCCTGAGGGACGCGCCCCACCCCTGCTCGCCCAGGCAGCCGGCGCGCCCCCCCATCCGTCCAGTCACCGGCGAGCAGGAGCCCCCTCCGTGGCGACGGGCGGTTTGCTGCACCCCATCCGTCACAGTGCGCAGCAAATGATGGCGTGGGGGCGGGGCATAGCCGGGCGAGCGTACCCCCCTAGATGACATCACTGATAACATGTACATTAATACTGCATTCCCTTGCAGTATTTAGAAGCAATTATGTAAATAGAAGTGAGCACCAATGAACTTAATAGGTTTGCTAGTTAAGTAAACATGCAGAATAAATTAGTGAAATTAGCATTCGACTCAGACAAATTAGTTAGAACAGTGATATTCAAACTGTGGTTCGGGACCCACTTGGTGGGCTGTGACCTGATGTCAGGTGAGTCGTGGAAAGCTGGGAGCAGCCATCTTGGAAAATGCAGGAGTCCGGGGGTGAGGAGCCACTCAACACATGCTCAACACATGACACATGCTTAATTAACAATCATGGAGTCTTGCATTTGGTGTGTAGTGCAACAAGATCCACAAACAAGATCCTTTATTTTTTATATTTATTATTAATCATTAAGCATAGGTACCTTATGTCTATTTGCTAAAAACTGTATGTACTTTAGCTTGAAAACCATTTATTATGTTGCTGTTTCCATTCCCACATTTCAGCAAGGATTTTAGCAATGAAGTGTTAAGCCTTCAGGCAATTCCTCATGCATTCTTGCCCCAAACCAATTTTCTAACATCAAGAACGTCTACATCAGCATGAATACAGAAAATACCTCTTTCCATCAATACTAAAATAATTATTTCATTTGACTATTTCATTCAAATTATATTGTGTGAGATACATTATCTTTGTGAAAAATTTATGTACCCTGAAAGTAAGCACAATCTAAATCTACAATTATAGAAAAAACCAATCTTTAACCATAAAAAAGTCACATGCAAAAAAGACAGTTTTCATTCTATGATATCCAGTATATTAAATGAATCAAAAGATTTGTCTCCCTTCAGCTGCAGTCTTATGGACACTATCCTAGGAATAAGCCTAACTGGAACTTACTTCTATGCATAGAATTTCATGATTCAAAATCTAGTATCCAATTACAACTTCTGAGCCCCTTTGCACTGTCCAAACCCAAACCTAACCTTTCAGTACTGACACCCTAGCCTCCCATTCATAGGGCCATCGTGATTGGTGGCTACCAATCCACCAGGCAGGAACCAATCCTGGAGATGAAGAGAAAATAAAGCTCAATGCGTCCCTCACGACCAACAACAGTAAAAAAAAAAAAAAATTACACTTTTGCACTTAATTAGCATACAAATGCAAACAAAACGCCATTTACAATACTTGCTCATATAAAAATAACCAAAGCACTGTCTGATCAAACTGATCCATAGTTTGAAAGAAATCCATAGAAATCCATAGTTTGTTGTTGTTGTTTTAAATAAAGAACACTTCTAAAGTTTCTTAAAAGACAGAAGTGAATAACAAACTTAAGTTTCTACAATATTAGAGTTTCTGGGTGTTTTCAAGCGTCACTTCCTGTTCAGGATCTATTCTAGGAGGTTTGTCTTCTTAAAACTACTGCAGGGTATTCAATTTGTATTGAGTCCATTTCCTGACACAGAGATTCTGCTCCATCCTCTGCATGGTGAGGTGAGGTGCAGTTCTAAGACCCATACTTTATCATTGTTACATTTAACAAATAGGATTTTCATTTCCTCTTAGGGGCACAGAGTAAGTGTTACCTGGGGCAAGCCTCAAAAGGTCATGGGAAGAAGGACGACAGAACCCAATAGACGGCAGGAAAAAATGAAGGGGGCGGGGATGAAAAAGAAAACGTCAAACATCCAATAAAATGGACCTTTGCTTTTTGACCTTTAAATGTGGGATGACTATGTGAACAATGTGTATCTGGGTCAGGGAATGCAGAGGGGTACAACTGCTCCCCATTCCAAACAAACAAATGGCAGATGGGATGAGGAACGTAATAATGGTATAGTAAGCATAACAGAAAGCCATACTATGCACAATCGTAGGTACGTATACACAGCCTGGTCCAATCCACGCTTACTCGGAAGTAATTCCCACAGTGGTCAATGGAAGTGTGCCCAGGATTGCAACAATACCATATATATTGTTGTCTCAGACTTGTCTTCATCCATTCCCTATCCTATGGGAAGAGAAGGTAAAGTGGGGGGGGGGCTATAAATCAACCCACCCCAGTCTCCAACACCTGACAGAAAACAAAAAAACATTTCCTCGGCCTCTTGCGAAGCCATCTGTGCAGGGCATGCTAGAAATCGAGACCAGAAGAAGCCTGAGGCCTAAAGACGGGGGGGGGAGTGGCGTATAAATGGTGGCCAAACCAAGGGGGAGGAAACCCACGTACACGCCGCTCCAACAGGAAAGGCAATCAGTCCTCACAGAAGAGGAAGCTAACTCGTCCTTCTCCACGCAAGGCTGAGGAGAGAAGGCGGAGGCCGCAGCCTCCACCCTATTGTTCCCCCACCCCAAGGGCTCTAGCTCACCTCACGGCGGCGGCAGCAGGAGCTCCTCTCAGCTGCGGACCACCGTCGCGGCCGTCGCGGCCGCCGCCTCCTTCTCCAGCAGAAGCAACAGCAAGAGCCGGCCGGCCACGGCCTCCTCTTCCCCGCGCTGGCCCACTGCTGCTGCCGCCACGGCCGCCTCTGCAGCAGGGGCCATCTTGGGTGGATCTTTGCTTGCCTAAGCAACACAGCCCTACCTCGCCTCAACAGCAGCAGCCGTCGCTACTCGCTTCCCTCCCCTTCCTGCTTGGTAGAGGGCGGAGCGGGCCTAGACGCTTCCTCTCTACGCGACGGGAAGGGAGGGCCGAAGGGAAAATGAAAACTCCGGTTTTTCGCAGCGTATTTCGCAGCGTTTTTCGTATTGCCCACAAAGCCAAGCAGCGATCATAACGGTGGGGCTGAAAGGCTTCCAAATTCCCCTAGATGGCCGTCTTAGCCAAACAGAGCTTAACGTTCAAGCCCAGTATTTTGCGAGTCCAAAATCTCAGCTATCGCGTGGGATGCCTGAGTAGGATGATGTTTAATGGTGCCATGTAAAAAGTCGTAATGACTAAGTAAGAGATTGTTTCGAATTCTTCAGACAGGATATTAAAGAAGGCGGGCCGACGCTCTGTAAGCGTGATATACAGTACTATATACTGTAAATGGGAGAATGGACTCAATGGTCTTTGATGCAACTGGAACTACAGAACTACATTTCCCCAGAACTATATATTTTTTCTCTTAGGAGCCTTCTAAGAAAGAAGCATGTATTCTGATGACATGTGGCCTTTTCACAATTTCCAAAAAGGAGCATTGCAACTTGGCAAATAAAAATAACAGCTAATTTGGAGACTTCTACTGTAAAGAGACTTGGGTAAGATTATTTTATAGGTTTTACACAGTACATTATTTTTTCAGGTTATCAGGAAAAGCAAGAAGATAGGTTCCTCTCAGCTATGGAAGAACTATAATAACACTTTATTCTTAGTGGTTTATTTACAGCAGAAGCCTATGCATGTCTCCTCAGAAGCATAGTTTCAGACTAGTGTTCAATGGGGCTTATTTGCAGAAAAGTATTAATAGTATAGGTTTGTAGCCCTAAGGGCCCAATTCTATTATGCCTAGCACCAGTGGTGCTCACTGGGTATTGCAAAAGTGCCATAACGTACTTTCCTAGCGGAGGCAGATGTGCAACACCAGTGGAGATGCCAGTGCCAGTGGGGTGCCAGAGGCCTCAGCACCAGGAATACACTGTGGATAACTGCTGGGTGGTGAGTATCCCCAGCTAAGTGGGGAGGCTTTTCGGGAAGGCAGGAAGGGGGCAGAACTGGGTGAAAGGAGGGCAGACAGGACAAAGGATCGGGACGGGCAGGGATTGCAGCAGAGTCGGCTGCTGAATCCTGTGCCCCCCCCCAAGCAGCAATGCCTGCCACAGGCTTCCTAAGTTCTGTGCCCGTTAAATAGCAGGTGCAGATCTGAGGAGACTTCTTGCTGCCAGCAGAGCTCCACATGGAGTAAGGGAACTGATACAGTGGGATACAGCAGCAGCAATTTCAGCACCACCGTATCTCATGGCTCCATCAGACAAAAGGATTGGGCTGCTGGTCTACGTATAGCCCAATCCTATTCACTATCAAGGCATGCAGTAGCAAGATAGCAATGAACTTGCACAGATCCAAGTTAGCATAGCAAAGCAGCTATATAGCACCTACTGTACACATACATACAGAACACTGGGTGGTACAGCTGCAAGGACACAGGGGCAGCTCCTCAACAAGATGCTTCATGCCCAAAATGGAGGGAGCAGCCAGTAGGAGGATCATAATTCCATGAACAGGGCCTCACTTCACAACTTTACAAGTCATCATTGCCTAAATGTAAGCTCCGTCTCCAAATCTACAACTAGATGCTAGCCATAGACCCAAAAACAAAAATATATATACTCCGTTTATCAGATATACAAGTGCCAGGTACATCAAATATACCCAAGAACAACGCCTAAACTCAGCCAATCCCATGCACAGGAACTTCCATCATTGTAGCTGTGTCCCTATGAATTATGGAGTCTACACACTCACATCCAGAACTTGGATGTGTCCACAACTGGATAAACAAACAATCCAGGGGTGGCTGGTAGCACTGGGTGCCCTAAAACAGCAGGATTAGAACACAATATCTTATAACACTTAGGACAAAAGCCCACTCTGCCCATATATATAATCGGCACAAGTTAGACAGTAGTGCTAATACAATTGGAGTTAGATTGGTAACCTCTCTGGAAATACAATAGCAAATCCCATTTCAGTTAAGAACCTGTCCTTGGAACACATGGTTATCATCACAGATGATAATCCTCAGTAAAATATGCTGGCTGCCTAGCCCATCTTGGCACATATTGGCAGCATGTTGGCCTGCTGGACACTGCCTAGAGCTACGCAGAAATTTGGCCGCGTCCATTATAAGCTCAAGCCATTCATTTATCATTAATATTATTAACAGAGCAATCCTACCCTGCCCGTCACACCGACACTACGTTGTAGCGTCAGCACAACGTCATTAGCGCCAATGTGGGGGGCTGCAGGCAGCACAGGTACTGCTGTGCCGTGCTGAGCCTCTCTTCCGCTGACTGAAGCTGGTTGGAGCAAGGGAGGCTCCATCCTGTTCTGGGAGGGGAATAGGCTGGGGGGAGGGAGACTGTGGGCGGGCTTGGGAGGCGGCCATACAGCCCTATGGCCCATGGGCATCCTAAGCCCATACGGGAGGACGCGTGGTCTCCTCGGATCTGCGCCTGCTATTTAGGGGGCTGGAGCCTCCCCTATGGTAAAGGAGCAAATACCCCCTTGCCGCGGAGAGGCTGCAGCCTCTCCAAAGCAGCACTAGGATATGGTGCTGACCCGTCGGCCTCGCTAGTCTGGCGCTGCTTAGGATTGCGTCCTAATAATAATCATTCAATTTTTACCCTGCCTTTCTCCCCAAAGGCTCACAACAAATTCAAAATACATATACAATAAAATACATACATTATTACAGACACTAATCAATCAACAGGTACATATATACCGCTTTTCAACACAAGTTCACAAAGCGGTTTACGGGCAAATAGTTATAATAAAGTTTAATGGCTAAACTACTCTATAAAATACCCGTTGAAAGTCAGCCAGCAACAACCCCAGCAATTGGTGTATGTAGTGGCACAGCTGTAAAGTGGAGGCAACAGAAACTACCCCCCTCACCAAATCTCCCACTTCATGATATGCTTGGTCATTTTCCTTCTCCACTGATGATTGTCAAAGAAATGGCTATATTCTTCTAAGATTTTAAAGAGCAATATAACTTGGTGAGAGGAGCTTTGCTTAGGGATAATGGGGAATGGCCCTACCGGACTTTCAGAGATGAGACTTCTTCTCACATCATTGTCTAATTGGTCAAGCTGTGTGTTTCATCTAAGGGACAATGACTTCACAAGGAGCTAGTTGCCATAAGAGCCTTCTAGAAAGTTTGGCTGCTTCTGATTTCTGCTAGTTTGCTGAGAGGTGACTAGGTATAAAGAGGCTACTGTTTTGTGTACAGTACAGTTTTGTATCTTTCACCATTTTTCTTCAACATGGACACCTGCTGAGATAGCATGATGAAGCAGGGTGAAGAACTATCCAGAAGATGCCAGTTATGTATTTTAGCCGAGAGATAGTTAGAGGTTAGGAGCAGGGGTAATCCTTGGGGGTCAGTGCCCAGGGAAACACCTTCAAGGGTTCACACCCCAGCAGGTGCTGCCCCATCGCCATGGCCTCGCGTGGCTCCAAAGGGCCACCTACCTTCTTTCAGCAACATAAAGGGGAACAATAAAAGCTTCAAATATGTTAGAAGCAGGAAACCTGCCAGAGAGTCGGTCGGCCCACTGGACAGTGAAGGAGGGAGAGAGGAGATAAAAGGGGACTTGGAGATTGCAGAGAAATGAATTCTTCGCATCCGTCTTCACGGCAGAGGACCTTGGGCAGATACCACTGCCCGAACGGCCTCTCCTAACTAAGGAATTAAGTCAGATAATGGTTACTAAAGAAGATGTTTTAGATCAAATTGATAAATTAAATATAAATAAGTCACCAGGCCCAGATGGCATCCACCCAAAAATTATCAAGGAGCTAAAGAATGAAGTTGCCGACCTCTTAACTAGAGTATGCAACTTGTCCCTTAAAACAGCCATGGTGCCAGAGGGTTGGAGGATAGCCAATGTCACACCAATCTTTAAAAAAGTCAGCATGGCTTCTGTAAGGGCCTCACGAACCTTTGAGAATTCTTTGAAAAGGTCAACAGACACGTGGATGTGGGAGAACCAGAGGATATCATCTATCTGGATTTTCAGAAGGCATTTGACACAGTCCCCCACCAAAGGCTGCTGAAGAAATTTACAGTCAGGGAGTAAGAGGGCAGGTCCTCTTGTGGATTCAGAATTGGTTGGGGGCCAGAAAACAGAGAGTGGGGGTCAATGGGCAATTCTCACAATGGAGAGAGGTGGAAAGCAGGGTGCCCCGGGGATCTGTCTTGGGGCTCTTACTTTACAACTTGTTCATAAATGACCTGGTTGTTGTTGTTCAGTCGCTAAGTCGTGTCCGACTCTTCGCAACCGCATGGACCACAGCACGCCAGGCCTCCCTGTCCTCCACTAGCTTCCGGAGTTCGCCCAACTTCATGTTCGTCGCTTCGGTGACACTATCTAACCATCTCATCCTCTGCCGCCCCCTTCTCCTTTTGCCTTCAATCTTTCCCAGCATGAGGGTCTTTTCTAAAGAGTCCTCTCTTCTCATGAGGTGGCCAAAGTATTGGAGCTTCAGCTTCAGGATTTGTCCTTCCAGGGAGCAATCAGGATTGACTTCCTGTAAGATGGACCGATTGGACCTCCTTGCAGTCCAAGGGACTCTCAAGCGTCTTCTCCAGCACCATAATTCGAAAGCATCTATTCTTCGGCGCTCTGCCTTTCTTATGGTCCAGCTCTCACAGCCATACATAGCTACTGGGAAAACCATAGCTTTGACTATGTGAACCTTTGTTGGCAGGGTGATGTCTCGGCTTTTTATTAAGTTGTCTAAGTTCGCCATAGCTTTCCTCCCAAGAAGTAAACGTCTTTTAATTTCATGGCTGCAGTCACCATCTGCGCTGATCTTGGAGCCCAGGAAAATAAAGTCTGTCACTGCTTCCATTTCTTCCCCTTCTATTTGCCAGGAAGTGATGGGAGTGGTGGCCATGATCTTAGTTTTTTTAATGTTGAGCTTCAAGCCAATGTTGGCACTTTCCTCTTTCACCCTCATCAGAATGTTCTTTAAGTCTTCCTCACTTTCTGCCATTAGAGTGGTGTCGTCTGCATATCTGAGGTTGTTGATATTTCTCCCAGCGATCTTGATTCCAGCTTGTGAATCATCCAGCCCTGCCTTCCTCATGATGTACTCTGCATATAAGTTAAATAAGCAGGGTGACAGTATACAGCTTTGAGGTACTCCTTTCCCAATTTGAAACCAGTCGGTTGTTCCATGTCCAGTTCTAACTGTTGCTTCCTGGCCCGCATACAGGTTTCTCAGAAGACAGATAAGGTGGTCTGGTACTCCCATCTCTTCGAGAACTTGCCATAGTTTGTTGTGATCCACACAATCAAAGGCTTTAGCATAGTCAATGAAGCAGAGGTAGATGTTTTTCTGGAACTCTCTTGCTTTCTCCATGATCCAGCGAATGTTGGCAATTTGATCTCTAGTTCCTCTGCCTCTTCGGAAACCAGCTTGTACATCTGGTAGTTCTCGATTCACGTACTGCTGAAGCCTAGCTTGTAGGATTTTGAGCATCACCTTGCTAGCATGTGAAATGAGTGCAATGGTGCGGTAGTTTGAACTATCTTTGGCATTGCCCTTCTTTGGGATTGGAATGTAAACTGATCTTTTCCAGTCTTGTGGCCACTGCAGGGTTTTCCAAATTTGCTGGCATATGGAGTGCAGCACTTGGACAGCATCATCTTTTTAGATTTTGAGTAACTCCGCTGGAATGCTGTCACCTCCGCTAGCTTTGTTGTTAGTGAGGCTTTCTAAAGCCCACTTGACTTCACTCTCCAGGATGTCAGGTCCAAGTTCAGTGACCGCACCACTGTGGTTATCAGGAACATTTAGATCGGCCTTATAGAGTTCCTCTGTGTATTCTTGCCACCTCTTATTAATCTCATCTGCTTCTGTTAGGTCCTTGCCGTTCTTGTCCTTTATTGTGCCTACCTTAGCATGACATTGTCCTTTGACATCTCCAATTTTCTTGAAAAGATCTCTAGTCTTTCCCATTCTATTGTTTTCCTCGATTTCTTTGCATTGCTCATTGAGGAAGGCCTTCCTATCTCTCCTTGCTGTTCTCTGGAAATCTGCATTCATTTGGGTATATCTTTCCCTTTCTCCCTTGCTTTTGGCTTCCCTTCTTTCCTCAGCTATTTGTAAAGCCTCGTCAGACAGCCACTTTGCCTTCTTGCATTTCTTTCTCTTTGGGAGGGTTTTAGTTGCTGCCTCCTGTACAATGTTACAGACCTCCATCCAAAGTTCTTCAGGCACTCTGTCTACCAAATCTAAGCCCCTCAATCTATTTGTCACCTCCACTGTATATTCGTTTGGGATCTGATTTAGGTCATACATGGAGGGCCTAGTGGTTTTCCCTACTTTTTTCAGTTTAAGCCTGAATTTTGCAATAAGAAGCTCATGATCTGAGCCACAGTCAGCTCCAGGTCTTGTTTTTACTGCCTGTATAGAACTTCTCCACCTTTGGCTGCAAAGAATGTAATCAATCTGATTTCGATGTAGACCATCTGGTGAAGTCCATGTGTACAGTCGCCGTTTGTGTTGCTGGAAAAGGGTGTTTGCTATGACTAATGTGTTTTCCTGACAAAACTCTATCAGTCTTTGCCCTGCTTCATTCTGTACTCCAAGACCAAACTTGCCTGTTACTCCTATTACCTCTTGACTGCCTACTTTAGCATTCCAATCCCCTATGATGAGAAGGACATCTTTTTTGGGTGTTAATTCTAGAAGCTGAATTCTAGGTCTTCATAGAAACCTATAGAATTCATAGAATTCTAGGTCTTCATAGAAACGGTCAACTTCTTCCTCTTCAGCACCAGTGGTTGGGGCGTAGACTTGGATTACTGTGATGTTGAAAGGTTTGCCTTGGATCCGAATTGAAATTATTCTATCATTTTTGAGGTTATACCCCAGTACTGCTGTTCCCACTCTCTTGTTCACTATGAAAGCTACTCCATTTCTTCTAAGGGATTCCTGCCCACAGTAGCAGATATAATGGTCATCTGAATTAAATTCTCCCATTCCTGTCCATTTTAGTTCACTAACTCCCATGATGTCGATGTTCAGCCTTGACATTTCGCGTTTGACCACGTCTAGCTTACCTTGATTCATAGATCTGACGTTCCAGGTTCCTATGCAGTATTGTTCTTTGCAGCATTGCACTTTCCTTTCACTTCCAGACACATCCACAGCTGAGCTTCCTTCTAGTTTTGGCCCAGCTACTTCACTCTTTCTGGAGCTACTAGTACTCGTGTTCTGCTCTTCCCCCGTAGCATAATGGACACCTTCCGACCTGAGGGTCTCATCTCCCAGTGTCATATCGTTTAGCCTTTCAGTTTTGTAATCCATGAGGTTTTCTTGGCAAGAGTACTGGAGTGGGTTTCCATTTCCTTCTCCAGTGGATCACGTTTAGTCAGAACTCTCTACTATGACCTGTCCATCTTGGGTAACCCTACATGGCATAGCTCACAGCTTCATTGAGCTATTCAAGCCCCTTCACCACGACAAGGCAGTGATCCATGAAAGGGAAATGACCTGGAGACAGGGACAAACAGCGAGGTGGCCAAGTTTGCAGATGACACAAAACTTTTCCAGGTGGTGAAAACCAGAAGGGAGTGTGAAGAGCTCCAGAGGGATCTCTCCAAATTGGGGGAATGGGCAGAAAAATGGCAGATGCATTTCAGTGTAGACAAGTGTAAAGTGATGCACACTGGGGCAGAAAAATCAAAACTTCACACAAAGGCTAATGGGTTCTGAGCTGCCTGTGACAGCTCAGGAGAGAGATCTTGGGGTGTTGGTAGACAACTCGATGAAGGTGTCGACCCAGTGTGCGGCAGCAATTAAGAAGGCCAATTTCATGCTTGGGGTAATTAAAAAAGGGGTTGAGAATAAAAAAGCCAAAATTATTATACCATTGTACAAATCAATGGTAAGGCCACATCTAGAGTATTGCGTACAGTTCTGGTCACCATATCTCAAAAAGGACATAGTGGAGCTGGAAAAGGTGCAGAAGAGAGCGACAAAAATGATTACAGGGCTGGAGCACCTTCCTTATGAAGAAAGACTGTTTGGGGCTCTTCAGCCTAGAAAAAAGGCACCTGAGGGGGGACATGATTGAGACATACAAAATGTTCTTTTCCCTCTCTTAAAACACCAGAACCAGGGGGCATCCGCTAAAACTGAGGGTTGGGAGAGTGAAAACAGATAAAAGGAAGTACTTTTTTACCCAGCGGGTGGTTAGTCTGTGGAACTCTTTGCCACAGAAGGTGGTGATGGCATCTGGTCTAGATGCATTTAAGAGGGGTTTGGACGGATTTCTGGAAGAAAAGTCCATCGTGGGCTATAGGCCATGATGGATTGTGCAACCTCCTTACATTAGTAGTAGGCTACTTCAGAGTACTGGGTGCAAGGGAGTGGCAACAAGATGCAAGCATCTTGTTGTCTCATGCCTCCCTGGGGCACCTGGTGGGCCGCTGTGAGATACAGGAAGCTGGACTAGATGGGCCTTTGGCCTGATCCAGCAGGGCTCTTCTTATGTTCTTATGTTCCTAAGTTGAGTGTTGGGAGAGTTAAAACAGATAAAAGGAAATACTTTTTTTACCCAGCGAGTAATTAAGCTATGGAACTCCTTGCCACAGGAGGTGGTAATGGCATCTGGCTTAGATGCCCTTAAAAAGGGATTGGAGAGATTTCTAGAGGAAAAGTCCATCGTGGATTATAGGCCATGATGGGTTGTGCAACCTCCTTATATTAATAGTAGGCTACCTCAGAATGCCGGGTGCAAGAGAATGGCAACAGGATGCAAGCATCTTGTTGTCTCGTGCGCTCCCTGAGGCACCTAGTGGGCCACTGTGAGATACAGAAAGCTGGACTAGATGGGCCTTTGGCCTGATCCAGCAGAGCTCTTCTTACGTTCTTGTGTACCCTTCCAAGAAGTGGTAGGCAGCCCTTCGGAGCATGCTTGGCCGCTCCAACAAGCAGCTTCGCAAAGCGATTTCACACTCCAACTCAGTGGCGGCGGGCGGTGGGCAGGTGTCATTGCTGCCTTGCCCCAGCCCGGCACCTGGGCATTTTCACCCCTTGCCCCCCCTCAGGTCCACCACATAATGCTTAGCTTTTATTGTTTTTATTGCTGCTGTTTCTGTCTTGAGCTTTCTTTGTTAAAGTATTAAGTACTGTCATCCTGCTAAAGCTGTAAAATAAAATAATGCAGATATGCTTTACTGAGTACAGGAGGGATTTGTGGCTAAGGTACATATATACAGCCTTGGCTGTTCAAACACTGCCAAAAAGAACAGAGAACTGCCCTGTTTAACAGCCCAATCCTAAGCACTGCTGGCATTTCCAGGCCGGCACAGCAAGGCTGCATCCTAAAGCCATTAGATGGCAGCAGCACAGCGCAGGGCAAGGGGAAGTTTTCCCCCTATGGAGCTGCTCGGATCTGCGCCTGCAAATCTGCAGGCGCAGGTCAATATGCACAGCAGCCTGAATTAGGGCCACCTTGGCTTCCCCACCTTGGCTGGGGAAGAGGTTTAGGATTTAGCGCTACAGCTGTCTGCCATCGCCACCCACTGCGCTGCCCACTGTGCCGCCCAGTTAAACCCCGGCACACCTCTGGAATGCCCTTTGTGAAGTCCTGCGCCAACCGAGCACCGCTGGGCTCAGTGGCGCCCGACCGCCAGCACTGCTGCTTACGCCGGTCCAGCACCCACCTGGCTGGCGCAGACGCGCCTGACACCTGATTGTGCTCTTGTGCCAATCCAGCAACAGCACTGGATTGGCACAAGAGCACAGTACCAGCGCAACGGCAGTATAGGATTGTGCTGTTAGCCGACAGCTTGTACCTGGATTTTGCAAGAGCAAAAAGCCCCAGTTAAGGTTCAGTGTTGTGCTTGGTAGTAATTAGAACTATTAAAGTCTGTTGCTTTACAGAAAACTCAGGTCCACTTGATTACTGTGTTGTTGTCTATCTATGATACTGTGTATCAGTGCCCCTGGAAAGAAACTTGCAGTCACTAAAAGTTACCAAGAACTATATATGCAGTCTCTGGGAGCGAGTCAGCCCTAGCGTGCACATGGATGGTAAGAAACTAATTGAACGTGGGCTACTTGGTTTACTAAAGTTTTATCTAGGGAATCAGGCTGGTGCCATAAAATCATTAGTAGTTGGTTGGAAGGGTGATTGATTTATTTTCCTAGCCGGCTACTGGCTCTCGGGTAAATTTCACAATGATGTGTTTCATCATCATATTTATATACTGTTTTTCAACAACAAGTTCATAAAGCGTTTTACAGAGAAAATAAAATAACGAAATGGCTCCCTGTCCCAAAAGGGCTAAAATCTAAAAAAAAATGCAGAACTGCCCTTGCTGAATCTAGAACAGCCTGCAGCTCATTACATGCCAAGTCTCTGGCCTCAACAGCCTTACACAGGTGGCTTAGAATTATGCCAGTGATCCAAGTTGCCCCGGCTGGAGCTCAACACAGGGTAAGAGTATTCTGCTACTACCCTTACCCAGGTTGCCCTCCTGCTGGCACTTACCTTGCACTGGATACAGTGAAGGCCACTCGGCCTGGCTGTTCCAGTAATTGTGCCCTACATCTCCTAAAATGAGATACCCCTGTATTAATTGTCAGTCTGAAAGAAACCTGCTCTTCCAAATGTACAAAAGCTTCTTCAGCTGTGGTTTAAAAATACCACTGTAGTAAAACTACCACTGCAATTTAACTTGCTGGAATGACATAAATACACAAATACTTGATGACATAAATGAACAAATCATACATGTTTTTGTATTGCTAATAGGAGAGCAATGGCAAGGCCAAATGGAATATTGGACAAAGCAGAAGCAAGTTAAATTACAATGGACACATAATGGATGGTGATGCACGCGTGTGTCTGTGCACACACACATACTGCTTCCTTTGTGCACCTAGTTGCAGAAAGGAGTGCTGTTCACTAATAGACTTTGTAATTGTCATTAGGTGATACCTCTGCATTTAAGGAAGAGTGTAAAGTTCAGTCCCAGAGAGGATGCTATGTTGCGTGATATTTTACATTTTCTTCCTCTCCTTGTGCTGAATGTTTCACTCACTCTGTCCTGTTATTTCTGCACTGTAGGCCAATGGACACTATGTGGCTTGCAGTGGTGAAATGTTAGTAATGAACAAACCAAAGCCTCACAAGAAAAGCCTATGATATCATCGAGCCCTATTAATTCCTTGATTTGCTATTTTACCTAACAGGTTAATTTAATATTCAGAAATCCTTGGGTACATTAAAAAATATATATATACGTATATATATATTGAACTTTTTTTACTGCACATTTGACCCTCATATTCAAATGACAAAATTCAGGAGCTGATTACAGAACCAGAATACAGTTTTCTAGGTCACCTTCTACAAAATAAAATTTAATCCAGATAAGACAGATGTGCTAGTAATAAGAGTTCTGACAATCTGAATGAGGATATACAACCTGTCTTGGATAGTGTTGCATTCCCCCAGAAGGAGCTAGTAAGGAGCCTGTATTAGGACTTCAAAAAGTGCCTGTTCCTAGCTGAACCTATCCAGCCATAGTGATTGGCATCAGAGACACTCTGAGACATGGCATCAGAGACACTACTCTCTCTCCTTCAGAGCAGGTTGATCTGAATCTATGCTTCAGATGGTTGATCTATGCTTCTTTCAGATCAAATTGATAGGAGTGACAGAGCCTTCATGATGGTGACACCAAAGTTGTAGAATTCTCTCCTTTGGAAGATTTACTAGGACTCCTCTCCCACTTTTTTGGTAGATGGTTGTTGAAAACTTCAATAAGCTTTAATATACAACTTACTGTATGTTGAAAACATCCTGGGATTTGCTTTTTGGGATCAATATTTGGGATCAATAATATTTGCATTTTACATCTTAAAATTTTAATGTGATTTTATATTTGTATTTCTTTTTTTGTATAGGTATAGGTTTGGTTTGGCTGGTCTTTAAACAGAAAAGTGGAATAAGCATTAAAAGAAGAAATAAAACGAGTATTAAAGCGAGTCACACGCACATGCACACAGACAGACAGAGAGTGTCAGAGAGAGAGTCATAATTCTACTCATAATTACATCTATCTCATTTTATACACACACACCAAATTGACAGTTTCAGGTTTTAAAGGTGATTGTTCAACTATATTCTAACAAATATATCACTACAATTTTGCACACTGTGCTGATAGTCTAGTGCCCTCTTCTGTCATAATTACCTTTTTGTTTTTTAATTTCTGAAATCCCACAGAGGTTTCAGTGCATAGTAGCAACTCCTGCTGCCTTCATGTCCTATATGCTGCAGCCCAGTTATTTGCCCAGAAGTAAGTCTCTCTTACAGCACAATCCTATACTTGTTTACTTAGAAACAAGTCCCACTCTGTTCAATTAGATAGGCAGCCCGATTCTATCCTCAGCGCCAGACAAGCAGTGATGCCAAAATGCTGACTGCCACATCTAGAGGCTGCTGAGGGAACCACTGGAGTCTCCTTGGGTTAAGGGAGCATTTGTCGGAGTCAGATAGGCCAGCACACAGACGTGAGCCATCTTCCCTGACTGAGAGTAGTCCAAACACGCTTTACGGTGGCCCTTGCACTGGCCAGACTTTGCTGGCTTAGCTTATGCTGGCCTAACCCCAGTTTAGGATTGTGCTCTTCATGTAGAATGCAATGAAACAAACTAGAGTATAATATGTTTATCCAAAGTTATGGGCAAGAAAACCAAAACAAAAATTTATCATGTAAAAATTGCAGTTTATTAAAATCACGATTTGTAGAAAGAATACTGTCATGTTATATATCATTCAATGCAGAATTTCATGCAGAATGTAATGAAACAAATGGGAGGGTAATACATTCTATTGAAAGTTATGGCCACCACCACCCCCCAAGAAAAGAAAATGTGACATCACTTCTTGTTGTGATGTCACACCTGGGGCATCATTTTGCCCTCTGCAATGGGCTACACTTTCATTAGCTTCACCCCTGGCCATGGCATTTAAGTCCTCCTGCAGGCTCTGCAGGTCAGGTCAGATCAGATTCTTTATTTACGGTCTTCCGACCAGCAAAACACAAACAACTAAACAGAATACACAAAAATAAAAACATCACCCCATCCCCTGTATTCATTAACACAAAAGAATCAAAAGTCATTAAAACATAAATCGTAAAATCAATGATCAAGAATTAGTACTCTCAAATTTCCTTCTAGTCAACTGTGCAGTATGGCAAAAATGGGCAACCCTGAGTGATATGTCAGAATGAATGTTGGCTAACAGAAAAGCAATTTGCTCTTCCTCCTGCATCCCCGTTACAGTGCCGAGAATCAGAGAGATAAATTTGACTCTCAGATCGTCATAGTTTGGGCACTGTAAGATAATATAGGCAGTTGTCTCCACCACATTATGAGGACAGGGACACAGTCTCTCTGAATAGGGACACCTTGCATAACATCCCAAAAGTACTGATGAAAAAAGTGCATTAAGCCTGGCTTTTGTAAAAGCGATCCTGAATTTGGGAATAGCAATATTTAAAAAGTATCTGGCAGGAGAAAGTACAAATGCTTGATCCCCAAGAAAAACATGGGCAGGGAGTCTGGCTCTCGCAGATCTCAATTCAAGATCCACCAACTTCTGACGCAAGATGTCTTTTGTGTCTCCCCGGTTCATCATCATTAAAACCTCTGGGGAGAGATTGCACAGTCTGAAATGGTCCAGGCACCTTTTTTCCCAGGTGCCTACAAAAGGATCTAAAAGGATCAAGTGAGTAAGATTATCCTGCCTTAAGAAAGTAATGTAAGGCATTTAGCCACATCGACATCCCTATACTTGGGTACCAGATTCTAACCTAACCACAGTATTCGACACACATCTGGGGACATACATCAGTTTACGCAAAAATTTGGTTTGGACCACCTCCGAAGACTTGGTATTTAAATATGGGGCGATCTCGGAACCATAAAGCAGCTGAACCCTGGTTTTGACAGTATGCAGCCTTAAAGCCACGGGGATGAATTTAGCACCTTTGGATGAATAAAAGCGATAAATGGTATTGGATGTTTTCTGTGCTGATTGAACGATAAAGTTTTTATGAGCCAATCAGCCTTCTTGGTAATGGAAGATCACCCCCAGGTATTTTATTAATTTGACCTGTTAAATGGGTTTCCCATTTAAGGACCAACGACAGGCCTTGTAACGTCTAGCAAAAACCAGCACCTTTGTTTTTCCAAATGACGCCACTAATCCAGGTGTCATTCAGGATCTTGTGACAAGCACCCAACAGGCAGCACATCTCCCTTTTATGCTGTCACCCCAAGGTCTTGGCACCACGGAGCCGTCAGGCCCAATCCAAGCCCCCATTGCAACCCAGGTCCTGCGCTCTCCCCACCAGCCGCTGGTGCCTGCGGCAGGTAAATGGGGCTTGTGGTGGGTCCCGTCTCATGGGCTCCACCAGCTCTGTGACACACCACCTCCTTCTCCCTTGCTACTTCAAAAACCCAAATTTTTGTACCACAATTCTCCTGGATAAAGCTCCTGTGATTTCCCTTTGTCCTGTTCCCCATCCTTTCTACATTCTTTGCTTGTGCCATGACCAGAAATGGGGTCATGACCAGGAATA
The DNA here is from genome assembly GCA_029204185.1 of Lerista edwardsae. Classification (NCBI taxonomy): domain Eukaryota; kingdom Metazoa; phylum Chordata; class Lepidosauria; order Squamata; family Scincidae; genus Lerista; species Lerista edwardsae. The sequence continues at coordinate 2,005,041 of JAJKFI010000126.1, read as the reverse complement.
GGCATTTTTTTTCTTACAGAAAGCTGCAGATGACAGAAAAGAAAATTTGCAAATCTTGATATTTTCAAAATATGGGAGAGCCCATATGGCAGGCAGCCCTTTCAGTAGTGACACCTCAGCAGAAATCAGCAGCAGAGATCAGCTGATGGTGTTGCTTTGAGAGCCTGAGGGCCAGATAAAGAGCTTCTGGGGCCACATCTGGCCTTGTGTTCTCCTGTGTCTTGCCATCCATAAGAGCCAAGGCACATTCACCTATTCAAATGCACACATGCATCAGATTTCCTTTGTGTGCATGTTACACAGGTTTTTAAAAGCATACCCAGTAACATCCCATTAGGGCTGTTTGGCATACCAGCGCCATTGTATAGTTGTTTTTGTGTGCCAAACCTGTAGGTTCAGCTCTATGTTATACACTTGACCCACATCCATCTGCTGTACAATCAAGATCGGATGTGGTGCCGGCAGTTTGAAAGTAACCTGGGGAGTTGTCACTGAAGAATTGTGTTGGTAGTTCTTTTTTAAAAAAGGAAGTGTGACAGTCATACAGGGTAGACATATCTGAGGCTGGCCAGTAGAGGAAAATTTCTGTTTTTATTATTTCGAATTGGATAGGGTAATAAATAAAAATGAAGTAGTAACAACAGGGTTAAAAATAAAATAAGAAGTTTTATTAATAAATGAATTGCCAAACAGACACATAGAATATGAGCTGTGTTCTCTTTGGAAAGATATTTCCTCTTGGTCCATGCTACTTTAGTCAGTAGATCCAAATATAAGAAATGCAATGAAGCTGTCATATCTGTTCTGCTAAATTTAATGAAACTAGAGCAGCATTTCCCAAACTGTGGGTTGTGACCCACCCGTGAGTCATGACTCAGAGTGCAATCCTAATCTGAAGTTAGGCCGGCACAGTTAGGCCAGCAAACTTTGGCTGGCGAAAGGGGCACTGTAAAGTGCATTTGGATCATTCTGAGAGTCAGTGTGGACATGGAAGCCCAAAGCTGCTTCCTGCATGCAGAAGCAACTATTGGTTTATGTTCGGTTTGCTTCTGTCACATCCAGGAGGCAGTCTGAGGTCTGTGAAGGTCAGTGGAGTGGTCATGGGCTGGTGTACCTGGAAGCAGCCTCCAGGAATGCAAAGGAAGGCTCTCTTGGATAGCACCGAGCATTGCATCATGACCCACCACAGAGCATGAGGTGGGTTGCGGCACTCAAATGTTTGGGAACCACTGAACTAAAACATTATGAAAATTAGCGTCAGAGATAGTTTTAGTGGCTATTTTTTCTGTGAAAAATTTCAGTTGCCATGATTAAGGGTGCAATCCTAACCTGGAATTAGGCAGGCACAGTTAGGCTAGCAGAGTCTGGATGGCACAAGGGCCACTGTAAAGTGTGTTTGGACCACTCTCAGAGCCAGGGAGGATTGCGCATGTCTGTGTTTTGGTCTCTGACTCCTTGTTGTTGTTGTTGTTCAGTCGCTAAGTCGTGTCCGACTCTTTGCGACCCCATGGACCACAGCACGCCAGGCCTCCCTGTCCTCCACTAGCTTCCGGAGTTCGCCCAATTTCATGTTCGTTGCTTCAGTGACACTGTCTAACCATCTCATCCTCTGCCGCCCCCTTCTCCTTTTGCCTTCAATCTTTCCCAGCGTGAGGGTCTTTTCTAAAGAGTCCTCTCTTCTCATGAGATGGCCAAAGTATTGGAGCTTCAGCTTCAGGATTTGTCCTTCCAGGGAGCAATCAGGCTTGACTTCCTGGAGGATGGACCAATTGGACCTTTTTGCAGTCCAGGGGACTCTCAAGAGTCTTCTCCAGCACCATAATTCGAAAGCATCTATTCTTCGGCGCTCTGCCTTTCTTATGGTCCAGCTCTCACAGCCATACATAGCTACTGGGAAAACCATCGCTTTGACTATGCGAACCTTTGTTGGCAGGGTGATGTCTCGGCTTTTGATTAAGTTGTCTAGGTTCGCCATAGCTTTCCTCCCAAGAAGTAAACGTCTTTTAATTCCATGGCTGCAGTCACCATCTGCGGTGATCTTGGACCCCAGGAAGATAAAGTCTGTCACTGCTTCCATTTCTTCCCCTTCTATTTGCCAGGAAGTGATGGGAGTGGTGGCCATGATCTTAGTTTTTTTAATGTTGAGCTTCAAGCCAATTTTTGCACTTTCTTCTTTCACCCTCAGCAGCAGGTTCTTTAAGTCTTCCTCATTTTCTGCCATTAGAGTGGTGTCGTCTGCATATCTGAGGTTGTTGATATTTCTCCCAGCAATCTTGATTCCAGCTTGTGAATCATCCAGCCCAGCCTTCCTCATGATGTACTCTGCATATAAATTAAATAAGCAGGGTGACAGTATACAGCCTTGTCGTACTCCTTTCCCAATTTGAAACCAGTCGGTTGTTCCATGTCCAGTTCTAACTGTTGCTTCCTGACCCACATACAGGTTTCTCAGAAGACAGATCAGGTGGTCTGGTACTCCCATCTCTTCAAGAACTTGCCACAGTTTGTTGTGATCCACACAATCAAAGGCTTTAGCATAGTCAATGAAGCAGAGGTAGATGTTTTTCTGGAACTCTCTGGCTTTCTCCATGATCCAGCGAATGTTGGCAATTTGATCTCTAGTTCCTCTGCCTCTTCGGAAACCAGCTTGTACATCTGGTAGTTCTCGATTCACATACTGCTGAAGCCGAGCTTGCAGAATTTTGAGCATCACCTTGCTAGCATGTGAAATGAGTGCAATGGTGCGGTAGTTTGAACAATCTTTGGCATTGCCCTTCTTTGGGATTGGAATGTAAACTGATCTTTTCCAGTCTTGTGGCCACTGCTGGGTTTTCCAAATTTGCTGGCATATGGAGTGCAGCACTTGGACAGCATCATCTTTTAAGATTTTGAGTAATTCTGCTGGAATGCTGTCACCTCCACTAGCTTTGTTGTTAGTGAGGCTTTCTAAAGCCCACTTGACTTCACACTCCAGGATGTCAGGTTCGAGCTCAGTGACCGCACCATTGTGGTTATCAGGAACATTTAGATCGGCCTTATAGAGTTCCTCTGTGTATTCTTGCCACCTCTTCTTAATCTCATCTGCTTCTGTTAGGTCCTTGCCGTTTTTGTCCTTTATTGTGCCTACCTTAGCATGAAATTGTCCTTTGACATCTCCAATTTTCTTGAAAAGATCTCTAGTCTTTCCCATTCTATTGTTTTCCTCTATTTCTTTGCATTGCTCATTGAGGAAGGCCTTCCTATCTCTCCTTGCTGTTCTCTGGAAATCTGCATTCAGTTGGGTATATCTTTCCCTTTCTCCTTTGCTTTTGGCTTCCCTTCTTTCCTCAGCTATTTTTAAAGCCTCTTCAGATAGCCACTTTGCCTTCTTGCATTTCTTTCTCTTTGGGA
>JAJKFI010000126.1:1935536-1984198 GCA_029204185.1 Lerista edwardsae | reverse complement strand
TAAATAAATAAATAAATAAATAAATAAATAAATAAATAAATAAATAAAGCTTCTCAGCAATTCATGGTTTGCTTAATTTGATACTCCTGATACAACCTGTCCCAAGTTTCTTTTGCTGCAATGGGTGCACCTGCGGTGGCCGTGTCTACTTTGCATGATTTGCCCTAGTTTGAAAATGAGGAGAAAGAAGGGAAAAGAATGATGGACAGGAGAGAAAACCAATAGGGCAGATGGTAGTGAACTGCATTCCACTAACTGGATTCCACTCAATTACCCAAGGTCGGTTTTGGTGGAGCACTAAAGAGGTGAGAGGCAGGCTGTAGAAGGCAGCAGGAGCTGAACAGGGTAGCACAGAGATGGCCAATGAGATCGGCAAAGCCCAGATGCCTCAGCTGGGCAGAGATACAATTGTCAAGAAAATCATCTGCAAAGAGATCCTGGCTAAGACCATCTTTGATGGGGGGCTGTGCAGTGCAGAATGAACACACTTTATATGGATCTTGGAACCAGTCCTGCTGGCCTGGACTAAAGGTCCATGCAGGTAATCCAAAGGATTTCTTTCTCCTGTATGAACCTGTCCAGCAGCTGCCGTCTTAACTGGAGATCTTTATCCAGTTGCCTCTGCTTTTGAAGACGAGGCAGTTGGAATAGGGCCTTGGCATGTTTGTGGTTGCATCCTGGTTGTGGAACTCCCATACTAAGTAGATCTGCCTGGTACCTTTCTTTATTAGCAGCAAAGACCATAGTTTTCTTGTATAGGCAGCAGCAGCAGGACACAGAAGACATCATTCTGGCCTCTGGTAAGCGCAAGCATAAATGATCTGGCCCTGACAGCTGCAAGTTTGGGGGCTTCTGTTGCACACAATTAAAGAAAGGGGCATCCTCAAAGGCACAAAACATTTTGGCGAAAAGAGAAAAGCACCATGTGCTGATTTGATACTGATGATTATTACTGGTAATGATTACCTAGCATTTTAAAAGCCCGCCACTTCCAGTTGTCAGGTTTTGGTAAGTTTTTTTCCCTGTCACTCAGTACACCTAGTACTGACAAGAACAGTTGACAGATCTGTTGTGGGAATTTTTCTAAGCTTAAAAAGTATACAGTTACATGATTTTGGCTGATTTTCATGGTTTGTGGCTGCCATCTTGAAAATAACCCACTTCCGGTTGTCCAGGTTTGGTAAAGTTTTTTCCTGTCAATCAGTACACCTAGTACTGACAAAGAACAGTTGACAGAGCTTTTGTTAGAATTAGTCCCGGCCGGGTCTAATGACATATTGACTGGACTATATACCTATTGTTTAATCCTTTGTCTTTCCTTACTCTGTGTATAACTATCTTATCTATCTTTTACCCACATCTGTATAGCAGAAAAAAAATAAACATTATTTACCAAAAAAAAAAAAAAAAGATATTTGTTGCTGCCCATTAAAGTCTCCCCACCCCCAGCTTGCCTTTCCTATGGACCAAGGCAGAGGCAGCAGGCTCCAGCAGAAACATCAAAAAGCCTCCCTGTGACATCATGCCCGCTGTCATGCCAAGCCGGGATGGCCGGGATTATGTTAGTGGTACTGTGTGTTGTGCCCAGGGGGAAGGAAGGCAGGAACCAGTACCGCCTGCTGGCTGCCATGTTATTTACCAGCTACATGTTGGGTGTTAAATTGGTGAGTGGACCCATGGGGAGGGTGGGGGGCCCTGCGGGAATTGAGCCCTGCCACTCCTAGAGCCGGCCCTGGTGGTTGAACAGATCCAAACCAATCTCTGGGCAGCATCGAGCTCAGCATCCGGAGGTTCAGTGATGATGTGTCATTGCCAAGCTTCACAGAACTAGTGTGGACTCTTTAGAGTGAATATAGGTCCCTGCCTGCCACTTTCTCCAGCCTGCTGCTTGCCGACTTGCTGTGCAATTCTCTTCTTGTGCACACAATGAGGTAGGAGGTGCTTGTCTCCTATTCCAGCTCCTCCTCCACTGGAATCATTTCCCCCAAAAGCTCTCCTGAGAGCTATTAAAACATGACTATGAAATACAAAGCTATACATGGGTAAAAACATAAGAAATATATAAAGTTAAGGGATGGAAACAACTGATAGAGGGAATTTTCCCCTTTGCACAGTACTAAAACAGGGGGCATCCTCTAAAATTGACAGGTGGGAAAGGTAGAACAGACAAAAGGAAATATTTATTTACCAAGTGTCTAATTAATATGAGGAACTCCTTTTCACAGGATGTTGTGATGGCACATAGCCTAGATGCCTTTCAAAGGAGATTGGACAGATTTAGAGAAGAAGACCATCAACGCTTACAAGCCATGATGACTATAAGCAACCTCTGGGTTTTACAGGTAGCTTATCTCTGGATACCAGATGCAAGGAAGTAGCAACAAGCAGAGGCATTACTTGGGCAGAGCCTGAGCGACAAGTGCCCTGGCATTATGCCAGGGTGGGCATGAACGCCCCCAGGCTCTGCCCAAGTTGGGGATGAGGTGCTTGCTGCTGCACTTCATTTGTAGCCTCCAAAGGAAAAGGGACCTGGTGCACAAAACATAGCGGTGAGTGCCCGGTCTTCTGGGGAGAATCTGGAAGTGACTCTCTTGCATGTGGGGTGGGGTGCTGTTGGCTTTGTGTGCCCCATTCCTTTTCCTGTGGAGGCTTCCAACCTCCAGAGGGAAAGAGATGAGCATGCAAAGTGCAGCAGTGAGCACGCTGTCCTCCGGGGAGAACCCAGAGATAATGTCACAACATCACGTGATGTCACTGACCTGGTGCTGGGGCAGTCAGTTACCACCCTGGCAACAAGATACAGGTATTCTCTGAGGCATCTGGTGAGCCACTATGAGATACAGGAAATTGAAGTAGATGGCCCCTAGCAAGGCTGTTCTTGTGATCTAGCCCTTTAAAAGAAGGCAAAGAGCCCATGTTGGAGGTGAAGGAGTGTGTTTATGCACAGGTTTGTGTCCTTGTCCATGCACTGGTGGCAGTATTGCAGTGGAGCAGGAGGCAGATCAGCTTCAGTTTGGGCTGTGTATCTTCCACTAGAAGGAAAAAAAGATGAAGAAACTACTGTGATTGCCTAGTTTTCAGTTGAGTGCTAGTACTCACTGACGTCACTGTTTTCACTGTACATAGAAATATTTTGTATGGAGGAGCATCCAACTTCTGCGAGCAGTCTGAAGTGATGCAGGCCATACTCATCAACTCGGTAGCTAATGTGGATAAAAGCTCCGCCTATGGACACGCTCATCGTAGTGAGAGCCGCGCTTGCACTTCTATGCAAAAGCGCTCTCTCCTCCGTGCTCCAGCTAAAACGGTGTATGTGTCCGTGACAGTCTAATGGAGAAGGGGGGGGGCGACTCTGTTCGCATTTGTTCCACAGTAGTGCGGGCGGAGCTTGAAAATGGAGATGGGGGGGGGGGGAAACGAAGCAAACACAAACGCGCCTCTGTCTCTCGCACGCGTTTTATTTTCAGCGACCAGCTATGGCAGCTACCACCGCACCGTCCCGCTTCCGCTTCGCTAGTCTCACTCGCTCCTTCCGTCACAGCTGTAGTTGAAGAGCCCGGCGCGCCCTGTTTAGGTTTATTTTGCGCACGCGCAGTCGTCGTTTTGCGGGCGCTCTCTTTCCCCTCCCGCTAGGGTTCTCCTCCCTTTCCTCCTCCTTCTAGGCGAGAGTCATTCTCTTCTCCTATCACTAGCGGACGGGACAGGCGGGGCGCCGTGGCAAGCAGAGCCCTGGGAGAGTTAGAAGCTGCTGGTAAGAAGCTGCTGTCTTGCGAGCCATGGTGTCCCTTTCTTTCCCTTGTACGTAATTATGGGGAGAGTCGTGCGAGAAAGGGGGAGAAAAGGCTGGTGGGCGGGACGTTTATGCTGGCGAATTGTTGACTTTAAACTGTCTTGGATCCAAATAAGAGGTGTGGGCGAGAAATGAATTCTCCCCGGTTTTCTATGCCCCTCATTTTAGGTAACTGTCCTGTGACTAGAAAACAGTTTTCTGCCCCCAGTAAGAGTGGGGCAACTTTTGACGCGACATACTTCCAGCATGGTCTTCTTTTTCCCTTTCCCCTACCTTCTTCCCCTGGTCTGTTTGGAGCCACTGTTTGCACCGCCTCAAGGAAGGTAGAGGGGGGTGTCTGTTTCGATATGTGTGTGCTGTTGTGTGACTTCCTGCTTCGCATCCATCCAAAGCTGTTTTCAAAATGGGAATGTATATGTTTGCCTTTTTTTTTTTTTTTTGGCCAGGAGTTGGGTTGGAGCTTGGCAGCTGGTGATGCTCGACTTGCCCGCAGTCTTTTAGGCTGCAGTCCCAGGCACACTTCATGAAATTTTATTTATAGAATTTCTATCCCACCTTTCTGCCCCATGGGCACCCAAGGTGGTCCACAACATAAACATTAAACACATTAAAATCGAACTACAGCAAAATCAATAAGACTTGCCCACAAATGACTTTATGAGTGCGGTGTTGCAGGGCAGGGGAAGAAGAGATGCTATTAACAATAAAGTTGCTTTGATATTTCAGTAGGTATGTACAGTGTAGGAGTGGAGTGGAGGAGGAATGATGTACAGGTGTTTTTTTTTAAACTTGCAGGAAGTAATGGATATTTGAGATAAATGTTATACTGACACTGCAGAAACAGAGACATGGTAAATTAATTAGTTTCTCAGGATATAAAGTTTTACTAGCAAGCCTTGAGTAAAGATATTTAAAGGTACCATGTTGCTCCTGTCCTGTGCTGACAAGTCAGCGGGCCACTTTGTGCCAGTGAACCACTCAGAACTGGCCATGAGCTGGAGTATAATCAATATATACTTGTCTTCTGTTGAAGTGTCATGATGGATGTTTAATGGAAAACCTTTCTAGCACATAGTTCTTGCTGGGCTAGCTCTGTAAAATAATCTACTTAAGATAAAGAAGCTTCCAAAACTGACAGAGAATTAACAAAATAGTCAAGTTTGCTTTGCTGTGCATATATGCATTTCAGCTTGCAGCTGTGATAGAAAAAGCAAAGTACTTGATGTACTTTAGACTTTGATACGACTTTACTGAGTGGTATTTCAAAAATGAGTTGCTTTTGTGGAAGTTAAGTGTTTGAGAATGACTTCTAAATGGGGGGGGGAGAAAACTGGAATACCATGGTTTGAATCTGTCTTTTGTTTAAAGATATACTGTGCCATATATATCTGCTCCGTTAATGTACTCTAAATAGGTCATGGTTTGTTGAGGTGAGACCAAGGGAATTTTTTTAAAGCGGCATTTCTCACAATGTCAGCACATTTCCTGTTAGAAATGTCAGCTAGAGAGAGACCAATAACCAGCATTCTTGAAGCTGATATGGCCTGAAAAGATTTGTAGAAATATTTATGCTTAGACAATAATTTTAGTAGAATGCTTAATGTAAATAGTCCTTACTGGTTACGGTAAGTTACTGACCTCAGTAAGGATAGACAAAATTAGGATTGTGCTGTAACTCTATGTACCTTATCTTTTGGTTTGGAAAACCCTGTATGTCCCATTTTCTCACAATCTAATTTTTTATGGCAATGCACTGTGAAGTGGGACAAACTAACTGTAAGATGTTGCAATGAAGTGGATGTAGTCTAATAGATTTTCTTTGTTCTAATCTGTAATAGCATATTTGTCAAATAATTCTGGTGACAAACACTACAAATCTATCAGTAATCACACATTTATCACCTACACATTTCCTTGTGTCAAGTGTGTTCAAGGGCTTTTTATGAATCCTCTTGCCCATATAATCCCTCTTCTAATTCTTGTTACTAATTTCTCACTGTTTCATGACAGCTGTGGCTCCAGCGCAAAAAACTTGTTTCTGTGGGCAGAATGAAAGTACAAGCTCATAATTTAATCTGAGTTTTGAGATTTTTTTATCGGTTAAATTCAGGGTTATAGTGGTGAGAAGGGAGGGAGTAGAGCTAGACACAGCGGTGTCTTCAGCAGGGACCTTAAAACTTTTCAGATTACTCCATTAATGTCTAGACCAGAAGTGGATAATTTTTGAGTGTGGGCACAGACTGGTGGTGATCTAAAAATTTCTCTTGTTGCCCATAGTAATTTTGAGCTGCAGGTTTACTTACTATTGTATTTTACAAACTTTTTTCATGGAGGAAAAAACAAAATGCTTGAAAAGGCATTTGTGCACTCCCGTCCTTTTACTTATTAGGAGCACAGTTTGCAGTCTGCCTGGGCCTGCCACTTCTGTTGGAAATGGGTGCAGTTTGGGTTCCCAGCCTGCTCTGCTACTGTTCATAACAACCAGTAGTTGTATGTACTTGGCAGGTTGTAGGACCCACTTCTCTTAAATAAAGTCCTCCTAAATAAATGAAAAGGGAGCAGGCTCCAAATTGTCTGTTCCTGCCTATTTAAAGGCGGGGAGAAGTGATCTGGAGCATGGTAGTCTTACCCCCTTCTTCATGCAGCACTGGAAGAAGAATGGGGTGGGGGGAAAGCATCTTACTTTGCTTCTGGTTTAAAATGGAATGCATCCCTTTGAAACCAGGGTCTGCCAACCCATGCCACTTTTTATGTACAGTATCTTGAACATGCCACTCAACTTTATTTTGGCCCTCTCCAGGCCTCCTTGGTTGATTTCACTGGTCCATGAGACCTGCCGAGCGTCTCTTTGGCTATCTTTGTCCCATATTGCTATCTTTCTGGACTTTTCACCTGGAGAAGTGCTGTGTCCTTGCAGACCTGCATCATCTGGTGTGGTTGTGACAGGCAGCTCTGGGTGTGCCACTTAGGAAATGTCTGCATGCAACTAGTGATGCAGGTTGACCACCCCTGCTTTAAACTTTAAATGATAAGCAAGTATGGAATAAGGGGAGTATGTGGTAGTAAAGTGGTCCTTTCTCACACAGCATGCACAATTTGACAGGATGCAGTCCTTTAAATGTTAAACGAAGGATGCAAGACTGGAGGCATTGAGAGGGATGGGGCGTGAGCCACTTCTTGCTTGCATTTTGTGAGCAGCACTGTATGCTGCATGCCAACAACATTGTTTCATGTGCCACTTTGGGCATGCTTGCCATAATTTCACCACCCCTGGTCAAAAGGCCTTCTTTTACAAGGCCTACCTGAGAGGCAGTATGTAGCTTGTTACGTTCAGGCTACATTTCTATTCAAATTTATCCAGTAGTAAATATTGAACACAGCAGGATTTACTTCTGAGTAAAAATGCAGAGACTAGCACTTCTCTAATAAATCTTTTATATTTATCTGGGATTTTTCAGTTTGTATAATCTACTGTAAACAAGGTGTTCCGATCTGATATCTAAACTAAAGAAAATGTAAGGATTATTAGTGTCAAATGTAGCTTGAGCCTTAGGCATGTCTATTATGTGTGTATTACAGGCCACAGCTGCAAGGTGTGTAAGAGATTCAAGATTGTGCAAAGTGTGAGGGTCATGCCTTACCACTGTTATTTCAGCTATGTCCTAGAACAGTGTTATTCAAACTGTTTGTAGTGGAAAACTGGGAGCAGCCATCTTGGAAACTGCGGACCTTACTTTTGTTGTATTCCTTTTGTGAGTGTTAACAGTTCAAATTTTCAAGTGAGGGTGTTTTTTTAGTTTTGTTTTTAGTTCAGGGCTTTTATATCATATTTTGTCCTAATCTTCTTTTCTGTCAAGGAAGTTTCATGGTTGTACAATTGCTGCTGTCCAAGAATGCCAATTTGCATTTCAGGAATGTCATTTTATTAGGTTACAATGACAGCACTTCCTGCTTGATGATGTCACTTCCTGCCACATCATTTCCAGGTTAATGACATCACTTCCGGTGGGTCCTGCTATGAGTGCCATTCTAAAAAGTGGGTCCCTGACTAAAATGTTTGAATACCACTCTCGTAGAAAATCTTTCAGGGAAGGCCCACTTGGTTCCATCACCTTCTGAGATTCATTTGGTGATGCTTCCCAGTAGTAGCTCCCACAGTTTGAAATTCTCTTCTTTCCAACATGTGGCTGGTGCCCTCTCTGCCATTCTTCCAGCGTCAGTTGAATGTCTTTCTGTTTTGACGTGCCTTCATTAGCTTGCTGTAACTTTTTAACGTGCTGCTTGTGTCTTTATTTGTATTATTGCCCTCTCTTTTCATATTTGCTATTTGGTTGCTGCTCTTAATTGCTTTTTTGATTGTGCTTTAATTTTGTTTTAAACGAATCTTGTAAGAAGTGTGGTATTTCTTTTTAATTAAAAAAAATCAAAATAAAATGGAGCCTAATTCAATTATTTACTTGAACTGAGTATTTACAGCCCCAGGCTTTCAGGGACACAGTTTCCATGATGAAATATTTTTGTACAGCAGCAATCCATATTCTGTGCCAGATAGAACCCAAGTAACATACCTACATGCTGCATAATGTCCCTTGCATAATTATAATTATAATACTTAGGCGTTTAAAGTATTGAAACTGATTTGGCAAGGTAACTGGAATCTACTTTGAATCTACTTCTCCTTACATAATGCTTTCTTTGCCTTCAGGAAGCACTGCTCCAGTTCTCAGACACCTTAAAACCATTTAAGTATGTGACAAACTTGGTCTCCCTTAAAAAATGTTATTGCAAGATTTTCTGAAAGGAAAAAAAATTGCTGCCAGCATACGGTTATGGACAATATTAGACAAAGATATAAGACTGCCTTCAAAATAAATGGGAAATTGCATAAACCATTTTTACCTCTGAGTTTTCTCTCATTAACATGCTTGCCTGAAATACAGTTTAAAACAGGTATTCATCTGGCCAGACTCTTGCAGTGGGAAGTCTGGCTTTGTGTGGTAGAAATGGCTTGTAGGGGAAGAAAGATGAGCCGCTTAGCTTTTTAATATCTTTAAATAAATTCATCCCTTCTCAGTTATTTGGCTCCAGCCTCCCTATCCCTAGTTACTCAATGAAGATTTTCTTCTTTCTGATGCATGGCTTCCTTTTCTTCCAGTATTTTTATTTCCTCTTGTCTGTCTTATAGTATACTGTAGAGCTCTTTCTCTGGGCTGTGTTTGAGGCTTCCCTCACTCTGTTTAACTCCATAGTGTACATTCTCTGGACTTTCAACATTCCATGCCATGTTGTGTTAAAGGCTTCTAAAAAGCTTTAATATTCTCTGGCATCCTGATACAATATCACTGAAACCTGGATAGCCTTTGCCTGAATTGTCTTTGTTGATCTTGTCCTGACTAGGTAGAGGCTTGATCTGGTTGCATTCATGCTATGTGTAGGAACAGCAGGTCAGAAATCAGCCTGTCCTGGATATGTTTTCTGGACTTCGGCATATTGTCTACAGTGTGTTACATGGCAAATTTTCATTTGATTCATTTATTTTCTGTGCTTTAGTTTCTGTCTATCCTTTGTTTTCTTATTAAAGTTTAGACGTAGCCATGTCTGTGTTTGCCTGGGTGCTATTAATATAACTACTTTTTCTAAACCTTGAAACATTTTTGAACAGGTTGAGCCTTTTTATCCGCAAGGGTTCTGTTCCAGAAACCTTCGCGGATGCCCAAAAACACATAAAATGAAATGCCTTTAGGAAACTCAACGTGTGCTGTTAAAAAAGCTTCTCTTACATGGAAGCAGGGCTTAGAGCGCATTAGTATCCATTATCTTCTCTTTCCCCTGGAGCTAGGCGAAAAAGCTTCCCATGTCCTCTTCCTTAACTCCCCCACATCAGTCCACTTTACGTCTTAAATGGTCCCCAAAAACAGAACAAGCCCTTTCTTCCGGGACTTTATTGCCTGAGTCTTTGACGCTAAACCATAAGTTGGCATTAGCCACTTCTTCATCTACGGCTATTTCCACATATAACTCTCTCGTTGACTCCCTAGTCCAGTCTCTTAGAACGACTTGTTCTTCTCACCCATACAACTGTGTTCACTCCTGGTTTGACGCAGATTGTTGGCAAATAAAAAAGCAAATTAGGCTTCACCTTTCCCCTACTTACCTAAAGTTTTATTTCCATTTGCGTAGGATCTGCCAAGCTCTGTTTGAGGAAAAAAAAAAATCTATTTGCACAATGCAAATGGTCCCAACTTCATCAAGCAATCCTATCTCATAACTATAAGTCCTTTTGGACCTTAGTGTCTCGAGCCAATCCCTCTTCTTCTTCTAACTCTTTCTCCCCTATTCCATCTGCTGTATGGGTTGATCATTTCTCCAATATTTTATCTATCTCGAACCCTTGTTCCCCATCCACCTGTATTCTACAGGATCTTCCTGAATGGCCTCCAGTTACTTCTGATGAGGTACTGGAGCTAATCAACTCATTAAAATCTGGTAAAGCCCCGGGTCCTGATCATATTCTTTCCGAGATTCTGACTAGTAATCCTCTTTGGTGGGCGGAATCACTCGCTAATCTTTTCACCTTGGTGAACCGTTCTCGTCGCTTCCCTAATTCATGGCTATCTTCTATCCTCATCCCTATCTACAAAAAAGGTGATCCCCTCCAACCTAGTAATTATCGACCAATAAGCCTACTTTCCAATATTGGCAAGCTTTATGCCAAATACCTTCTTGTCAAGCTTTCATCCTGGGCTTACTCTAAAGATCTCCCCAGTAAAGAACAAATAGGATTTCGTTTTGGTGCTTCTACACTTGATCACGTTCTTCTGTTGTCCCACCTAGCCAAAAAATACTCAGTTCACCATAGAGCTAGTCTCTTTGCTGCATTTGTCAATCTACGTGGAGCATTCGACTCCATCAACAGAGACTTGTTGTGGGACAAACTACACAAATGGGGAATCGACCCACGTCTCCTCTTTTTACTCCGTCGTCTTCATACTTCTAATTTCTGCCAGGTCCGTCTTCCCAATTCCAATATATGGTATTAACAGATAGAATCCCCACTAATATAGGCGTACGTCAAGGCTGCATTCTTGCTCCTCTTCTGTTTAATTTATTTTTAGCAGATTTACCTCCTTTTTTTATCCAACTGTGATAATTCTGCCCCATCTCTCAATGGTGCCCCTTTTTCTATCCACCTGTATGCCGACGACGCTGTCCTATTATCAATTACAAAATCTGGCCTATGCCATTCTCTTTCTAAATTTCAAGATTACTGTGTTTCTAACGATTTGTCCATGAATTCTGAGAAAACCAAAATTCTGGTCTTCTCTAGATCCTGGTCTCCATCTTCATGGACAATCGGTCCACATTCCTATCAGCAAGTCCAAGCATATAAATATTTGGGGCTTATAATACACTATAAGCTTAGTTGGACCCACCATAAGAAATCTGTCATTTCCTCTGTATCACTCCAGTCGAAAGCAATTTCTAAATTTCATTACACTTCTGGTAATCAGTATATCCCTTCAGCCCTCCTCATTTTTCGAACTAAAATTCTCTCCCACTTACTTTATGGGGTCCCCATATAGATACAGGCTGCAAATCAGGACTTCGACCAAATTGCAGCCTCCTTCCTTAGGAGAATACTGGGTGTACCCAATCTCATTTGACTCTCCACAATTCTCCTTGAACTAGGGATCCATCTCCCTTCTACTACAGCTTGGTCAGCTTTTAAGTTTTGGCTCAGACTGTTTCTAAATAGCCACCCTGGTTCCTTGTTATACAATCTAATAAAGGACTCCTATTCTTCCAAGTGGCTTAGATTGCTTGACACTAAACTTGCATCTTTAGATCTGACCCTTGAATCCCTTGTGGATACAGGGATACAAAGGGCCCATTCCATAATCAAGGCTAAGCTTTGGCAATTTGAATTTAATCATCTTAGCGCAAATCTTAATCCTACCTCTTCTCCCCAATACTTTGGTCTTCCTCCTTCCCTTGGTCGTCCCTTTAACTATTTTAGTTCATTAACCAACTCTAATATGAGAAGAGCCTTTATGCTTGCTTGCTTCAATATCTTTCCTTCTGCAGTCTATGCAGGCCGTTTTTCTAATATCCCTTGTGACAAAAGGCTTTGTCTCTTTTGCCATTTGGCCCCCGATACATTGACTCATATTCTCCTTCAATGCCCAGCTCATCAACATCTCCGTAATATTTATCTTGAACCCTGGTTCTCTTCCTTTTCTAATTCCTTTGTTGACCCTCTTCCTATTTTCCTGAGTGATGGTTGTGTTCCCCTTACAGTATCAGTTGCAGGTTTTTTATCTGCGATCCTCAAATTAATTCCCCTGTTACGATTTTCTTACGTTTCTATTTCTATTTCCCTCTCTTTTTTTTTTTTAAGCCTCTTATTACGCTACTGCAATTGGTATCTTGTTGTGTTCCATTGTTTTATTTATGTATGCCAATTAAGGTTATGGAAATGAAATGAAAAATGAAAATGATTAATCTCACTTCCTGCGTTGAGGGAGGAGGTCTTATCTCAGAGCTATTCATTTGCTCTAAACCCCTGGAGAATAGTTGCAGCCATGTTGCCATGGTAAGAGAAGCTTTTTTAAAACATTACTGCTAATTAACAGCACTTATCTGTTTAACTTAATGAGCCCTTCTCTTCTGTGGTGGCTTCACACCGAGTCAAGTCAGTGGATAGGAAAACCATGGATGAGAAGGCTCCACTTGTATTTATTAAAAACTAGCCTTTTATTACCCGGCATTGCCCGGGTAACAAATTATCCCAAGCTTCTAGGTGACCCCGGAAAATTAGTGTAACATTCAACACTAATGTTAGCTGTTTTTGAGTATTTTTATGTGGCACCCCCTTCGCACCCCCACCCCGGGGGTGCTAGGGGGGGGTCTGACCACCACAGTATTTGTCGCCAGACCGTAAGGCGTACGCATACAGAGTTTGGTGTCAGTTGCTCCAGGTGTTCCAGCAGGGCATGGTGGACATTTTGTTTTGCACCCCTTCTCGCTGACGGGGGCCGAACCCGGACTCCAACAGCATCGGGAGCGTCGCCACTCATCTCAGCGACCCCGGAAACTATGGATTCGACACAGAAGTTGGCCATTTTTGATCATTTTTGCATGGTACCCCCTTTGCACCCCCACCCCCGGGGGCGCTGGGGGGTCTGCCCCCGCAGTGTTTGTTGCCAGACCGCAAGGCATACACGTGCCAAGTTTGGTGTCAATCGCTCCAGGCGTTGCGGAGCCTATGCGACGCACGCGTTTTGGTACCCGGCATTGCCCGGGTAGTTATTTATCCCAAGATTCTATTACACACGAAATTACCAATCAGCTCAGCCAATCTTTCCAGGCATTCCAGCGGGGCATGGCGGACGTTTTGTTTCGCACCCTTTCTCGCCCCCCACGTTGAGGGCCCCCCGAACCTGGACTCCAATGGCATGGGGAGCGTCACCAGATCCCAACATCCTAGATCCCTTCCGCAGGACTCCTGTTCAGCAGGTGTTCAACACTTTAAAGACTTCAGGTGCTGGAAAGGTTATGCTCTGCATGTCCTAATCAGAGTGACATCAGCAATGACATCATAATAGATTGCCTCAGGACACCACATATCAGCTGAAGTAAACGCACACACATACATACATACTTACGTTCAGGCAGCCTGACCCCCGCAGCGTTTGTCGCCAGGCCGCAAGGTGTCTGCGTGCCAAGTTTGGTGTTGATCGGTCCAGGCGTTGTGGAGCCTATGCAGAACGAACACAAACGAACACACACACACACACACACACACACACACACACTCTTCTATATATATATATATAGATAGATAGATAGATAGATAGATATCTGTTACTCTTTGTGTAAATCTTTGAAGTTTAAGTGCATAAAATCCTGTGGGTTTTGTATCAATAATGTATGTCTGAAAACCAACATGATGTTTATGAGCCTGGCCAAAGTAGTTGAAATAAGAAGTAAAAGTCATTAGTTCACAAGAAACTCAGATTAGTTGAACCGTAGGAAGGTAGGCGTTCTCTCGAAGAACATCTTCATGGCTGTGTAGAAGAAAGAGGGCAGCTCTGGAGGGCTTCTTTGGTTAAAAGGTTCACCACAAGTCTTTATATCACAGATATTGCTTGTTGTCTTACCATTTTGTTGGAGAGGGGCTGAAACGCAGCAGTGGCCCAGTGAAGTAGCTCCAGACTCCCATCAGTTTCTGGGAGGCAGGAAGTATTTCTCTGGGCTAACGCACACTATCCCACTGGTGATTCACCACCAAAGGAGATCATCCCTCCCCTTCAAGGGCCCCACCTCTTTTTTTACTGTCCAAACAGTGAGGGAGAGTTTGAGGGTAAGAGGGTAGGAATTGGTTGGCATTAGACCCAGATGCGAACTGGGCTTTGTTCAGAGCAAGTTGGCCCTTTCCTTGTCTTTGACTGGTGGGTGGGGGGAGTTGCTCTGATAACTCTTACAGTTAGTTGTTGTGTGGACCAGGATTGTTGTCATGGTGGATTGGTGATTGTTGTTGCGGGATGGCTGTGGCTGGGTTGTCACTGTGGATCAATGGTGTGGGTTTTTTTGTTGGTGATTTGTGTTGTGGAAGGATGTGTGTTTGGTATAGGAAAGGGCTTGGGAAAGAGAAATTATGCTGCCATGGGGGAAAGTGATGGGCTGGGGGTAAACAGTCATGAAAATGCATGATTTTTGCTGAGTTGTGTTCACTTGAGTCACCAGTGCCAATGACTTGGGTATTGACTTGAGACTTGGACCACTGATTCAGAATTAAGTCATCAATTTCGGCAACTCGAGTTAGCGTGTCTGAGTGTACTCCATTACTTTGTTGCGTGTTACTTTTGTTCCGTGTCATGATAGACCTCATGCAGCAATCTGGAAGGTGCCACATAGTCGTCATTAGCAATGGTAGGTTCCACTTCCAGCCAGAACACGATGTAGCTGGGATGGGGGGGGCGTAAGGGGAGGAGAAAGGCTTAAATTTATCTACTTTAGTTTTGGGTACCTGACTGCCTCTAGCACGAGATGTGGAGAAGATGAGCCCAAGACATTGGGGCTATCTCAAGGGGGAGGGGGGAGGGAATGGCTTCTCTTGTTTCTGAAGGAACAAGAATTGATTGTATGAAAAGGGGTGGTCTGGTTTTTGGCTCTGGACAAGGGAGGGGAGAGGAAAAGGAGCCCAAGGGAGGGGGTAGGTGTTTTGGCCATTGGTTAGCCCATGGAGGGGGGAAGAAGAAGGGGGGAGAGGCGGGGGAGAGGTTGTTCCTAGAGCCATTGAAAAGCGAAGCACAGTCCCTCCTGCTTCATTCCAGTGCATTTTTTCCCCACATTACCCTCTGAGAGAATGCTGTCCCTGAAGGTAGGGGTTTGGTGAGCCTCTTCCTAACATCAGGGGATAGTTGCGCTGAAGCTGTGATATTCGTCCTGGCAGTGCCCTGCCCCCAGAAGTGACATTAAAAAAAAGACTCTGGTCAAAGTGACTGAATTTCTGCCATGGGTGTATTGGGGACAGAATCTTGTGACACAACTTGGACTTGAGATAGTGACTTGTTTCTAACTCTTGTAATTGCTGTTAAGTCAGTCATTCCATGGGAAGAAGGATGAGTCACAGTCCTTCTGGCCTTTCACCCAGCCCTTGCGATGCTGGTGGTGACTCCTTAAACCTGAAGTTGCTGCTATTAAATGCCAGGTCAGGGAATAATTAAATCGACCTAATCCAGGATTTGATCCTGGAGAAAGGCACTGGCCTGGCATGTATTATGGAGCCTTGGCCATGTGTTGTCTCGCAGCTTTTTTTCTTTTTCTAGGTTTCTACTGCAGTCTGTCAGATCTGCAGAGGTGGAAAAATAGGGTCACAATACTCTATTGTGAAGCAATTACTCATACGAGGTACTCTGCCCAGCGGTCCACTGGGTTTGAACACCTCTGTGTTAAGAACATAAGAAGAGCCCCACTAAATCAGGCCAAAGTCCTATCTAATCCAGCTTCCTGTGTCTCACAGTGGCCTACCAGTGGCCTCAGGGAGCACATAAACCTATATGGGACTTTAGCCTGATCCAGTGGGGCTCTCCTTCTGTTAGGTTGAGTGGGTGAGAGAAGATGGGATTCTCTCCTATGCTGCCTAACAGTTTCACTGCCTGAACACACCAGGGTGATCTCTGGTATAGCATTGGAGTCCCCCCAGCTGTTGGTCTCGGGAGACTTGGGGCCCCTGGTGTAGGTGTACTCATAATTTAATGGCCTCCACAGCAGTTGATCTCTGCCCCAGTGCATATGTTGGACGGTGTGTACTGCTGAACAAGTGGATGGTGACCTCCATGTGGAAGTGATTAAGATAATTCATGTATATGGTCCTTCTTGGTTGGGTTTAAGCTAATTACAGCCCCTTACCTTCCCAGGGATGGGAGCCAAATCGTATGGTCTGTCCTTGAAGGCTAATGCATCCAGATGGACTCCTGAGAGCAGGGGGATTTTCCCATTGTCAGGGCCAGTGACGCATCCCAAGATCTGGTTGACTTTTGGAAATTGCGTAGCCACTTGGTAGATAAAAGTGCTTGCATCCACCGTGAATGGACTCCGCATTGATGGTCTCCATTGAGGTTCCCACCTTTTGGTATTTCTTTGCATTATTTTCAGCTTATACAATCTGTGGATGTGGACAGGGTCCTTTGGTGTATAACACTGTCTGCCTGCTTGAGCTTTGCCTTGTTTAGTTTATTAGGTCTAGGGAGGGGCTGAGTGGACAGGGAGAGTGGTCAATTCATCTCTGACAGGAGGTGTTTCCAGTGCTGTTAAAGGTGGCAGTGAAAAAAAACCCCTCCTGAAAAAGTGCTACTTCGATTCCACTGTATTGTGTAACTACCAACCACTCCTGTTTCTGAGCAAGGTAATCGAGCAGGTGGTAGTGTTCAACTCCAGGAGGAAGCTCCCAAGGAGGAAGCTTCCAGGAGGAAGCTCAGAACTAAGCTGCCAAATGTCAAGAGCTCGCAAGCCTATTGGAGAGAATACAGTACCTCTAGCATGCGTTTTTCTGAATCTCCAACTAGTCACAGGCATTTCTCTATGCACAATTACCTGGGAGTAAGATCCCTTGCCAACAATGGGGTTTACTTCTGAGTAGACTTCTTTCTGAGTATGTCTTTCACACTGTTTTTTTCTGTGCTTCCACCCTCCTTTCCACTCAAATGTCTCCTTATGACACCTAGAGGAACTGGAAGTGAGAGTGGATTGGAATGCCTTGTTTTTTGTTGGAGAGCCTCCAAATAAGGAAGTGGGTGGTGATGTCATCGCAACTCAGAGTGTTATTAGCATCACATACAGCCAGGTGCTGGTGGTGAGTTTGGAAACGGGGTGTGTGCAAAATATTTGCAGGTGCTGTTATTTGCATTTTGATATTGCAAAAATTGTGTCCACCCTTTGAATTGCGCCTGGAGCAGCTGCATGATTATTAGTACATGATACATGATTATTAGTAAGCACTCTGGATCATAGACTATTGTAAAGAATATTAATAACATTCAACAGAAATCCTAGCTTTTTCAATAGTGTTATTCCATGTCAAATCATCACACTTGAGGGCAATTTTCTACCTCATGTTCTTAGATTTTGACAAAACTTGGCATAGTTATTGAAGGAATGCGTATTTTTAATTTTTCTCGTGCCTGTTCCAGTTTGCATTTTTCTTCCTACAGAAAGTTACAGTACCTAAAAATAAATGGGTCACAACAAGAACAAACTGAGAAAAGAAACAGACAGACATTCATAAATACTGTACAAGAATTATGTTGTAGATTTGAAAAATTAAGTTCAACTTGAAAATTCTATTTTCTGTTGAGTATACACATGTTAGCTCTCATATTATCCCATCATCGTCCCAAAACATTTTTGGGATATAGTTAGACACAAGTATGAACTAATTTTGAGATTATTTTTCAAAATTTTAAACATCCATTTTTGAGATAATTAATTTTAAAGTTTTAAATTGAATTTTTTAAAACTAAAAAAAATTGAACCATTGTGTTGTATGTATGAAAGTCCATGGAAAGAGCTTTAAAATGAGACCACTCCCAACTCTATATCTCAACTAGTGTCCGAGATACAACTAGTTAAAAAATGATCACTAGTGTGCCATTTTTTGATAAAATTTTGAAAGTTTACTTAGCTATAAAATTTAACATAATAAACATAGGCTGCTAAAACTTGGTATTTTTGCATTAGGCCATAGGACGAGTAAGTACCGCAAATTTCATAAAAATCTAAGGAGGTCAGTTGGAAATGGCGTGATGATTTGACATGAAATGACCCAATACAGTAAACATAAAGTTCTATTGCACCATATCAAAGAGCGTTTCAGCATTTAATGGCAAAATTGTTGAGGAGTTGGGTTTTTTATTCTCCAGTGCAACCAAGTCAATCTTAGAGCAATAAATCACGCTTGATCTTTATTAAAACAATAAAAAGGCAAATAACCTTTTGAAGTCAATTAGTCAATATGTTAGCATCAACATTCATTAAGAAACTTGGTCTATAATTAGCACATTGAGGGCCCAATCCTATGTTGCCTGGCTGCCCAGGAACACAGCGAAAGCCAGGCTGCTACTGCTGCATTCTGTGGCAGTCAGGCAGCCGCAGGAGCCTCTGTGGGGAAAGGGGACATTCACGCTGCCTTCCTTGGAAGTCGGGAACTAGTGGCAAGAGTCACCTCTGGTCCTGCCCCTGCTCCACCCCTAGCCCCACCCCAGAATGCCCTCCTGCTCTGTTACCAGCGAGCAGGCCTCCCTCTGGGGCACCCATGGAGCTGCCCCAGCACTGGTGTTAACAGCTTACCACCAGATTTGGAGGCACTTTATGGCACCATTTGCTGCAGAGACGTGGGCAGTATGAGCGTGCCACCTGCTTTGGGCTCAATACGATCAGGCCCTGAGGTTGTTACCCAGTTGTGCATTTAAGAATGCCTAGTGGAATAGTTTCTCCAATACACTATTTATATACTCAAGTGGTTCTCAAAACGTTTTAGACCATGACTCACTTTTCAGAATTTTCCAGTCATGTCAGGAGCCACTGGAAGTGATGTCATTAACCTGGAAGTGACATCATAGCTGGAAATGACATCATCAAGCAGGAAGTGCTGTCATTGTGACATAATCAATGACACTGCTGGAATGCAAACTGGCATTCTTGGACTGCAGCAACTGCATGCATGAAACATCCCTGACAGCAAGCAAGATTAGGACAAAATATTATGTAAAAGCACTGAACTAAAAACAAAATAAAAAAATGCTCACTTGAAAATTCAAACTGTTAACAAAAAGAATATAGCAAGAGTAAAGTCTGCAGCTTCCAAGGTGGCTGCTCTTAGCTTTCCACGATCCACTTGATGTCCCAACCCACAGTTTGAGAAACAGTGATCCACTCTATCAAACTTTCTGTCAAAGCTGCTCATGGATTATTTTTCTTCTCTTCCACCTTGTGTTAGTGTGTGCGTGCGCGTGTACTCATGTCCAAGAACTAATCCTTCATGATTTAACCTTTGACTTGTCCTCGTCTGTGTGGTTACCAGACTCTGTGTGGTTGTACACAAAAGTGTTTGAAATGCCTGAGGGTATAATTTCACAGGATCCAGTGTTCGTTGTGCTTTATCTTTTTTTTGTTAAAATGTGTTTAAGTATGAATTTTATTTATTTTTATTTGACTGTGCCTTTGATTAAAGTTGAAGATGCCATTTTACATATTGTAATGTACTGTAGTTTGATGGGTGTGTGTGTGTGTGTGTGTGTGTGTTAGTGGGGAAAATTGGTTTTAATAAGAGTTATATTGAATGCACATGACTGGTTCCTTTTGGATTTTTTTCTTAGCTTATCTTAATGATGATCTAAAATAGCTGATGATCTTAAAATTGGAGAAGTGGGGCTGGAGAAGAAAACCCCCTCCCCCTGGCTTTCTCCAACTGTTCTGTGTTCTGTGGCAGTGCAGAGGAAATTGGTAGCCATTAGGAAACCTGTTTTGGTGCAGCTGGGCTAGTATTAGCACCTAAAAGTAAATGGGTCAGAACAGACTAAGGAAAGTAATACACATGGAAACAACGTTCATAAATACTGTACAAGAATTGTTGTAGATACATCATTAAATTTAAAATGAAAATTCTATTTTCTGTTTATCATATGTATGTGTTATCTCTCATATCTTATCCTATCACTTTCACAGAAATTGTTTTTGGGTGTAGTTGCACAAGTTTGAACTAACTTTGAGGGTTTTTTCAAAATTTTAAAAATGTCCATTTCTGAAAAAAATGATTTTAAAAGTTTAAATTGAATTTTTTAAATGAAAAAATTATTAAACCCATTGTGTTGTATATCATATGAAAGCTCAGGAAAGGAACTTTAAAACTAGACCCATCTCAACCAGTGTTCAATGTACAGCTAGTTAAAGTATCATTAGCACGCCATTTTTTCATAAAATTTGAAAATTTAGGCTTAAATATATTTTTTCTGAGTTTGAAAATTTTTTAAAATGCATTCCTTCAGTAACTATTTGTTGTTGTTGTTGTTGTTGTTGTTGTTGTTGTTCAGTCGCTAAGTCGTGTCCGACTCTTCGCGACCCCATGGACCACAGCACGCCAGGCCTCCCTGTCCTCCACTAGCTTCCTGAGTTCGCCCAATTTCATATTCATTGCTTCGGTGACACTATCTAACCATCTCATCCTCTGTCGCCCCCTTCTCCTTTTGCCTTCAATCTTTCCCAGCATGAGGGTCTTTTCTAAAGAGTCCTCTCTTCTCATCAGGTGGCCAAAGTATTGGAGCTTCAGCTTCAGCATTTGTCCTTCCAGGGAGCAATCAGGCTTGACTTCCTGGAGAATTGACTGATTGGATCTCTTTGCAGTCCAGGGGACTCTCAAGAGTCTTCTCCAACACCATAATTCAAAAGCATCGATTCTTCGATGCTCTGCCTTTCTTATGGTCCAGCTCTCACAGCCATACATGGCTACTGGGAAAACCATCGCTTTGACTATGCGAACCTTTGTTGGCAGGGTGATGTCTCGGCTTTTGATTAAGCTATCTAGGTTCACCATAGCTTTCTTCCCAAGAAGTAAACGTCTTTTAATTTCATGGCTGCAGTCACCATCTGCGGTGATCTTGGAGCCCAGGAAAATAAAGTCTGTCACTGCTTCCATTTCTTCCCCTCCTATTTGCCAGGAAGTGATGGGAGTGGTTGCCATGATCTTAGTCTTTTTAATGTTGAGCTTCAAACCAATTTTGGCACTTTCCTCTTTCACCCTCATCAAAAGGTTCTTAAGGTCTTCCTCACTTTCTGCCAGTAGAGTGGTATCGTCTGCATATCTGAGGTTGTTGATGTTTCTCCCAGCAATCTTGATTCCAGCTTGTGAGTCATCCAGCCCTGCCTTCCTCATGATGTACTCTGCGTATAAGTTAAATAAGCAGGGTGACAATATATAGCCTTGTCGTACTCCTTTCCCAATTTTAAACCAGTCGGTTGTTCCATGTCCAGTTCTAACTGTTGCTTCCTGACCCGCATAAAGGTTTCTCAGAAGGCAGATCAGGTGGTCTGGAACTCCCATCTCTTCAAGAACTTGCCACAGTTTGTTGTGATCCACACAATCAAAGGCTTTAGCATAATCAATGAAGCAGAGGTAGATGTTTTTCTGGAACTCTCTTGCTTTCTCCATGATCCAGCGAAGGTTGGCAATTTGATCTCTAGTTCTTCTGCCTCTTCGGAAACCAGCTTGTACATTTGGTAGTTCTCGATTCACATACTGCTGAAGCCTAGCTTGTAGGATTTTGAGCATCACCTTGCTAGCATGTGAAATGAGTGCAATGGTGCGGTAATTCGAGCAATCTTTGGCATTGCCCTTCTTTGGGATTGGAATGTAAACTGATCTTTTCCAGTCTTGTGGCCACTGTTGGGTTTTCCAAATTTGCTGGCATATGGAGAGCAGCACTTGGACAGCATCATCTTTTAAGATTTTGAGTAATTCCGCTGGAATGCTGTCACCTCCACTAGCTTTGTTGTTACTATATAGGATCTTTAATCAAAATCTAAGCATGTGAGATAGAAAAATATCAAGTGTGATGATTTGACATGGAATGACCTGCCTTATCATTTTGATATTCAGTGATACAAGTGAATCTGTTCATTTTTTGTTTGGTTCCTCTAGGTTTAGAACTAAACAGGGATCTCCAAACCTTTTGACATGATGGCCTAATCATGTATCTGGCTCAGCATCAAGAGCTGTAAACGAAATACGGTAAATAAATTTTTATTCAGTTGCTAAGTCGTTTCCGACTCTTCGCGACCCCATGGACCACAGCATGCCAGGCCTCTCGGTCTTCCACTAGCTTCTGGAGTTCACCCAAATTCATGTTCATTGCTTTGGTGACACTGTCTAACCATCTCATCCTCTGCTGCCCCCTTCTCGTTTTGCCTTCAATCTTTCCCAGCATGAGGGTCTTTTCATGAGGTGGCCAGAGTATTTGAGCTTCAGCAATCAGCTTGACTTCCTGTAGGATTGACCAATTTGATCTCCTTGCAGTCCAGGGGACTCTCAAGCGTCTTCTCCAACACCATAATTCAAAAGCATCTATTCTTCGGCGCTCCGCCTTCCTTATGGTCCAGCTCTCACAGCCATACATGACAACAGGGGAAACCATAGCTTTGACTATGCAAACTTTTGTTGGCAGGGTGATGTCTCGATGTCACATTTATTGAAATGTCAAATCTACATTTGAATAAATTTAAATATATTTGAACAATGGTTCCCAAACATTTTAGTGCTGCGATCCACTCTGTAGAATTACAATCTGATGGAACCTATCTAGAGCTGGAAGTATAGCAGGGCAAGCCCCCTTTGACTCTCTTGTGCACAAACTTTCCTTCTCTCCTGGAGCAGTTTCAGAGTCACCAAGAATCTGCTGATAGGCTGGGGCAATGCAAGATCCCTTACAGGATACTTTGCAGTTTATACAACAGCATAAATGTGAGCTCTGGCACATTGATATTTACATCCCCACATTTCTCTTCAGGTCGTTCTCCGAAAATCCTCCTCATCCACTTCCAGCCAGAAATGTATTCAGATAGGTTGGGAAATCCATCATTCTTTCCACCACCTCCCATTTGAAAGTCCCTTTCAGACGTCATACAGAGGAGCAGGGTTAATATGCATAGACACCAAGCCTGCATAATTATAAGAAACCAAAACATATCATGTATTTGAGGGGAAAAATAAGGTTTACTATCCAATTTTGAAGGGCAGATTGGAGCCAAAATTTGCCCTATCAAGTTCTGTTGAGTGCTGATTAATTTTTAAGGCTATGCCTCCTGTTAAACACTGGTGACACGCAGCCCAATACTGAGCTGCCTGGCTGCTGCAGGCACAGCAGTTGCCAAACAGCTACTGTCACATCCAGTGGCAGCCAGCCAGCTGCTGGGTTCTCCTTGGGAGGAGGGGACATTCATTCCTTTCTTACAGGGAAAGCCACACCTCCCGCAGTGGGGCTTCTCAACTCTCTGCCAGCTATTTCACAGGCGGAGAATAGGGAACCCTGTGTCAGGCTGCGTGAGCCGAGATGGGGGATAAGATCCAGCAGTGGAGATCACTGCTGGTCCCACCCCTCCCCCCACCCAGTTCCTCCCTCCCCGCTTACCTGAAATCCCTACAACACTAGCAACGATAAAAGGTACTGCTTGCCAGTTCTGTGAGGGCACCTCAAGGCCAAGGGTGGCACTACTGCAGCATGGATGGTAAACCCTTACTGCCTGTGTTGGATGTGCCTTATGGCATGTTTGTGATACCAGCACAGGTGGTACACACAACCTTTGAGATTAATAACCTATTTTGTAGTAACACTCATTCAACCATAACAAACACATTGAATAATATAATTTGAGGTCAGGTAGCTTTAATCCTCCCCTTTCTTTTGCATCCTGTAAAATCTTATATTTTACTCACGATTTCTTTCCTTGCCATATGAATTTTGATACATCATTCTGCCATTGTTTAAACCAAGTATCTGATAACAAAACCGGTGTAGTCTGGAAGAGCAATAACATTCTAGGCAACACGTCCATCTTAATAACCGCAATTCTTCTCATTAACAATGATTTCAAATTATCCCATATTACCAAATCCTTTTTAATTTCATTCCATGTCTTTACATAAATATTTTGCGTCATCATAGAGTTCTTATTTATAAATACAATACCCAAATATTTAACCTTAAATTCTGTCTTACTTATCAATTCCAATTGGTCTTGAAGATTCATATTTTTTGTTAGTATCTTTGCTTTCTGTTTATCTTCAAACATGATAAAGCACCAAACACTTTCAATTTAATCATCCATAATTCAATGACTTGCGAATAGTAGTTTACAGACCCATGATTTGGAAAATCAGTAGACCCTCAATGCATCTGTAAAGGTTCTGTGCACACAAATGTTTTGCCTCATCTGATTTATTCAGATGCATCACTTTGTTCTAATTACATTTTTTTTGTCAACTTCTGGAGGTCTTTTTGTGAATGGGTCAAATATGGTCTAAATTCTAAGTGTAAGCTTAAATTGGAAACTGTAACAATTTTTATCTTTCAGGTTTTCTTCTGCTCTCCGATTGTGTTTGAAGTCTGAGATGGACAAAATTTGAGAGACTACAACTTCAACCAGCAATAGGTTTCCATGCGTTTACTACTAGATGTAATATAGTCAGATACATTTTAAATCACCTGTACTGTACTGATGCTGTGTGGGAATTTTTGTTATGAAAAAGCCACATTAATGGCAAACCTACATTCTGTACAAACCCATACCAGTACTGTCCTCCTCTGTGGTGCGCATATGGCTGCACTTGCAAGACCGTTTCTACACATTACTTTCTGTGGATGAGGCAGGAACAGGTTGTCAGTCACAGTAATTGTTCTAAACAGGGCAGTGTTGCATCACTGAGTGTGTGCAGGGAGGCTCATTTATGTCCTTCTCCCTGCTTTCACCATATAAGTGCAACAAATGGTTTCATGTTGGGAATTGGGGGGGGGGAGAAAGGAGAGAACTTGGTCGTAGTCAAAAACGTGGAACGCATGATCAAGCCCCCCAGGCCAACTGCCTCCTTCCTCTGCCATTTCAGCAGGAGGCTCTTCTCAGCAGAGCAGTGCGAGAGTGCAAACGGGTTGCTGCTAGAGATACAAATCTGTTGAGCCTGCCCAAGACAGGCATGAGCATCACTAGCAGCCTCCTGCAGATCCCCACAGTGCTTTTACCACATACATCTTGCTGAGCTCAGGTTGCTCACTCCACTCCTTGCGAACACTCTGTCCCCCCTGCTCACTCCCCCCATACAAATGCACTTTCTAGCCTCTCCAAGACAAGCCTCTCCTTTTCTGTTACTCCTGCTGACCCACTCATTCTCCCCTCCAACACTCTCTCCAGCCCCAGATACTGGGTCTCCTTTTCTATCACTGCTGCACACTCTTCCTCCCCCCCTTGCAAACTATCTCTCCAGCCCTGCTGTGATTGGGGGTCCTTTTCTGCAGGAGGGAAACCGAATGAGAGGCAGGTGAAAGTTGATGGTGCAGTCCCAGAGAGTCTGCTGCAGCTCTGTCCTCCTGTCTGTGGTCTGTGGGAAGTCAGTGCAGTTTGCAGGGCTCTGCAAAGGCTGGGATTGAGAAAGAGAGAAGGACATGCGAGGCTGCACCATCAACTGGCACCTGCCTGTCCTCATCCTGTTTTCCCCTGGCAGGAAGGAAACCCAGCCTCCATGGGGCTGGAGTGTTTGCAGGGGGAGTGGTGGGGGGAGGGCTTAGAGAGCCTTGCACAACCCACCAAAAATTGGCTTGTGACCCACCAGTGGGTTGTGAACCAGTTTGGGAACCACTGTTTAGGGAAGTACTTCTGATGGGTATTTCTTTTCACTTCTGATGGGTATTTCTTATTTCTTTTCAGATATCGTTATACTTTTTTCAGTGAGGGGGATTGAGGGATAGTGGCTTATTTAAAACACACGTGAAGCTCTTCATTGCTAGACTAATGAGCTATTTTATTGAGGATAAAAGAGATTTCACAGAGATACAGGTATGCAACCAATGGTCTTTCATGGCCCTTCTCCTGCTGACGCAGCAAAGGTTTTTTTGGGGGTGGGGGGTGGGGGGGTTCCATACTTCTGAATCTGTAACTCAGATTCTGTGGTCCTATACTATTGTAATTCAGATAATTTTGGTCCTGTATGGCACAATTTTTTGGTCCCATACTTCAAGAATACTCTTGATGGTGATGCTTTTGTAATCGGTGGTTTGCATGAATAGAAAAGCGAACTGTTACCTGTATTGCGCAAAATCTCTTTGAGATAGAATCTGGTTAAACGTATCAAATGCTACTTCATTCTTATTTAACAGTAATAATGCTTTTTTACTTACAAAAGGGTACATCGCTTTAATTTCAGAGCTCATGATTGTATTTAATTCATTTGGCAGAAGGGATCATCATTCTGAGATGGAAGTTGGATCTTCATTTAACAAAGCTATTCTGTCTTCTGAAGCAGTATTAAATAATGAGGAATATGTCTTGGTTAATAAGAAAACAGAGGAGCATTCTGTGCAGGATGAGAAATCCCAGTTGATGGTAACATTTTCTTGACTTTTAAAAACCACTCATATTTACTTTAAATGTAATTTACCTGGTCTATGAAGCATATCCTATTAGTTCTGAAATTGTTTCACTGGTTCCCAACCCATTTCTGAGGACAGTGCAGAGTTCTGCCACAACTTTTAAAGTCTCATAGGTCCTAGCTAGATGGACTAGCTTTTCCCTTATATTCCTGCATGTAGTGTTCTTTGTTAGAGACCATTTTAAGGTGCCATCCTCTTCTGAAGTTAAGTAGGTGGTGACCATTGAAAGCATTTTTTCTTCTTTTCTGAATGGTGTCTTTTCTTTGAAGTGCTTTCCCCAGAGAACATGGTCAGGTGCCTGTCTTTTTGGAACCAGGAGAACATCTTTTATTTCCTAGGGGCTTTTTTAATACATGTGAAGGCATGGTAGATGAATAAATATTTGACTCGTGTATGATTGAACCAGATTAAATAAAAACTAAAACAAATTAATTACCTGGACAGTATTGCATCACTGAGATTGTCTTTCAGAGAAGATACCAGATGTATAGTGAGGGAGTCTCTTGCTTAGTTCTAGGATAGAGAATCTACATATAGATGCCCCTTTGATGTATTCCAATATGTTCATATGCCTTTGATGTATTCCAATATGCCTTGAAGACCTAAATAGTGGGGATGTTGGATATAAATCAGTTAAATTTGATTAATATTTCCAGATATTGGCAGTTCTCAGATGTATTGTTTCTCTGTTCAAAAGGTTTATGAAGCATCTAGTTATAGAAGCTTGTTGATTGGTTTTATTAAAAATATCTGTGTGTGCATGTTGCACTTCATACAGATGCTTCCAAGTCAAGATGAACAAATGGAAAAAGCTGTGGAGGAGGTACTGAGGGATTCTGATAAAGGCCAGAAACATACTACTGACTGTGAAGACTTGAGTGGTGATTGCAGGCAGTTACTTCGAGATGTTGCCCTCAGCCAAGCTTCTATGCATCTTCTACTTGATCCTTTAACCACAGGTACTGGTTTTAAATATATGTTTCAAAGGGGAAAAACAATAGGAAGTTTGAAGGAAGTTTGAAATGCTCGTCATTTTTTTCACATTTTACATATTCATTTTGAATATCTTTGCATCTGTGTCTTTTTTTAAATCCCTGATACGAGCTGCAGTATTGGGTGCAGAAAGATGCTTCTCTGATAGGTGTCATTCTTGACTCTTGAGGAAAGCCACTAGCAGGAGGCAGGGCTGATTGTAGAAGAAGTCTCCTCCTCCAGGGAGGGCTTCCTATTTCCCCAGACCGGATCTGCCTTTGTCAGTGTTTTCCTTTGCTTTTTTTCTTCTCTTCCTTTCCCTTCCTCCTTCCTCCAACTCCCTCCCTAGTCAGGGCTTGGCCCTCACACAGTCAAAGGATGGGGGACCATCCTTTGACTTTCCCCAGGCTACTGCACGAGGGATCCACCACACCACCCCAGCTGACTTGGTAGGGTCTTGCAGGTCCGTGCACTTGGTGCCTTCCCTTTCCCCTGAAAGGGGAAGCCCAACACACTCTAACATCTTCCTCCTCTTCTCGCCCTATGCTGTGGTGGAGTTGGGTAGAGTGCGATCTTTGCTGCCTCATGCTGCCCAGGAGGGCTCGGCTTCACCACACTGTCACAGCAGTGATGGCAAGCTGTGGGAAAGTTGCGGAGCTCCCTGACCCACCTCTCCAGCCCCCATTCCTCCTGGTTTCGTAGGGTCTGGCAGGCCTGCACATTTGGTACCCTCCCTCACAAGGGCCTTGCCCAAATCACCCCTTCTGTGGCCTTCCCTCCCCTCCTACTTTGAGGACAGGGTAGAGTTGAATAAAAGAATGTGGCAAGCCCAGTGACAACTGACCCACCATCTACTGTATGATACCTGGTATGGCACTGGGGATGTGTGTTCTGGGATGGGGGAAATCTCAGCCAGACCTCCCCCCCCCATCCAGGTTCCCAGTTTCCCAGGGCCACTATCTCCTCATCCTTGCTTGATGTCGGAAAATCAGGCCAGAGTGCAGCTCCTCGACAAGGGTTGTGACTGAGCTGCAGATGCCAGGCTGCCAGGTATGGACGCCCCATTCCCTATGCACTGTATCAAGGAAGAGCACCAGGGACACGAATGGACCAGGGTTAAGTGTCCTAAAAAGCTCAACCCAGCCTCTCCAGGATCGATCCAATGACCCCCTCCGATTCTGAGTTCGTGGTATATTATCAGGGGATGATATCTGCAGGGTATTCCCTCCCCCATTCAGAGGGATCTCTTGGGTTCACTGTGTTTGGGGCCCTTCACTATAAATCCAGGCCTGTGGCATAGGCTGTACCCAAGTCTAAAGTCAAAAGGCATCTAGCTTCTAAAGGCCAAGCCAGAAAGTCAGTTGTTGAGGAGGAGGACGACAGGTCCAAGGTAGTGAACCTCTGTGTTCTGAGCCCCAATTATCTTCTGTGTATTCTTCCATGGAGGATCGGGAATTTTTCTGGGGAGGTTTCAGACAGCATGTCTATTAATGCAAATAGGCTGCTCCTGTGGCCTTAGGGTTCTCGGGGAAAGGCTGCAGAGGCTTTAACTTCCGCTTTTAGCCTCTGAAATGTTGGCAGATTTGGTGTCTAACAACCACTTTTTTTTCTTAAGTTGCTATTTCCACAGGGACCAGCTAAGATGGCAGTGATACTCTTTTTCTAGAGAGTTATGAAATATCCCGCTACAATCCAAATGCACATTGTGTGTGGCTGGTCAGCATTCTCTACCAGAGAAAGTGTGGCACTCTTAGGTGCCAGGGGTGAACTCTTGAGTTTTTTACACCATAGGTACTAGGATGCTTTGCCACACGGAAGCCCTGTGTGAATCCTTTGGGGTCCAAGCATTGGCAGAGAGCCACTATTTTGGTTTGGTGGTTACTGCCAAATTCTTGGGCTGGGAACCTCCCTTGGGTGCTACTGCTCACGTTTTCACTGGAGCAGCTACTTCAGCCTTTATGGCTATGCCTCACTGGTGAATATCTATAGGGCGGCCATGTAGGGGATGGTACATACCAGTGCCAAGGATGAAGAGGTGGACACTGCAGCCTCCGCTGATGTTTTTGGCAGATGAGTTCTGCAGAGAGTAATGAGATCCTGAATGATTCCACCTTGTCTGGCCCATCCCGGTATTCAACAGCTCTGGCATATCTCCAGGAGTCAGGAATAACCCTTCCTCTACCAGAGAAAAATGGAATTTCTTACCTGAGAAGTCCTGTTCTGGGGAGAGGATTGGGTCATTCCACCTACCTCTTCACTAGCCTTGGGGAGGGGGTTTCTTTGGGGCTAGAGGCTACTTCTGGGCAGGTAGTTGGGGATTTGGGGGGACTTCAGGCATGGGCAGCCCTGGACAACAGCCTGCCAGTCTGAATTTACTTGTTAGGTTTGACTGTTGACTGTTAGGTTGTTCTTCACTTGATCCCACTATCAATGGCACTGGGGGGAATCCCCCTGCAGTGGGATCATGGAAGTGTTTTCCAATTCTCCAGGACCAGTCTGGGGAAACGGGAAGCTCTCCCTGGAGAAGTAGCCTTCTTCTATGGTTGGTCCTGCCTCCTGCTAGTGCGAGTAGCTTTCCCCTAGAGTCAGGTATGCCCCCTTCCTCTCCCCAGAACAAGAATTCTCAAGTAAGAATTCTGTTTTTCTTAAGTATATGTTCCCCCAATTGGTCCTGTGCAAGGGTTCCATGCAGTGGCTTAGCTAGGTCATTTGACACCCGGAGCCCATACATTTTTGACACCCCAACGGCAAATTTATTGATTGATTTGTTTATTCACATTTTATACCACCCTTCCTCCAAGAAGCTCACCTTTTGTCCTCATAACAACCTTGTATAGGTGGTGTGGCTGAGATAGTAGTAGTCATTATTATTCATGTCATGTCATACGAATAATAATAATGGCCAGAAAATAAATGCAGTGAATATTTCCCCACAAGCAATGGATGGACATTGGTATCCTTCTCTGCTATTGCTCCCCTGCACATGGTACTCAGTGACATACTGCCCCTGCATCTGGAGGTTCAATGTAGCCATCATGGTTAATAACCACTGATAGACTATAGTCCACTATGAATATTTAGAATCCACTTTAAAAGTCATCTAAGCCGGTGACACCACCCAAACTTCCCACCTGGTGAGATAACATGTCACCCCCATTAACTTGATGACACTCCCACAACTGAATAAGAGTTCTAGTATAAGCTTTGATATGTGGAAAAGGGAGTTGATATAATTTATTGGTTCCATGCTGTATGATAACACCTTGTTGAGTCTCAGAACACAGTTTCATTGGTCAGTTTTGAGTTAAGGAATTCTACTTTTTGTCACACAAGTCAGTAGTGTTTTTCTGTTTATTTGGCTATAACCTTTGCTATAACCTTTGCTAGAACACAGATAATTCAAGAAGAATGTAATGAAAGAAATCTGCCTTAAATTACACACTGACTATAAATAAATGATCTATAAATAAATGATGATGGGTCATTCCATGTCAATTCAACCACACTGGTACACCCATGAACTCCGATTTTGATGAAACTTGGTGTATTCAACAAACATATGGTATCAAATAATCCCCTAATGTTTTTTATCTCTAACTTCAATACTTTTTTATTTACAGCCATTCAAATTTTTTTCAAATTCACACTTTTGCATGTATTCGAGAACCATTAAAAGAGCTGTACTTGGTTACAAAAAAAATCCTATCGGGCTGCCAAATCTTTTAATTATTTTCAAAATTTACTCACTTACCAACAAAAGTATGACAAACACAGAAAAAAATACTAGAGAGCTGAAAATATTTATTGTGGCCCCCTAAAAAATTGTTAATCTTTATGTTTGTTAGGAAAAAACATGATTTTCTAAAAATGCAATATCAGGGTGAGGGACAGGTAAAATCTTGACACTTTTTTTTTTTAAATGAGCCTAAATATATGTTCTAACTTATTCTGGAATAAAATTAGTGGTTTTTTAAATTCCTTCTGAAGAAAAAAAAAGAAAGAAAGAGAAATCGGCCATTGCTATAAAAGAAAATGGAAACCATCAAAATTTTATTTTTACATATAACTATAGTATAATTTTGGAATGTAATTTAATAATTAAACATCTATTTAAATTAAATATCCAATTTCCTTAGTAATTTATTTTATAAATATTTTGTTTCTTATTTATATAGGTTAAAATGGCATACTCTTGATAGCCATATTTTTCTAAATTTCCATGTATTTGTTAAATAGGCTTTGTTAATGATTAATATTATTCTTCTTTGCATGCAATACAGTTTTAATGTTATTGTAAAATAATTCAACAATGATAAATTTAAACATTTTACTTACATCTGAATATAAACATAGAGTAGGATATTACAGAAGATATCAGATATACATTCACATAAATCAGCTCTTTTTTCGCTGCATTTGTTCCAATTGCACCATCTTTGTTCCCACAATTTCCATGCAGTTTTTTGAAAAGTGATATGTCCTTCCACTAGTAGTATGGGGTGGATCAACTATTGCAAGTACATGAGGAATTGGCACTGAGCAAGTATCTTCATGTCTTGGCCAGTAGAAAGAAGGTGATGGTCCATTGGGATGTAAAAATTTTACTATAGCATCCCCATGATCTTTTTCTACAGAAGACACCATACCAAAATACCACAAATGATCATATTTACATGCAATGTAACATGCAGGGTACAGTTCCTCTACTGATACTAATGAAGGAAAAGATTTTTTTAGGTTGAATGTGATAGAAGGTTCTTCATCTGAACTGATTCTTCTTGACTCAATGGTGCCCAAAGCATCAAGAGGTTTAAAGTTGTGGAAACTTCTGGTACCCGGAAGTCCAAGTACATCTTTAAAACGATTTTCGAGTGATTGACGAGTTACGTTTACTTGTTCTCTGCTTAAAAAATGAAATCTAATGTTTCTGATATTTGAACAGCAAAAGTCAAAAAATGCAGCTGGTGTTGTTATCTGTCCTTCTAGTGGTCTTTGGAGGCTTTCTTTACGAGCAATCCGTTTTGCAGTTCCTCCAACACCATCACACTCTGATTTTCCATGACTTGTTGCTGAAAAAGACCACTGCGCTTTCAACTTGAAATCTTCCTCGTGTAAACACAAATTCATTAAGTTATATCTGTTTTTATATTGTGCGGCACAGCCATCACTAACATAATGCAGTTCTTCTATGTGAGGAAAGTTTTCTTTAAGATAAAGTACTATTGTCTCTTGAACTTTATAAACCATGTTAACATCATGTTTGAGGTCATCAGATATAATACAATGTGAAGATATAATTTTTTCTTGGTTAGAATTATGACAATAAATAACAACAGGGTGAACTGTGCATGCTTCGGATGTCCAGTGGTATCCCTGGGCCTCATCCTGGATGACAAATGAATAATTTTCACTAAAATCCATTAAAACAACAGCTACATTGAAGGGTACATTATTTTTAAGAGTTTTTATAAAGGTTGACTGCGATTTAGCGATGAATGAATGAATGAGGAATGAGCTTCTCTATTTTCCCTACTAAGTTTTCGATGACAACATGCAATGTCTTCCTCACAGGCTTTCTGTGTTTTTTGAGAGGATCACAACATTTCCTCTGAAGCAATTCAAATTTTTTCAAATATACACTTCTGTGATGAAAACAAATAGTATGTAATTCTTCAGTCGCCCCTGTTCTTAATTTTAGCAGTATTCTGTCTTCTTCAGAGAGATCACTTGATACATTTACAATCCCTTTCTTTTTCATGTAGTTAGTCTTGTGGCATTCTGTTGAAGTTATTTTTCCCACATCACATGCAGTACTCTCCATTTCATAAAAAGTCACTTAATTCAGTGAAGAATTTTAAAGCAGATTTGTTTCTAATTATTTGTCTATAATAATCACTAACTGAGCAAAAGATTCAAAAGCATTTCTCAAATGCACTCTGCATACAAAGAATTTGTGAGAAAACAGAATGAGGTATTCCTACATAAAGCTTATGGATGAGCATTTTCATAAACCACCAATGAGAACACAGAATAAAAGAAAGCAGAAACTCAAAAGCTGATGATGCAATTCTTTTAATCATTGCAATGATTTAAAGTATTGCATCATCACCTTTTAGTAATTTTGATTCTTTGAATATATGCAACCATTAAAAGGATTGCATTGCTATCTGGTCTAGTTAACCCAAGCAGGAAACAACTTAAGGCAGTTTTCCATGATAAAATATTGAGAATTCATTTTATATATCAGAATATACTGAATTAAACCATTTTAAACAATGTTTTCATTATTTAGTTAAGCACATTCATTTGTTCAACAACAAAAAACATTTTGTTTATTTTATTTTGTTAAATTTATTTGAATTTTCTTAATTTGATAGGAACTACTCTTAATTAAAACTCTAATTTTGTAATTACCAAAACACTAATGTGTTGTAAAGACCCCTATATAATATTTGATAATTAATTGGATTATACCTAAATAATTGATCTATATGTACCTTTAAAATTATATTTTATCATTCACAAAACCTAGTGATAAAAAAATACAAAGCATGTGTAGTGTTTTGTGGATGAAGTTTTTATTTCCTGATTCACCAAAAAATTATAATAAAGTACCACGTAGGTAATTAAACAACACATTTCAGTAATGTTTTTAGCTCAGTTACATTATAAAATAACTTTCTTAAATTAGCAGAAATACGGTATTAAAATTATATTTATGATGGTTTCCATTTTCTTTTATAGCAATGGCCGATTTCTCTTTCTTTCTTTTTTTTCTTCAGAAGGAATTTAAAAAACCACTAATTTTATTCCAGAATAAGTTAGAACATATATTTAGGCTCATTTAAAAAAAAAAAGTGTCAAGATTTTACCTGTCCCTCACCCTGATATTGCATTTTTAGAAAATCATGTTTTTTCCTAACAAACATAAAGATTAACAATTTTTTAGGGGGCCACAATAAATATTTTCAGCTCTCTAGTATTTTTTTCTGTGTTTGTCATACTTTTGTTGGTAAGTGAGTAAATTTTGAAAATAATTAAAAGATTTGGCAGCCCGATAGGATTTTTTTTGTAACCAAGTACAGCTCTTTTAATGGTTCTCGAATACATGCAAAAGTGTGAATTTGAAAAAAATTTGAATGGCTGTAAATAAAAAAGTATTGAAGTTAGAGATAAAAAAAATTAGGGGATTATTTGATACCATATGTTTGTTGAATACACCAAGTTTCATCAAAATCGGAGTTCATGGGTGTACAAACCCCATTTTTGTGGTTGAATTGACATGGAATGACCCTGATGTTACTCCTAA
Source organism: Lerista edwardsae (assembly GCA_029204185.1). Lineage (NCBI taxonomy): Eukaryota > Metazoa > Chordata > Lepidosauria > Squamata > Scincidae > Lerista > Lerista edwardsae. The sequence continues at coordinate 1,949,436 of JAJKFI010000126.1, read as the reverse complement.
AAACCACAGTTTGCACCATTTTGTTCACTATTGGTGTCTCTCATACACACACAAACATGCCCTGAGGGTGTCACCTTACTAACACCTTCTTTTGAGTTAAGGAAATTGACTTTTTGTTACTTAAGACCAGGGGTGTCAAACTCACCCAGAGGGCTAGTTAGCATTCGTTGTGGCTGCTAGAATGAAGATATTATACTCTTTGTTTCTATTCAGTAAATTCCTCATGAAATTCTGTATCAGACAGTATACAACATTAGTTTTATTCTATAAAACCATGATTTTAACCAACTGATTTTTTTTTACATAAAAAGTGGGGTTTTTGTTTGTAGTTTTTTGGCCATAATCTTTGATAGAATAGAGATATTACATTCTGGGTTTTTCCATTGAATTCCTGGTGAAATTCTGCATTGAACGGTATATACTATGATGGTATTGTTCTGTAAAACCGTGATTTTAAAAATTTGGGGTTCAGTGGTGACACCAGCCGTATCTCTGTGATATTCATCGGTGCCTAAAGGCTTAGTGGGTGAATCTTTGGGCCTGCAGTGACACATGGAGAAGGAAGCAGTTCTGCAGCTCCCATTGTGGGCTCCTTTATATTTGTGTCTTTGACAGTCTTTCAGCAGCAAGTCTGACACTGTGACCATGCAACCTTCACATAGTCATCTAGGGCCACTCAAGCATGTGACTGTAGTAAAATCCCATAGTTATGAATGACTGCTGTCAGAAAAAGAGAAGATTGTGGATAATGGTTGAATTTGACTCGCTTCCAGAAGTTCTGCTACCAAGACCCTGTTCCTCAATTGTACCTTCAGAAGAGGATAGTGTGTTGTTTAACAAACTGACATACCTTGGATGTATGAAGGTTTCTGCTCCTCGCAGTGAATCGGAGGCATTATGTGCCATGGCAACTTTGAAAAATTCAAGTCATTCATCTTTCCCTGTAACTCTGTATGTTCCGAATATCCCAGATGGTTCTGTTAGGTGAGTTGCATTACTTGTAATTTCTTAATATATACTTGCATGCATACAAGCATGTAACACCTGAAATGCACAGTATATACATTTTATAGTTTGCCCTGTTTGGTGGTGGTGGTGATATGTGGACATGCTTGGCACCTTTTTTAAGCTTACAGAGATGGCAGGAATGGATTTCTGAAAGCAGTGGGACCACAAGCCTACAGGAAAACCTTACGTGCTTGTTTTGGAATACTATCCTAGTTGACCTCCAACAGACTGTGTGAGGCAGACGGCTAAATATTGGCAGCAGGGACCAGTACTCCGACACTAATCCTGAGCCAACTAGAGTTGGGATTTAGGGTGAAAGCAAGCAACTGGATTGCCATTTCCTTTTCTTCAGCCTTGAGCTAATGAAGAAGAGGGTTTGGTTTACAGTAGTGCTTCTCCTCTGAGCCAGGTCTTTTTCTCAAAGGGGATGTAGGGGTTGTCCACGGAACCAGCATGGAAACAAGTCGCCACAACCCAACTAAGAAGCACTAGGTGCCCAACCAGTCCTCTGCGCTCACACATCATCTCCTAGATCAAGATGCACAGACACAAATCGTAGGTGCAGTCACTGAAAACTGTAATGTGATAGACCACATCTGTACTTGAATGCACATGTGACTTGGTTCCGCATTCCCACACTTCCTAATCCAGCAAGAGATAAGCATAAGGAAGGCTGGCTCTTGTGCTCAGATATTCTTAGCTGAATAATGGTGAAAGAAGGAAGAACTACCACCGCCCACAAACTTTTGACAAGCCACTTTTTTTCTTTTCCCCTTAACTCCTAAAAACAAGGAAGGGCCACTGTACCAACCACGGAACTTCTTTTATGGGTACCTATTTGAATACACCACAAATAATGGGTGTAACTTTAATTTTCATGAAACTAGGCGGAAACTGTACAGCAGTATTTTCAAAATACTAATCTTGCTTGCAGGAAAAAAGTTTCTTATTTATAAGCGCCTTCCATTTCAGTTGTTTGGAATTTTTAAAAGAAAACTGTGTAGAATGTATTGGAATGCACACTTATATTGTTGCGTTTTGTACATTGCTTTGAGTGCATGTTAAAAATGTTTCATTAAGCATTTAGGTTATTGATAAAGTATTCCAATTAGAGAAGATATACTATATTCTGTTGTATATCTTCTTGTCTGCAGAAGGCACATCTTATCAGAAACCTACATTCTACTTGTATCCTATACTTCAACTAAGAGATTTGAGACTCAGTTTAGCAACCTTATAACTCATCAAATATAGTGATTTATACTAATAAATGTTAATGTGCAGTTGCTAAAGATCCTTTCCTAGTACAGGATGGAACTAAAAACAGATGTGTCTTCTTGAACATTTGATATTTCTAAATGGAATAGAATTACCCAGGGTTTTTAACTATCCAGCCGCACAATTATGCATGTCTATTCAGACATAAACCCTATTCAGTAGGTTCTATTCCCAGAGGATCTATAGAAGATTGCAGCTGAAGTTGCATGTGCCATTATGTAGACATGTTGAATATCTCTTGGAACACTTTAGATGAAGAAAGTTGTTGCTGCTTTTTTTTTCCATTTAAGGCCCTGAAGTGGCATTTGAAGTCTTTATTTGGAGCTTATTTACCTAGAAATATTTTTCTTTTTCTTTTCTCATTTAGAATAATTGATCAGTCCAGTAATACTGAAATTGCTTCCTTTCCAATCTACAAAGTGTTGTTCTGTGTCCGTGGTCAAAATGGGACCTTAGAATGGGATTGTTTCGCTTTTACTGAGAGCCTTTCTGATGCTGATGAGTTCCAGATTCACGTCTTCTCCTGTGAAATTAAAGAGGCAGTGAGTAGAGACATTGCGTGTTCTTGATCCTAAAGAATAAACTTATATTGTTGCACAGTTTCATGCAGGATCACTCACTTGTTTTGACATTTCTTGAGCATTTCTGAGCTCAAAGCTTTATGAAGCTGCCTTATACTGAATTTGACCACTGGACTGTCTAGCACTGTAACACCGTCTCTGACTTGCAGTGCCTCACCAGGATTTTAGGGAGGGACCTCACTAGCCCCACCTAGAGTGCCAGGGCTTGTACCTGGTGTCTTCTGTGTGCAAAGCTTGAGGTATGGCCCTTCCCTAGTTATGATTTACCTTGTCTGATTTAGGCTGAATAAGGCATACCTGTTCCTTTCATAGCTCTGTAGAAAGTGGCATGGTTAGCATTGCCTAATGCTGTGAGAGAACACCCTGATTGCAGAACTCTTTGGCTGTATGGAGCATGCACACCGTGTGTCTTAATTTGATCCTTTGTCCTTTTGTAGAATAATTATGGATGACTCTTCAGGGTCAATAGATCTTAATCATATCTTATTGGGGTGGGGAGGAAGGTACCTTCCTCTTCTAATGGATGCATTTGTAATTTTGAAGAAAGTATGGCTGAGAGCCTTTTAACCCTCTGTCCTTCAAAAGTTAAGAATTTTTACCTTTCATTACTTGACTCTGGATGTAATTAGCTGTTCAAGAACTTGTATAATGACATATTTCTACTAAGCAAATAGGTATAGTTAGATACAAAGTAGTCTGGGCATCTTCTCAGCCTGCTTTGAGAAACCTTATTAGGATGGGAAGAGCCTTTGGTACAAGGAAAGCGTTTTTCCCCCTGTAGGAGAAGCCAATTTTACTGAATAGTACTATAAAATAATCACTTAGACTTTTACATCAGACATAATTAATGTCATAGACATTAATGTTTTTTAAATACTTTTTTTCTTTTCCCCCCACTCTGTTTTTTTCCCTTCTTTGCCTTCTCCCGTGGTTCAACTTCAGGTCAGCCGAATTTTGTATAGTTTCTCAACAGCATTCAAACGTTCCTCCAAACAAGCATCTGATCGTGTAAAAGAAGGTCTTGTTCCAACTCCTGATAGTGATGTATTCACTTTCACTGTTTCCTTAGATGTCAGAGAAGATGATGGTAAAGGAAACTTCAGGTATTTGAAGCAGGAAAGAAAAATAAGGGACCCCCCCCCCCAAACCACTTTTGGAATTTAAATGAATTTGTTGTTAGCACTTCCCCTCAGAAATTCACAGGAGCTTACTTGTCCGTTTCCCATTAATACTGTATAAATTTTCGGATTGTTTTGTGCGTCTAAATTAATAGTTAAAAATTCAACAGCATACAGTTGTATGAGCTGCATTCACCCAATGTCAGCTTGGCTAGTGCAGGTGGGCTCACTGGAGCATTCTGTGATGTCACTTGTTGCTGTCACCTCCTCCTAAGCCATGAACCCTGAAAAGAAGAGCCAACTCTGCAGTGGACAAAGAGTATTTGCAGAGAAACATGAAGGCACATCATAAGGGGCTGAGCCAGACAGAAAGGGGAGAAGCAAGGAGGAAAGGAGATGGTGACGATGAAGAGGTAAAAGAAACACAAGGAGATGGAAGAGCCAAAGGGCAGGAGGGAGAGGCAAGAAAGAGAAAATGGTCAGACTGGGAACCAGAAAGCTCACTAGGGAAGATGAGGGGCGAAGTGAGAGAGCCTTCCGTGGACAGAGAGCACCAGAATGAGAGGGGAATGAGGTTGGCCAGTCCTACAGGTAAGGGAATGTGCCCGAGGAAGACACTGATGATCTGCCTTTATCCCAGAGCCTTTTTATCGATGCAGGTGAGGTGGGATGTATGTTGCCCCTTATGCCCCTGTTAACAGCATCCACTTCAGAAGGGAACAAAAGGTAGAGCTCCCCACATGACATGGTAATTTGATGTACTGTAGTCAAAAGAGAATTCATTTTCAGGATTTTTTTAAAGAGATTTTACGAATCAGCATCAAGCAAGTTGCTTAACTTTTTGTAACCTCTATTTCCTTTTTTGCAGTTTTCACTGTGTATTTGCAAGACACTGCTCATTTGGGGGCTGGCTTATCTGTGTTATGCAACAGTATGAATGAATAAATGAACCTTATTTGGCATAAACAGCAAAATACAGTATTCACAAACATAAAGTATAATTCGATACATAAAATAAGTAATACATTCAAATCCCACGGCCAGCTCACTACTATGATCTGTCTTGTATTGCAGCAGTAAGAATTATGTCTTACCAAGATTTAGTAGATATTTTGCTGCAGTTCATGTACATTTCTCATTTTTTCCATCCAGCAAAAAGGGGATGGTATCAAGATCAAACCCAAAAAAATTAGACAAAATTGGAAGCAAAACTTGTTGATGCAAATTGGTATGATTATCTATGCAACAGTATATTTTATGACTGTGCTTGAATGCTTTTGAAGTCATCTTTTTTAAGATGATGGTTTGATTGTTCATCAGGCATGTTCACCAGTTTGCAGTCATTTTCTTATCTGTGAAAGTTATAAAACGTGCTAATTTAATTCTTATGATTTCTTTAGCCCAGTACCAAAGGACAGAGAGAAATTTTATTTCAAACTAAAGCAGGGAGTAGAAAAGAAGGTTGTGATCACAGTACAACAGATTTCCAACAAAGAATTAGCCATTGAAAGGTAATGACTGAAATAGTAGTTATGACTGTGCTTTGTGTTTAAACCAAATTTCCTTACCAGGTATAGCTAACCCAACAAAACCAGAGCCCCTCTGTCTGATTGTTGGGTGTCTAGGTGGGAGACTAATAGTGCAAAAAAAATCCCAATGCAGTTTGGATCCAAGGAAGGGGAGGGGTTCAGCTATTTCCCCCACTATGATCCTGATCCACCCCTTTCCAATAACTTTTTACCTTGAGGAAAATTGGCATCAGTGGGAGTTCTGGTCCAGGGGGAAATGGCAGTCATGTGTGTTTAATTCAGATTAAGACTAACTGGCTGTGTGTGTGGAAATAAAGTCCTCTTTCCATGGTCCCAATCTGGATTAAGCCCCCAAGCTGCAGTGTGGAGTTTGAAAAAGCAAAGAACAGTAACTCTGTTCTTCTTGTAATGTTTGCTTTGATCTTCAGTGGAGAAAGACCTGAGGAGCTTTCTCTAATAGCTTTCCATAAGCTGCATTTCAAAAGGAGGTCCACCAGATGGCAGCATTCTTATAAGCTTTTAAACGGGTTTTCATATAGGAGAGTCAACAACTCTTAATTTTTTTTTAAAAAACCTGATTATTCTTCTGCAGAATGATTTTTTTAAAAAATTATATATAAAACTGCAACTAATTAACCCTTTCCTACATGCATAGAAAATGCACTGAACAGCAGTGAATATATTTTCCACACTACTGATGGATGCTTCAAGTGGCTAAACCCAGTCAATAATCTGTCTGCTATATTCATTGATTTCATTTATTTTGTTCCTCTGCTTTTCAGCCAGGACCTGTTTCCAGATCAGCTTACAATTTTTAAACCCTGAAAAAAGTACAGTAGTAGTCTACAGAGGAAGTCCCATGTAACTCCATTATATAATCATACATGGGTATTCCCAGTATAGATGATGATAGACAAGACACCCGGCTTACCTGCTTTAGTTATTTTTCCAAAAATAAGACTGGGTCTTTTATTAATTTTAAATCCCCTTATTTTCAGGGGATGTCTTTTTCATGTACCTTCGTCTCCCCAGCCCTGCCCCCTGGAGGGCCTCCCAATTGCCCGGCCTTCTACCCCTTGACCTCCTACCCCTTGGCTGCTGGAACCCAGATGCGGGGCTCTTGCCCTGTTTCACCGAGGCCTTTGTTGATCCCTGATCGGTAAGCCTCGCCTCGCGATCACCCGTGGAGCCACACACTGCCAGACGGGGAGAATGTGGGCTGTTGCCACCCGATAATGGCAAACCCAGCATCTCCTGGCTGTTGTTGGGCTGGGCAGCCAAGCCAGCTGGCGGGCCGAAGCGGCTGTCCCTGCAGCTCGCTGCTTGCTCTGCCTAGGGGCCTGCCCACTGCTATTGCGGTTTGCGAGCTCATGCTCACTGCCATCTCCCGCGTCTCCTGGCTGTCATCAGGCGGGGTGGCCTAGCCAGCTGGGCGGCCAAAGCAGCTGTCCTTGCAGCTCGCTGCTTGCTCTGCCTAGGTGCCTGCCCACTGCTATTACGGTTTGCGAGCTCATGCTCATTGCCATCTCCCGCATTTCCTGGCTGTAGTCGTGCAGCTTGGCCCAGCCAGCTGGCGGACCAAAATGGATCACCACTCACTCTGCCTAGGTGCCTGCCCGCGGACTCCCAGTCTCTGGTGGAGCGGCCCCCATGGAGCCTTGCTTATTTTTGGTGTAGGGCTTATTTTTGGCATAGGGCTTATGTTACGAGCGTACTGAAAAATCATGCTAGGGCTTATTTTCCTGTTAGGTCTTATTTTTGGGGAAATATGGTAATAGGTATTTTGTGTCACAGAAGCTACCTAGACTCCTAAAACCAAGCTGTGATTCTTACGAGGGAAAGTGCCCCCTTCCAGCTTGAACACCACCTTCCTGGTCAGCCTAACTACCCAGGAGCAAAACTAGATTGAGCCTTATTCAGCCCATTACTCTTCCCCGGTACCCACTCCTGCCACTTCATCTGAGTCATGTAAAAAGGAGAAATAGAGCTAGGTCATCAAATACAGCCATCAGCATACCAATCACAGTTCACTTGAAATCGTCAGATGATTTCTCTTAGTGCAGTGATGGTGAACCTATGCATGTCAAAGGTGACGCACCACGATATTTTGGCTGACACACTAGAATTTGCCATCACCCAACAACTGAGTTTGTTTTTGTAATAATTTGACTTTTTGTAATGCTTTGTAATTATTTGATGTTTCTTTATATAATGTATGGCCCGACAAATGATTGGACTGTATTTTTAAAATAAAGGAATAGATAAATAACTGTATCTCTTTGGTGGTGGTGGGGAGTGACCCGCCAACCGAGTCAAGGTAGGCATTTTTGACACGGCAAACCCAAAAAGTTCGCCATCACTGTCCTAGTGGCTTCATGTACTGTAGATAAATGATTCTCAAACTTTTTAACATTGAGACCCACCTAAAAAAGTTTCACTTTTACAGCTGCTCAAGTCTCTGTGGCAATAATGGTGATATATACGCAGCAGTGGCATAGCTAAGGCATCTGCTGCCCAGGGCAACGAAGATTTTGTAGCCCCCCCCCCCCAAAAAAAGAAATCAAATTTAGTTTAAGTAAGTATATAAATAAAAGGTTTCAGGCTAATAGCCCACAACTTTTGATATAATACAGATATTCCAGCATGGGTTTGTTTCATTGCATTCAGCATTAATTTATATTTTCAGTGATAGTATACCTGATGGTATTATTCATACATATCAAGAAATATGCTCATAATTCCTATTTCTGAGAGATGGTCCAGGAGGGATACCATGGTTGATGGTACTTAAAGCCCTTGAATGATCCAGAAGAATCAACAGGGTAGGTAGAACCCTGTTGATTCTTCTGGATCATTCAAGGGCTTTAAGTACCATTTTCCCTTTCTCGCTCCAAGCACAAATTATTCATTGGAGCAATCAAGGTTTTTTTAATGCCAACCCCAGTCTGGAGTTCAGATAGAAATAGGTTGAGATCATTGATGTCAGCTAAGAATGTTAGAAGTTGGGCTCCCAACCTCCATTTGAGTATCTTGTGCTTAAAAGAGAAATTTGCCACCATTTGATAGTTAGAACAGTCTTCAGAGTCAGACGTGGATTTATTTTTGGACCGCTAAACAATCATAAAAGCAGCCAGAACTACTGCCTTTTTTTAAAAGGCAGAAATCCTTTTCTTTCCCGCCTTGGACAAGATGTTAAAGGGCAAGGGCTGAATAAGAAGGTGGTAGACCACACTTCTTTGGGTATCTTGCTATAAGAATATTGCAAGAGTCTTGCTGGAACAGGCCACCTAATCCAGCATCTTATTACTTACAGTGGCAAACCAGTTGTTTCTGGGAAGCCTACCAGTAGGAAGGAGATGAAGGCATTCCTCTCTCCTGCCATTACTCCTCTGCAATTGATACTGAGAGGCATATCATCTCTAAATCTGAAGATAGCATGTAGCTATTGGGACTTTTATTCATTGATAGTCTTGTTCTCTATGAATGTTGTCAAATTCCTTTTTGAAATTTTCAAAGCTAATGGCCAGCATCACGTTTTGTGACAGATAATTGCATAAATTATGTGCTATGAGAAGATAGCCCAGACTTTCGTCTGTTTGAAATCTCCTGCTAATTGATTTCATTGAATGACCTCTGGTTCTAGTATTGTGAGAAAAAGAGAAGCTTATCTCTATCCACAGGGCATAATTTTGTAAATTGTATCCACCATGTAGCCTGTAAATCCACACACACTTGTGCAATTATGTACGTTTACTAAATTTAGTAAGTCCTACTATAATTGTGGACATGGTGGCGCAGCGGGTTAAGCCACTGCTGCTGAGCTTTCTGACCGGAAGGTTGGGAGTTCAAGACTGCGCGACGGAGTGAGCTCCCGTTGCTTGTCCCAGCTCCTGCCAACCTAGCAGTTCGAAAGCACCTAAATGCCAGTAGATAAATAGGGACCACTTCTGTGGGAAGGTAACGGCGTTCTGTGCACTACGGCGTATAGTCATGCCGGCCACAGGACAATGGAAGCTGGTCCTCAGACAAAATGCCGGCTCTACAGGCTTTGAAACGGAGATGAGCACCGCCCCCTACAGTCGGTCACGACTAGACCATTTGGTTGTGGGGAAACCTTTACCTTTACCTTATAACCTCATGCATGTCTTCTTGGAAGGAAATTCCATCGCGTTTAATAGGACTTACTGTCTGGTTCTTGTGTATAGGATTTCCATCTAAGAACACCGTAGACTAGACCATTTGGTCGTGGGGAAACCTTTACCTTTGCTTTTACTATAATTGTAGGGCTTGTTCCCAGGAAAGCGTGCATAGGATTATACCATTAGTAACTGTCTTTTAAACAAAAAAAGTCCCAAACATTGTCTGCATTGTCCTCTGATTGCAACAACTGACATGCATGCTGATAGCATCAGCATCAGTTTTAGACTGTATTATTCTCCTATTGTAGAATGTAAAATAGTAGTTCATAAGATTTTTGTTTATGAAATTCAGCTTCTTTTTCTGTTATCTTTTGTGTTTACTTTCTAAATATCATTTGCAGGTGTTTTGGAATGCTGCTAAGTCCAGGCCGAAATGTCAAGAATAGTGACATGCACTTATTGGATATGGTAATAATCTTCAATTTCAGCTAGTAGTGGCTATGGGATGCATTTCATTTATCCTTAAAAGGGCACTGTCAAGGTATCCATGATTCTGACTTGCAAAACCACTTGAATAGCCTTTCTTGAAATTTGAATTGTACCTATTTTCTTTGAGGGATCACGTCTTTTGACATACAGTGGAATTTGACAGTCTTGTGCTTTACAGGGTGTTTGCATTGGTTGTTTTTCCTAACATTTGAGTAAGAACTGGTACAATTGATCCTGTGTGAAGTCTTTGACTATTATTCAAGTTTTTATTGCACAAAGATCCCACCAGGCACTGCAAGAAGCATGACTTCCTTTCCTGGGACAAAATCTCCCGGCTGGGGACAGCTTTAACCTCATGTTTCAAGTGGCAGGCTAGAATCATACCTAATTGTCCACTTAGCAGGTTTTTCCATGTCAGGCTAGGGTTATTTGCAAGTAATTCTTATGCTATTACTTCACTAATACTAACTGCATTTTGTGAAGGGCAGCACAAGAACCTCCTAGGAGGAGGAAGGGCTAACAAAGGCTCCTTTTCCAGACAGGAACTGGATACTTGATTTCCTCGTGGACTAAGGCCAAATTACATGTTAAGCCCATGATTGGGGCAGGCCTTCTTTGTTTTTAGAACTTGGATAGCTTTCATGATGGGGTACATATACATACAGTGCATGATCAGTGTTGTGTCGGGGACAATAGGTTAGGCTCCTTTTATCCCCATTGCAGTTTTGATTCCTAATCCTCTCTTCCTCCTCGTGTTTAATATGACTGCTATCAATAACTGGCTTCTGCTGCAAATTTGTAGAAGAGTAGATTTTTTTAAGTTCGTCTCTGCAGAGGGACAGTTTGCTTTGAACTGAACATAAGGCTCTTTATAACAGAATCCACTGTTTTTCAAAGATTAAGGTTTGCCTAAAATGTTTAGTTCTCTGCCTGCCTGATTTAGTCCCCCCCCCCGCATAATATAATGTATGGATACAATTGAATACGTATTAACATGATTCCGTGACACCTTTAAAATTACTGTACATTTTCTCATACCATTAATTCTGTGAAGTGCACTGGGTTTATATTTGTGGTGTGAAGTCAGTTCAATAGTTGTGAATAGATTGCAAATTACCCTCAGTTACCTGGGTTTCAACTTTTTTTCTAGCATTATGTTTCTAGAGATGCAAGTGCTGTGCTTCCGATATCACTGTTGGGGCTTCTGGAAAAAATCTTTATTTAAACAAATGACAATGTCTAGTGAAATTATAGACAGAAAATTATAGTGAAAATGTGTTTAGGCATATTGAATGGTGCCTTAATTGCAAGTGAATATCTGTTTCACAAGCATTTTAAAGCTGTTCAGATAATACAATGGGAAGTTTAAATTTAATCCTGAAGAAAGTAATGTTCATGTTCTTAGGAATCTATGGGGAAAAGCTGTGATGGAAAGGCCTACATTATTACTGGAATGTGGAATCCTAACACACCTACCTTTCTAGTTCTAAATGAAGAAACTCCTAAAGGTAATTTTTCCCTTTGCTAACTTAATACCTTTTGTCATCACAGGATGGAGGTAAATATTGTAATATAACATCCTGCTTTTAGCAGAATTCTTTTTGTACTAGATTGAACTGCAACATGTAGAATATACAGCAAAACTCTTTAGTGCCAGATGTTGTACAATTATAATTAAGTAAATATAATTATATACATTCTAATTAAGTTTAAAATAATCACCCCTGTTCTTTTGCTTCCAATAAGAAAAACAAGACTTTTGGGGAATGGGAAGAGAGGTAAGAGGAAGGGAAAGGAGAAGAAGAGGCAGAGATAAAATGTTAAGCATTTGGAAGAAAAACTAACTTTTAAGATTGTTTTAGCACCTGCAGGAAGGTAGAGGTGTAGATGTTGGGGAGTTCTAGAAAATGGGGTAGCAAGAGAGGGCGGAGGTGTGAAAAACTAGTAAACGGGTTTAGTCATGAAAATAGTTTCAAAAGAGTGGAAACAAGAAAAATTTAGTTATGAATGGCTTTGGGTGAAATTGCACTTATTCTTTTGTTCTACAGATAAGCGCGTGTACATGACTGTGGCTGTGGATATGGTGGTCACAGAAGTGGTAGAGCCAGTTCGTTTTCTGCTGGAAACTCTTGTGCGTGTATACCCTGCCAATGAGCGCTTCTGGTATTTCAGTAGAAAAACTCTCACAGAAACATTCTACATGACGTTGAAACTGGTAATACTTTTTATTTGTTTAGCAAATAACAACATACAACTTGGAACAATTTAGAATGGTACTTTGTTCCTATACATTATTCTCCAACTGTCAACATAAAGAGTGTATCCTTGAGCCCTTGGGCCTAAGGTGGCCTTGAGAGAGATGGTACCTGGTTGTAAATTGCCAATCTGGAGAAGAGCAAAGGGACAGGAAGGCAGTGATCCACGAGGCTTGATAGTTTATTGCCTTGGTTCTCAAACTTCTCGGGTGTTTGAGAACCAAAGTAAATGTGTGTGGGGGCAGGGCAAAGGCAGCAGCACAATCCCCAGGATGGAACAACTGCCAGGGACAGGAGGGGCTGTTTTCTTATCTGAGCGAGCCCTGGCCTCCTGGAGGTGTGGGGAGCCCTGCAGACATATTTTAAAAATGTGTCACTAAAAAGCCTCTAAAAAAATAAATTGGAACCCACTTGCAGTTTTCAATCGCAACCCAGGAAGAGAGTTCCAACTGCTTTTTAAAACTTGTTTTAGGGCTTGGAGACCCCTGCAGAGGTGTCTGCAGGGAATGCACACCCACTCCTGTCCCTGGTAGCTACGCAAATCTGGGGATTGTGCTGCTGTTTTTCCCTTTCCCGTTGAAGGGACAAAATCCCACTTTGAGAAATTCTGATTTAGTGACACATTTCTTTTGAGGGGCAGGGCCATGATTTGTCATTTCCACTCTTTCCTCAGATTCACTTTTCAGCTGATGCAAATTGTTGAAGCAGTGAAATTGCCAAAGCCCCATGCACCTGCTGGGCAGGGTTGGCAGCTCACATGAGTTGCCAAGTCTTGGCAAGACCAGAATTTGGCCTGCCGTGGAGCTGGTGTAATTGTCCGCCTTGCTGTCATGGGATGTGATGGAGAACTCCTTCCAGTTGTCAACCATGTGCCTCATAGTGAGCTCATGTACTTCCCTAGCCATTAGCTGAGTATCATGCATGAGATGGGAGAGGGATTGGAATCAGGCTCTGTCTCCTGTGATGAGGACAATAGCGTGAGGCACCATCTCCCCATTCATATTGAAATGCCATAGCAAATTGAGGGACCCTCAGCTGTTATTTACAACAACTACAGTTAAGAGAAAATGGGAAGGTTTGTACTTACCTGTGAACTCCCCTTCTCAGTAGTTCCAGGCAGGGTCAGCGTAATACACCTGGGAAGCTCCTCCCTCTCGAATAGGCAGGTCAGATGACAGAAGACTTGCTGAGAGGGAGGGAGAGCTCCCAGAATCCCCAGTTTGGTTAAAGCCTTCTGTGTCTACCTCCTTGTCTCTGGATTCTTGGCACTTTGTGAAGTCCTCACCAGACATTCTCCCTTTCCTTACAGCCTACAACAGGTTGCATTCTGTGATGAGGCTGAGCGACAGGCCCTAGCCCACTTTTCACTCCATGACTCTGTACTGGCCCTGTGGTTACACGGGCAACAACTTCCTGCAGAAAAAACTCAGATACCTCAGAATCCTGTGGCAGGACGCTAACCCTGCCTGGAACTACTGAGAAGGGGAGTTCACAGATAAGTAC